>MU223776.1:6473363-6509585 GCA_018584345.1 Thuja plicata
TAATACAACTATGCATGTTATATATATATATATATATATATATATATATATATATACACACACATATATGTTTATGTGTGTGTGTGTGTTCATGCCTAAATAGACGTGACTATAAACAATACCTTAGTCGGCCTTAAACAACATTCACAACGCTTCCAAACAAATTGGCTTAAGCATGTTTACAATAATGTTTAATACATGATTACAAACTTATTACAATAGGTGCTTAGCCTTTACAAAACAAAATATTACATGCTAATCAAAAACCAAAAGTCGGCTTCAAACTCTATTTTCTGGATTGTTGGTGTACTTGTTCTTTTTGTAACTTATATGTACTGACATTTCATACCATGCATGTGTAGGGTAAGTATAAAAACATATCATAGAGCTTATGTCTGAAGGTGCTTAGTCTGAATCGGTCATATGCATGTGCGCTAGTGCTCTAATCATCAGTATATCTCTGTTTTGTCTTGTCTTCTATACTTAGTCAATTTCCAATTTAAAGTTTGTTGTCAAAACTTCATATGACTTTGTTGCCATAATGAAAACACAAAATAAGTCATATACTCCCTGGGAGTCAAATTTCCAACATATCACTCCCGAGCAACAGAATATTGCACCCGAGCATCAAGATGCAATTACCAAAAATCAGGAAAATCATCAAAATAATGTTCTGAGTGATGGTGATCAGAATGAAGGTCAAGATGATGATCAGAATGATGGACAAAGAGTTGAACCAAAACTTGTGAAGTATGTCAGAAGACATCATCCACATAATCAAATCATAGGAGACAAGAAGGCTGGAGAAAAAGAAGTAAGTCACTAAACACTAGATGTTTACTTTGTGATTTTGAGCCTAAATCTATTAATATTGCACTTGAAAATGAAGAATGGGTCAGTGCTAAGAATGAAGAGATAGAACATATTGAAAATAAAAGTACATGAACACTAGTACCGAGACCTGATGACAATAATTGTTGAAGACAATTATTCAATTGTGTATTTTCATTGATGTTACACATGTATATACACTTATGTAGTGATGTTACACAAATGTCTAAATTTAGACTGAGCAAAGTTGGTAAATGGAAAGAGTTTTTTAAGTGTTGACTGAGATCAGTCGGGTATTGAAGATTTTTAGTGTTGACTGAGTCACTTGGGAAATTCAATCATGGTCGGTCATTAAAGAAACTCAGTGTTAACTGAGTTGATTATTCAGTCTCAGCTGACTAACAGTGGTTTACATTCTATAATTAATTGGTTATATGAGGCTGACTGAATTGTGATTTATTACTTATTTAGAATTATATTCAAGCTGACTTGATAGGGCTTATCATATATATCAAAGGTCAGGTTTGGATTGAGTAAGAGAGTGTGAAAAATTTGAAGATAAGCATAAGTGGGGAATTTTGTGATATGAAGAGTGAAGGCGAAATTAGATGGGATTCTGATTGAGTACAGAACACTCAGAGCTGCAATAGAATATTTGATCAAAAAGGATCCAGTTATAATCAGAACAGAGATCTGAATCATCAAAGATAGTTTCTTACATATATAGTTCAATTCATTGTTACTTTCTGACAATTGTAGCAGTGATCTCAAATCTCTTAACATAGTAGACTTAACAGTATCTTGTGTAAATCCTCTCACAAGGTAGCATTTCTATGTTGAAGTGTTGAAGACCTTTAACAAGGCCACTCCTCACAGGGTGATTTAAATCCTCTAATAGGGTCACACCTAACAATGTGTTTTGTAACCTTTAACCGGGTTGGATTCTAATAGGGCTCACTTCAGAAGAGTGAAAAATAGTAACTAGTTACATTGGTGGTGTTTCCCATATTGGGTTTCCACGTTAAATCTTGGTGTCACCTATGTATATGTTATTTGTTTCATGCTTTATGTTTTTCACTTAATCACTAAATTATAATTGCATTGGATATCATAAACATTTCTTTGACACTCGAGTTACAGAAGAATATCTTAATTGACCGAGTAATAGTGTTATATTTTTTAAGACATCTAAGGGACAAGGGATTTGTTTCGGAGTAACTAATTCACCCCTCCCCCCTTAGTTACTTATCTCATTTCCAAAAATTGGTATCAGAGCTTCAAGTGCTTTCAGAGAAGGTTTCAAGGCCTAAGCTAAAGATCAGAGATGTCTTACAGAAGGGAGATCCCAAAGCTAAACAAAGACAACTTCCCTATGTGGCAAGAGCTGATAAAGCTACATCTATCTACTATCAGAGATGCTAGTTTACAATTGTTGGATGGAAAATATGTGGAACCAACAAAAACTATGAATTTGGAATAGATGATGGAATGGAAGCTTCATAAAATAATGATGATTGATATATCTTCTTCACTCAGACACTCAGAAATTGATGAATTCAAGGACTGCCCTATAGCCTATGATATGTGGAAGAAATTATAGGACATTCATGGAGCAGATGCAAATGTAAAAGAGCCAAAGCAGAAATTCTCAGAGCACAATTTGACCAAATGAAAATGAAAGAAGGAGAAGATATTACAAGATACTGTGAAATAATCAAGAAGATTGTGAGTGTCATCAGAGCTGCAGGAGGAATAATTGAAGATACAATAGTGGTTAGCAAGGTATTAAGAACTTTACTTCCTATCTATGCTATTAGATTTTCAGCTATTCAAGAGATGAGGTGCAATAAGGATATAACTTTGGATGCATTAGTTGGAAGGCTTACAACTTTTGAGCTAGACAACTTTGATAATTATTCTCCTAGCTCTAGCAATCTTGAGTCTGCATTCAAAGCTAAATTAAGCCTTGGTAAGAAGGATAGATACTCAAAAGGGAAGCAGATTGAAAGTGATAGTGATGATGAATCTGATGATGAAGATCTAGATATCATTGAAGCATTACTTGCAAGGAGATTTGCCAAAGGAAAATACAAAGGTAAAATACCATTGATTTGTTTCTCATGCAATGAGGTTGGTCACATTGTTGCCAAGTGTCCAAAAAAAGAAGACAAAGATGAGAAAAAGTTCAACAAGTACAAAGGAAAGAAATATTTCAAGAGCTAAAAGAGATACAAGGACAAAGGTAAGAAGTCTTGTTATATTGCTAAAGATTTTGATAGTGATGAAGAAGAAGATGAAATGGTTTATATTTCTATTAAGGATGAGTCAGATTAAGAAGATGAAAATATGACACTTTTCTCACATATCAGTAAAAATGACACATGGATAATTGATAGTGGTTGTTCTCATCACATGACTAGAGATAAGAAAAAATTTAAACATCTTGAGCACTATGATTGTGGGAGTGTCAGTTTTGGGAATGATGAACCCTGCTATGTGAAAAGGAAAAGGTTGCATTACTCTGATAGAAGGAATCAAATGTGATAATGCTTATTGGGTTGAAGGACTAAGGAGAAATATACTCAGTGTAGCATAGCTGAACAACATTGGCTTCAAGGTAGAATTCATGAATGGTAAGTCCAAGCTCCTAGATGGTAAAGGGAACCTAGTTGGAAGTGGTAGGAAAACAAAAGGTAATCTATTCTATCTTGATCTCACTGAAAGTTCATGCTTCATTGCACAAGTAGAATAAATTTGGCTATGGCATAAAAGGTTGTGTCATGTAAATTTTGATAATTTGATAAACACAATCAAGAACAAGAGAGTTAGAGGTATTCCTATTTTGAAGAAACCCGAGTTAGCAATATGCAAACAATGTCAAATCTGAAAGATGAGCAAGACAAGTTTCAAAAGAAATAATTACAATACTGATGAAATCTTGGAATTGGTACATACTGACCTTTGTGGACCAATTGGAACAACAAGCTATACCAGAGAAAATTATTTTATTTTGTTTGTTGATGATCATTCCAGAATGATGACTATCATGTTTCTCGAAGAAAAATTAGAAGCTTTTCATAAATTCAAATGGTATCTTCTAAGAGTTGAAAAGGAAACAGGAAAGAAACTAAAATGTCTAAAATCTGATAGAGGAGGAGAATTCATTTCTAATGAGTTCAATAAATTCTATAATAAAAGAGGAATCAAAAGATAGGTATCTTCCCCTAGAACACCATAGCAAAATGGAATAGCAGAAAGAAGAAACAGATCCATTATGGATTATTCCAAAACCCTAATGATTGAAAAGAATTTTGCTACCAAATACTGGAAGGAGACCATTAGCACTACAGTGTTCACCTTGAACCAAGTTCAACTGAAGAAAGGTAGTAACCAGACACCTTTTCAATTATGGTATGGCTATAAACCTAATGTTCATTATTTCAAAGTATTTGGAAGTAAATGCTACATCTTGAAGGAAGAAAGAAATGGAAAACTTGATGCAAAAAGTGATGAAGGAATATTCCTAGGCTACTCATATATAAGCAAAGCATACAAATGTCTGAATCTTACTACTCATAAAGTCATAGAAAGTGTACATGTCAAGATTGATGAGTTTGAGGAAAAATGTAAAGAGAAGAGCAGTAAAGAGCCTGAAGACTACAAGAACTTTGTGTATCATGAACCTAATACTATTCCTATGACTCGAGAAATGGCGATTGGATAGCAGAACTGTCAACCACTAAATATACTAACACAAATTGTACAACCTGAGTTGCAAACTGTGCAACCCGAGCTGCTGGTAGAAGAGACTGAGTCACAGATAGAGGGAACCCAATCTCAGACAAAGGGACTCAAGTCATAAATAGAGGAACCCGAATCACAGACAGTGGAACCTGAGCATCACATAGAAGAACAGGAAAGCATGTTTGAGAATGATAGACCTAGTGGATCAAGTCCACAATCAAGACTGAAGGATCCAATACTCTATAAATATGTTTGAAGGCATCATGCACCAAAGAAAATAATTAGAGATCAGATAGAAGGTGTAATGACAAGGAACAAAATCAAAGGTACATGTTTACTAAGTGAATTTGAACCTAGAGCTGTTAAAGATGCATTGAATGATGAAAGTTGGATAGAGGCAATGAATGAATAAATTGAGCAGATTGAGAAGAACAAAACTTTGACTCTTGTTCCTAGGCTAAAGGACAAGAATGTTATTGGAACCAAATGGTTTTTTAGAAATAAGATGAATGAAAATGGTGAAGTTTCTAGAAACAAGGCCAGAATAGTTTGTAAAGGATATGCTCAAGTAGAGGGTATTGATTATGGAGAAAAATTTTCTCCTATTGCAAAACTTGAAGGAGTCAGAACTCTTTTGGCATATGTTGCACATAAAGGATACAAATTATATCAAATGGGTGTGAAATCTGCATTTCTTAATGGAATCCTAGAAGAAGAAGTCTACATTGAGAAACCTGAAGGATTTGTTGATCCTAGCAGAAGGAATATGGTTTGCAAGATGCACAAAGCATAGTATAGACTGAAGCAAGTGCCCACAACCTGGTATGAAAGACTGCATGGTTACCTAGTAAATATTGGATTTCAGAGAATTAACGATAACAGTATCTTATACATAAAATAAGGACCACAAAACAAAATATTGTTAGCAGAGATATTTTTTGATGACATATTATTCACTAGATATGATGACTTATGCAAAGCATTCTCTGTAGCTATGAGTAAAGAGTTTGAGATGTCTATGTTTGGTGAGATAAAAAAATTTGTTGGATTACAAGTTCATCAAATGAAGGATGGTATCTACATTACTCAATCAAAATATATCAAGGAGATATTCAAGAAATTTGGAATGGAAGATTCCAAACGTGTTGGAACACCCATGTGTACTGGACAAAAATTTTCTAAGGATGATGATTCAAAGGAGGTAGATCAGACCAACTACAGATCCATGATTGGAAAATTGCAATATGTTGTTCACACCAGACCTGATATTGCATTAGCAGTTGGTATTGTTGCAAGATTTTTAGCTAATCCTAAAGAAAATCACCTAATGGAAATCAAAAGAATTTTGAGATATCTAAAGGGTACTAAAGACTATGGTTTATTGTATAATAAAGGTGGGAACTTTGATTTGAAGACATTCACTGATGTTGATTGGGATAGAAGTGTTGATGACAGAAGAAGCACCAGTGGTGGAGCTGTCTTTCTTGGGAAGAGGTTAGTATCTTGGACTAGAAAGAAACAAAATTGTATCTCTTAGTCTACAACAGAGGCAAAATATGTTATTGTAGTAGTGAATTTCTCAAACATCATATGGTTCAAGCAGTTGTTGTTAGGAATGAAGGAAGAAGTAAAAGAACCAATTATTATCTACTGTGATAACACTAGTGTCATTAAAATCTCAAAGAATCATGTGATGTACACCAAAACCAAGCATATAGCAATAAAGTATCATTTCTTGAGGGAATTGGTACAGAATAAAGAAGTAAGGTTGGAATATGTGAGTACTAAAGAACAAATTGCAGACATATTCACCAAACCTTTACCTAAGGATGCATTTTTGTATCTTAGAGGAAAGCTAGGAGTGATTCCCCTAATTGAAGCTCACTAAAATACAGTTTAGTGATGCATCAACCTGAGCCACAGTGAAGATCTATCAGTTGATGCAGGTACATTAGAGCCCATTGCAGATGAATTAGTACATTGAGGTACATTACAACTTCAAACAGAAATAGTACTGACTATTGGTATTGATATTTAGTATTTGTGGAGATGGATTCTTTGGCATCTGTTGTCAAAGAGGGACAGTTTGATATATAAAAAAGAAATTACTTAAGGTAGAGTTTGATGTTAGAGGGATAAATCTTATCAAGAGACAGCGTTTGATGAAAGAGAGAGTTTTTGGATGAGAATCAGAATGAAGTTAAAGAAATTAAAGAAAGTTGTTTTTATCTACAATTCTTTGTATTATGACATGTTGTATTGCCATCAATCCTAAAGAGGCATATTGTTGAAGATAATTATTCAATTGTGTAATTTCATTGATGTTACACATGTTTATACACTTATGTACCAATGTTACATAAATTTCTACATTCAGACCGAGCACAGTTGGTAAATGGAAAGATTTTTTTAAGTATTGACTGAGATCAGTCGGGTATTGAAGATGTTCAGTGTTGACTGAGTCACTCGGGAAATTCAGTCATGGTCGGGCATTAAATAAACTCAGTGTTAACCGAGTTAATTATTCAGTGTCAGCCAACTAACAGTGGTTCACATTCTATAATTAATTGGTTATATGAGGCCAACTGAATTGTGATTTATTACTTATTTAGAAGTATATTCAAGTTAAATTGACAGGGCTCATCATATATATGAAAGGTCAAATTTGGATTGAATAAGAGAGTGTGAAAAGGTTGAAGATAAGCAGATGTATGGAATTCTGTGATATGAAGAGTGAAGGCGAAATTAGATGGGATTCTGATTAAGTACAGAACACTCAGAGCTGCAATAGAATATTTGATCAGCAAGGATCCAGCTATAATCAGAACAGAGATCTTAATCAGAAAAGATAGTTGCTTACATATACAGGTCAATTCATTGTTACTTTCTGACAATTGTAGCAGTGATCTCAAATCTCTTAAAAGAGTAGACTTAACAATCTTTTTTATAAATCCTCTCATAAGGTATCATTTCTAAGTTGTGTATGTGGTAAATTTGGCCTTGTTAACTCACCATACAATTCAACATAGTCCTTCTTCACTAGATACACACAAGAATGAATATGAGATTATTCATCCTGTCTGCCTGCATGATTTGACATGTTGCCTTCTATCCAGACGGGGTTTTTGAAATAGCTCTCAGAATGAGAGTCTCACAACCATAGCCTAATATAGGAATGAAGGATTTTTCTCCATGAATGCAATACAATGCAAGATTATCCTAAGAATTGAAAGATGCGAGATTAATCTAAGACATGATTTCAATGCAATTATTCTAGAAATTTAAAGTAATCTATTGCAATAATGAAATTATTCTATATGAGATTATCAAGAAATGTGACAATAATTCAGTATTCTAACAATGCATGAAAATGAGTGGGGAAATTCAGGAAGGGTTTTGAATGAGGAATGAGAGTTCTTTTATAGACTCAGAGGTTGTTCAAAATAGAAACTTTCCTTTTTGAAATAAAACAGATAGAAAAGCCAGTTCAAAATAGAAATTTTTATTTAAAAGAATACAATAAACTATTTTCTTTCTGCTTTAACTGTTTTCTTTATTTGATTTTAACTGTTTTATTTGATTTTAATTATTTTCTTTCTCTTTAAAGCACAATTAATTCAAAGATTCTATTTCTGAATAGAAGAAATATTTTTGAGAGAATATCCAATTAATTAAATAAATATGACCTCATAATTGCGTTTTCTCAATTATCTGAATAATTAAATTCAATTATTGAAATAAGGATATTTATTTAATAATTAAATATTATTTAATCCATTTTTCATGTGTCTTAGCTAAAAGGGGTGAATTTAATTTAATTAAAGTGTTAGGACTTTATAATTAAATTAATTTAAGGTTTGTTTAGCTAAATAGGTATTTAGGAAATAAATATGATGTATGATTAATGTAGGTTTAGGTTTTTCTGCATTTGACACTTAGGTCGAGTAGAGTCAGTCAAAACTCAAAATTGCCTAGTTCAATAGGACTTTGATGATCTAGAAGAGTGATAAATGCAACAAAATTGGTTGGGGTCACAAGATGCCAATTTTGGGGTGTTACATTTTTCCCCTCTTTGAATTGATGTGCGAGCAGCACATTGATTCAAAGAATAGTCTGATGCTTGAAGCACAGAAGAATAGATTTGAAAATTGATGATGCAAAGGTTTCAGAGCCATCTCCAGAATAGAGCTTGACTCTCTGAATTCTAGGTTAGGTTGCCAAGACATCGATCAAATAGAGTTTTTTAGGGTCATCTTTAGAATGAAGCTTGATCCTCAGGGATCCGGGTTAGAATGCCCTGATACCTAAATAGATTTGATATCTTTAACAAGACTGTCCTCAGAACGAGGCTCAACCTTCAGGAGTCAGGGTTAGAATGCCCCAATACCTGTCCATAAAGAGTATAGTCAAATAGATATTTTAGGACTATCTCCATAACGAAGCTAAGTCCCCCAATATCTAGGTTGGATTGCCAAGACACTGGTTAGATTGACATCTTTCACAAGGCTATCCCCAGAACGAGGCTTAACCTTCAGGAGTCAGGGTTAGATTGCCCTGATACCTATCTCAAAAGATAGTAAATAGAGGTTCAGAATCATCTCTAGAATGGAGCTTGATTATCAAGAGTTGGGGTTAGATTGCCCCGATACTTGTCCCAAAAAGATAGTTTTTCGAGAACCATCCCCAGAACGGAGCTTGATCCTCAAGAATCTGAGTTGGATTGCTCAGATACTTAAAAGATGACAAGATATAAGGAACAAAGATGTCCTTATTGATTGTGGAGTATCTAGTTTTGACTATGAAGTACAAAAAACTAAACATGCCCCAAGTGATGAGATGCCCCTACCAATGAGGACTTTGAAAATCAGATCAGATTGAAATAGATTTAATGATGTAATCATCCTGCCCCCTCGGGAGAGAAATGGAAAGATGACACGTCATAATGATGATGGAGAGAAAAAAATCATAGATAGATGTTGAATTAGAGATCAAGAAGAACTCGGAACAGATTATGGAAGAATTTAGAATATTCTGGATCAATTTTGAGCGATTTCGAGGTCTAGTTGACCAAGTTTGACTAGGGTTGACCAGAGTTGACCAGAGTTGAATTTTGAGAAAGTGATGAGAAGATATGATTCTGAAAAGAAAGCAACGTCAGAAAGTCGACTGCACAAGTGTCCGATCGTGCGGTCCCAAAAATTTTAAAATACAATTTTGAGCTACATAGAAGTGTCAGATTTTGATTTCGGTCCCGAAAATGGATTGAGCATATAGTTGCAAATAGAGAGTGAGGATCGAACACTTGGGTAGTCATGATGAAACCAATACTCTAAAGAAGAACTCCTTTATGTATGAACCCAAGAGAATGCAAAGAAGAGAACACTAAATTGCTGCCACAATGCAAGTTTAGAATGAAAATGCAATCCTATGCTAGCTGCAATATGAAAGTGCAATTATAGGACATGGTTGTGAGACCCATCGTATAATCATCATCATTGAGCATTTTTTTTTTGGAACAGCGAAGTCGATACAACCCTCACTGGCGCCACAATGCAACCATGAGGATATGAATATGACTTGCATCGGATAAAATGTAGGAAACGAACGTAAGCACCAGGGCACAAAAGTCAAGATGACCTAAACATTTTTTCCAGTTAATGTTGCAAGAGTACATCAGTTACAAGGCATTCAAAGCCAAGATAACCATGAGTGCGATCATGCGTAAATAGATAGATCAATAACAAAAAAATCAATAATAAACAAAGCAATAACAGGCAAGGAGATAGCACCGAGCTCGCCATGGCGTACAAATAAACAAGATCGAGGGATGTGAGGCTTTTCCACCTTAATGTGGGAGCTCTTATCACATACACCATGTTTATTTTATGTTACCGAATCATCATGACTATACCAACAAGCAGTAGGTAAAGAAAATATCAATGAAATACATAAGAATAGACAACATACAAAGAAATATTCAATCATAGCTCAGCCAGTTTCAAATTTTTGCGAATGTATATGTGTATGATGTGTTAAAAAAACACCGTTGTGCTTGTGCGTGCATTGTGTTTGATTTTTATCGATAGATGTTTATGTTTGAGATATCTGAGGTGTGTTAAAAAACATAGATGTGTCCAAAGATAGTGTTAAAAAACACTGCTTATGGTGGTGTTGAAAAACACCAATTTGTGTCAGTAGTGAGTTGTCCTTGAGAAGTGACAAGATTACTAACTCAGGTGTAAACCAAAGATGTGATCAAATGGGGGACCCATGCCCCCAAGTAATGATGACTGACTTGACATATATTGTGAGGACAAACCAGATTTGATTGCCCCCAAGCGTATGGTGTTGAATCAATGTCAAGTCAAGAGGGTTCACAAAGGAACCAAAGTGTCATGAAAGTGACCGAAAGATATGTACAAACTAAAGCATAGAATCATCAAGACTAAGTATCGATAGATACAGCATTTGAGGGTAACTCAAACTGTAATGGATGTGAGAAATCTCAATAGTACGGTGATAGTAGACAGACGTAGTGAGAACCACTGGTGACTGATGCGAGAGAGATGCTCAGGTGAAGATCAAAGTATAAGCTATACATCAGTAGGCAGACGCAGTGAGAACCACTGGTGACTGATGTGAAGAAGATTCTCAAGAAGAGAGAACTCAGTATAAGCTAAGTGACAGTAGGTAGGCACAGTGAGAACCACTGGTGACTGTCACGAAGTAGATCAAAAAAGATAATAGGATAGTGCCCCCAAGACTAGGAGGATTTCCTAAGAGTATGACCAGTTTCAATCCATGTGAGTTGGTGTCTTGACGAGAACTGAAAGCAAATGTAAGCAGGAAATCATGAAAGTAGCAATGTAGGAAAGCAACTACGTAAAGCCAAGTGGTGTTGTGATAGATATAGCATTGTGGAACAAGAAGCACCTGTTTACCAAGTTTTCACCTTCTTGGCAGAAATTCTTTTTTTGCTACCATGACGCATGTTTGCCAAGTCTTCGTCAATGGCACCTTTTTCTCTTTTTTCTCTTTTTTTTTGTATTTTTCAATTTTTTTATTTTTTTGTATTTTTAGAATATATAATTTTTTTGGAGATACATCAAAGTGCCTATTGCTAGGTTTTCACTAAGATGATCATTTTTTTAGGACTTTTTCAAATTTTTAGAATTTTATCAGGACTTTAGTATATACATGAGCACACTGAAGATGTCTCAGCTGTAGAACTGCTTTAGATGAAGAGCGTTGATGGGCTCTTTGAGTTGTTCTCCTTTAGTAGTAGAAAGTTGATAGGTACCAGACCCAAACACTGTAGTGACAACATACAGACCAAGCCAATTTGGTTCAAACTTCCCTTTCTGGATCTGATGTTGCTGATTCTTAGGGTTCTCCCTCAGAACGAGGTCACCCGCTTCGAAATCCCTTGGTCTAACCTTCTTGTTATAGCTCTTGGACATCCTTTTTTTGGTATGCTCTAAGGTGATCAAACGCCACTTGCCAACATTCATCAAGTAATTCTAGCTCTTGTAGCCGAGATATTCTATTATCTTCATCAGTAATGAGGCCTTTCAAAGAGACTCGCAAAGAAGGAATCTCAACCTCAATTGGTACCACAGCATCTGCTCCACAAACCAAAGCATAGGGAGTAGCCCCTATTGGTGTTCGTATACTTGTCATGTATGCCCAAAGAGCTGGATCTATCTAGAGATGCCAATCTCATCCAAATTTATGCACTATGCGATGTAGGATTTTAAGGATTATCTTGTTGGATGCTTCCGCCTGTCCATTACCCTAAGGATAATAGATGGAAGACCAATGTTGAGTAATTTTAAACTTAGAGCATAGCTCTGTCAAATCCTTGTTTTTAAATTGTCCCCCATTATCAGTGATAATTGCTAAGGGTACACCATGCCTACAGATGATGTAGTTGAGAATGAACATAGCTACTAATTTGTCATTGGCAACGGTGAGAGGGACTGCCTCCACCCACTTAGTAAAATAGTCTATAGCTATAATTATGAACTTATGTCCATTTGAGGACGAGGGGTAAATCTGACCCACTAAGTCAAAGGCCCATTGTTGAAATGGCCAGAAAGTAATGAATGGAATAATCTCCCTGGCTGGAGCATGGATCAGGTTACCATGTAGTTGACATTGTTTTCAAGACTTGGCAAACTGTGTAGCTTCTTTTTCCATATCTGGCCAATAGTAACCAGCTCTAATAAGTTTACGGGCCAATGTCAGGCTGTTAGAGTGTGACCCACAGATGCCTTCATGCACCTCTACTAACGCTTGTTTGGATTCATTGGGTTCTAAACACCTAAGGAGGGTACCATCTAGACCACATCTATACAAGTCATTAGCGATGATGATGAACCGTGAAGCACTACGGATTAAGTGACATTTCTCATTCCAGGAGTAAGTGTCCAGGACAATCTGATCATGAAGGTAGGAAAAGATATGATAGTAGTGGGATGAGTCATGTCCTATAACAGAACAGATCATTCAAGAATCAAGGGAATCATAGGCTGGGTAGCGTAACATCTCCACCAGGAATTCATGTCGAAAGTCATTTTTAGGCATCTGTAGCATGGACGCAAGAGTAGCCATGGCATCTGTTGCTTTATTATCTGCCCTTGGAACCTGTTGGAATGTGATGTGAGTAAAATACTTTTTGAGATCATCAACCAACCATTTATAAGGTACCAACTTATCATCCCTTGTCTGATAGATATCATTTACTTGATTGATGACTAATTGTGAATCTCCAAGGACATTGAGTTCGTCTACTCGCCACTCAAGGGTGATCTTCATACCATTGATTAGGGCTTCATACTTAGCAATGTTGTTTGTACAAGGAAACAACATCTTGTATGCTTTTGGTAAAGAGTACCTTTGAGGTGTAATGAATAGTATCCCAGCACCTGACCCCTGTTGGGTAAATGAACCATCAAAAAACATAGACTATCATCGATGTGTGAGAAGTAATATGGACTCATCAGGAAATTCAATATGCAATGGTTGATGATCTACGAGAGGTGCTTCTGCCAATTGATCTACTATTACTTGTCCTTTAATGTCTTTCCTTTCAACATATTCAATATCAAATTCACTGAGAAGCATGACCCATTTAGCTATTCTACCTGTGAGGGTAGCTTTACTGAGAAAATATTTTAGAGGATCAATTTTAGCAATTAGACGTGTAGTATGAGCTAGCATATAGTGCCGCAATTTTTGTGAAGCAAACACCACTGCAAGGAAAGCCTTCTCTATAGCAGAATATTTTGTTTCATATGAGATCGGAGTTTGACTAATTTAATATATATCCCTTTCTTTGTTGTGCTGATCTTCTTGAGCCAATAGGATACCTAATGATGTATCCATAGCAGATATGTAAAGTATAAGTGGCTTCCCATGAAAAGGAGGCATCAAGATTGGTGAGTTCGCAAGATACTATTTGATTTGTGTGAACCCTTCATCACATTCTTTGTTCCATTGATAAGCCACACCCTTGTGTAAAGTCTTGGTAAATGGTTGTGACTTGTCCTCCAGTTGAGAGATAAAACACTGGATAGACTGCAGTCAGCCTTGAAGCCCTCTCATTTGTCTGATATTCTTCGGTGGTGGCATTTCCATGATAGCTTGTACTTTTGCAGGATCCACTTCAATGCCTTTGGCAGAGATGATATAGCCAATAAATTTTCTAGATGTTACACCAAATGCACATTTCTTAGGATTGAGCCTCAGACTGAATTGTTCCATATGATCTAGTATAGGACCTAGATCTACAAGATGTTTCTTTCGGTGCATGCTTTTAGCTAAAGTGTCATCCACATAATCTTCCATTGTTTTATACATCATGTCATGAAATATGGTGGTAACAGCTCTCTGATATGTAGCACCGGCATTTTTGAGTCCAAAGGGCATGACATTCCAATAGAAAGTGCCCCAAGCACATGTGAAGGTAGTTTTCTCTTGGTCCTCTGGCGCAATTTTTATCTGTTTATAGCCAGAGAAACCATCCATTAGTGAGTACATTTCATACCCTATCGTCATATCTATGATCATATCAATATTAGGCAAGGGAAAATCATCCTTAGGACATGCCAAATTCAAGTCTCTAAAGTCTGTGCAGACTCTTATAGATTTATCATGTTTTGATACTGGAACAATATTAGAGATCCACTCTGCATAATCAATTACTCTGATAAACACTGCCTTAAGAAGTTTCTCTAATTCAGCTTTGACAAGTAGAGCTACATGTGGATGCATTTTGCAAAGCTTCTGCTTGACGGGCTTAACACCTAGTGCAATGGACAAATGGTGCATGATTAGATTAGGGTCTAATTCTGGCATATCTGAGTATTTCCATGCAAAGTTAATCTTTTTTCTTCTGAAGAATGTAGTGAATTCCTCTCTTTCTGCCGCTGATAAAGATTGTGCCAAATGAATAATTTGAGGTTTTGCCTCTGTACCCAAGTTGATAGGTTGAGTTGGTTCAATAAGCACAGATGATCTCTCCATAAAATGACTCAGAAGTGCATCAATTATCTCATCCTCGGGTGCCTCAGAGAGGTTTTCACCCTTGGATACATCTTTTATTTTGACTGTTTTAGGCTCTGATACTGCCACAATATGGTTTTCACCATCAGAGCGCCTATTTTTTCTTCTTTTTATTTTGTGACTAAGATACTTGATGTCAGCCTCAGTCACATTAACACTTTCTTCACTAGTGGAGGACGTTACAGGTTCAATAGTGTGTAGGTAATAGGCAAGAGCGTAATCATTCTAGAACGTAAGGACTTCATTAGATGGGGAGGTAGAGTTCCAGTCTATAAGCTCAAGATGGTGAAGTGAAAGAGGAGTGAAGGGTTCAAGTGTGTTCATGGTATAATCATCAAAGGCATGGACAAGCAAGTCAAGACCTAAAGCGATCTCATCCAGAGGTATAGTCAAATTCCTTTGATTCCTAGTGACCGTAGTAGATGACATGTTAACATCCAGGGAGTCAGACTCATGTGACCCTACACTAGACCGTTCACCTACTTCAAGAAGGTTTTCATATGCATTAGCTATATCTGTATCATTGTCAGAAGTGGCATATGACAAGCTATCAAACTCATATTCATGGCAGTCTATTTCATCATTAGGTGTCATGTCAAGAACATGAGTGAAATCAACTCTTTGTCCCTAGTTGGGATGACCTAGGTACCTCAGTAGTGTTTGTAACATCAGCTGCCTCTTGTGTAATGAGAAGTGACTAGAATTCCTGGTCAAACTATTCTTGAAAGTGTGGTGGTATGTATAAATCACCTTGATGACCAGGATTTAGAGTATATATTTTTTTCCACTCCTCATAAGTTAATGGAGCAAGTGAAGTGGTGGTATCAGAATCATTGTTAGTGTCTACTATACTAACATGTGGTATAAATTTATCTAGCTCAGCAAAGAATGCTACTAGGTCTAGAGGAATAGGATAAGGAAAAGTATCCTCATCAGAGTTGTCTTCAGATTCTACAGTTTTAGGTGTTTCATTAGGTGTTGGTTGTTTATCTTCTCGGGGTACAAAATTGTTTATTCCTAGTTAAGATGTGAGTTTATGGAAGCCTATACCTATAGATTTGTGTGTTCTATGACCAATAGCTTCAAGTGGTGCAATCAAGCCCTTATGATTTGCACCTATGGGACCATTTCCTTTGTAGCCAAAATGTCTCATAATAGATAAACCTTTTCCATATTACTCAGGTTTTATGTCATAAGGAAGAGTATTTTGTTTAGAATTGTCTTCTCCTTTATAGATCCAAGCTTTGATAGCTCTGTTTTTAGCTTCTTCTTCTAATGGTACTGTGGCTTGTACAAAGGTAGCACCATACTTTGTTGGAGGAGGAACCGTAGAAGGTTTAGTTTGCTCAGAAGGTCTCCCAAAGGAACGTGGAGACAAAGAAAAAGATGTAATAGATAGCACATGTTCAATCTAATATCCTCCCATATTAGTTTCTTTGAGTGTCAAACTCTTTTCCATTTCTTTTAATTTATTCTCAAGGAGTTCAATAGATTCTCTACTGGTAGGCACAAAGATGTCAGCAAATTTTGTGAGGGCATTGCAATCATAGCATGTATTAGCAGGTATAGTCACTTCAGATCCTTGGAATGGGAACTTAATGCATTGATGGTATGTGGAAGGGATAGCCTTCATTTCATGGATCCATGTCCTTCCTGACAGAATATTGTATGCCAAAGGAATGTCAAGCACTTGATAGATAACATCTCATTCAATAGGACCAACGCTTATTGGAAACACAACTAGCCCCTTGAATTTACGCTCTTACTCATCATAGGCTTTAATGGTAATCTTTTTGCGATCATCAATGCAATCTTCGCTATAGCCTAACTCAATAAGGAAACTAGCAGAGAAAATATTTAGGCCAGCATCGTTATCTATGAGAACATGGCGAACACACTTTGGACCAATCATGACTTCAATGTGCAGAGGGTTATTATGCAGGTGACTCAAAGAATGATCATCTTCCTCAGAGAAAGACAAGTAATGTGAGGAGGTCAAGTGACCTACCATGGATTGAAACCGGTCGAGATCAAGATCTTTTGGGACATTTTCCTCAATGAGGGATTTGTCCAGGATTTCCCTGTGAGCAAGGGATATTTTTAATAGCTCAAAAATAGTTATCTGAGCATTAGTACGTTGCAATTTATTGAGAATGTTGTAATTGGTAGCATTAGATGAGGAACCCACTTTTGGATTCTTATTAGGAGAGTCAACCTTAGCTTTGTCTGAAGGTTGAGTTGATGTAGATATAGAAGGCTCAGGGCCTTTGAGGATGATTTTAATGTAAGATTGAGTAACAGCATTAGCACTGACTTGAGACTGCTCTTGTTCAGAAGATGGAGGTGTAGACCCTCACAAAATGAAAGGTTTTTTAGACTTGGAAGCATCTTCCCTTCCCTTAAGAATGATGACATTACAATATTCAGTATCAACGGGTTCAACCATATTAATGACATTGTCGTTATTGGTGTATGTATAGTTGACCTTAGCATCAATATTTTTGCCTTTAGATGATTCACCTTTTCCATGAGGAGGAAATGGGTCTTTGAAAGCTTGGTGATCAGAATTTTTATTGTGACCTCCCACAGAAATAACCTCACTATTAATTAGATCCTAGATTTTATGCCACAATTTAAGACAAGTAGTCGTTTTATGACCTTTATTTTGGTGAAAATCACAATAAGTGGATTCATTCCACCAAGAGGGTCTTGGTTGTGGATCATAAGGTCATGAATTATCCAATGGAGTGAGTAAATGGTTATCCATAAGAGTCTTTTAAACCACCTCTAGAGTTTCTCCTAAAGGATTGAATTCATGCTTGGGCCTAGGAGCCCAAGGTTTAGGTCCAGAAAATCATGAAGTACTCAGTTTGGATTTTGTTGTAGCCTGTTTAGTGGCTTTGGCCACTTGCATCATAGTAGTGAGATTAAAGGTAGCCTCGGAAGGCTTAGGAGTCACATTGTCTACAACTCCATCATTCACAACATTTTGGTTCTTATTGGGAAATTTGGATTTATCTTTTCTTGAGGAGGAAGACCCTTGTTTATTTTCCTTGTGTAAGGTCAACTCTCCTTTCTTGATCATAAATGTCTCAATTCTTACAGCTTGTTTAATCATGTCATCAAAGGTTAGAGGACCTTGTAACTGTACTTGATACCCAAAGTTGGGGAGAAGATTATCGAGAAAGATGTCCAACTTTTTGGATTCGGGTATCTTGCGAGAATATCGTGTATAGAGTTGTCTCCATCTTTGGAGAAATGCCAAGAATGATTCCCCGTGATTTTGTTTCAAGTTGCAAATATCTTGAATATGAACCAGATGTTGGATGTTGTGAGAATAGTGTTGTAGAAATAAATTGGCAATTTTGTCAAAAGTTTTGATGCCAGTTGGTAGTCTAGAGAACCATTCCATGG
The DNA here is from genome assembly GCA_018584345.1 of Thuja plicata. Lineage (NCBI taxonomy): Eukaryota > Viridiplantae > Streptophyta > Pinopsida > Cupressales > Cupressaceae > Thuja > Thuja plicata. The sequence goes on from MU223776.1 coordinate 6,491,919, forward strand.
CTGATCCTCCCAAACTACGTGGGAAAAGATGCATCAGATAGGTTGTGTCATATATGAATTCCATGGAAAGATAACCAAACTCTCTCAAATGGTCTTGAGGGTCAGATGTACCCAAGTATTTGTCATATTTAGGAAGCTCAACTCCTTTGGGAAAAGGAGGCATGTGAAGGTCTTTATCAAATGGGAAAGGATAGATGCTTTCTAGTGTGAATTGTGTAACAGGTTTGTCTTTCTCTTTCAAGAGTTGAGAGATTCTCTCTTGCATAGTTTGCATTTCTTTGCACAAGTAGGAATTTTCAGTCTCTTCCTCTTTCTCAACAAGTGTTTCTACAGCATAATTGGATTAAGGTAACTTAGCCCAGAGTGATTTCTACTTCTACATCATTAGGGGGTCTTGAGAATGGGACTTACCCCAAGTTTTAAAGAGGTCATTTCTGCTAACCTCACCACCTGATTGGTCATGATCTACCATCTTGCCAAAATGCAAGTATTCAAGGTGTAAAGACTCGGTATGAAAAGATTGAGTTTTCTCTGAATTTGGGTCTTCTTGGAACAAAGGATTTTGAACCCGACTAAGATCCACTGGAAATGACCATTTATTGTAAGGTTGACGTACTAGGGAAGGAGATCGAGATGATTCCTCACTAGATGTAGTCGGTAATGGTGTGGAAAGTATAGATTTGTCTTGATTGATTGAAGGAAATGTTTTTCCACTTCGAGTTGTGACAGTCATAGACAAAGTTTAAACAAGGAATGTGAACTAGGACCAAACTTGAAACTATCTCAAAGTAATTACATAAAATGTGCCAAAAGGTGAAGTATCCTTGGTGCAAATCATCAGAGATGAGGCTAGAACAGCCAAGAGATGACTATTGTGACACAAGGCATGACAACACAGATGAAAGAGATCAAAAAGACATGAGACGGGACCAGTTTAAGCAAGAATCACATAATTCTCAACCCAAGAAACCAAGTTTCAGATTGTGTGAAGATGGATGGAAAAAAAAAAGACCTGTTGACAGGGTTTTGCTGACCGGGTCCGCCAACAGACATAAGTTATCACCGGGTTCTAGGGAAATTGGCCAACTCCGCCTGCAAAAGTTGTCCGGGGGAAATAAATCCTCTGGGCCTCCAAGCACTGGGTGTCGGGTCACGACAGTGTAGGGCTCAGTTGGGAGAGGTGACTATTTTTCAAGGGGGATAGCTGGTTTCTTCAACTCATCTTCTCTGGAGATTCGATCAAAGTAAGGTTTTCCCAAGCGTTTTATACTTAGCAAATAAAGCGAAAAAGATCCTGCAGGGTTAGAAGTATTTCATCTAACTATAGTCATGCTAAAATGTCCGGAACATCAATAATACTCTAGTAAACTACACTAAATACCGAAGAAACACATAACCATCAACTAGCATTTTATCAGTAGCGAGAATAAAGAGTTCATTAATCTACTTTAACATACCAGAGTAGAAGACATAAAAAACATCAAAACATGAAATACCATTAACTCAGAAGCAGGAATGCCAAAAACATCATTGCCAAGAATTCTTCCTTCTTTATTAATGTTCCTTCCAGCAAGCACTGGTGCGTGATACAATGGCGGCTCTAGGGGAGCATCTAACTATTGAGAACTGAACAATGGAGCATTGAACTCTACAACTAAAATGAGAAATCACTTTGCTATTGCTATGGACAACAAAATCATTAATTTTGCCGACCCCTGGAAATGGGCCAATTTGCTTATTTATACAACTCTCTTCTAACCCTAACCCTAGTTACATCACTCTAATAAAATACAATATCCAGGGGCCGGTACTACCTGCACCACCCTACAAAAGACCTGGAGAAAGAATAGGTCTGTCAGAAGAATAAAATAAGAATATACATTGGAAGAATTGGTCTCGAGAAGAGAGCCAGAAAGGAGAAAGGAAGGAAGTAGGTCCCTCGACGACCGAGGCTACATGCCTCATAAATGGGAAATGCAGCGCCCTATCTCCAATGTGTCAGATGTACCTCTGAATGGTGCCTCGAGAAGACCACCCTGTCAGAAGACCAACTATCAAGCCGATGCCCCTTGATGTGGCCAACTACCTTCTGAAAGCCTTTATTAACCGCTTCTGAAAGTGACCGGTCGACCTCGGGGACCGGGACACGAATCACTTTAAAGAATACAAAATTTTGGATCTGGGACTCTGGGATCCGGGAACTTACATCTCCAAAAGAATAAAGAATACTCAATGTGAGTTTTTCCCCAGCCTCCGGAGAAAGATCAAGGTTGCTTATTGTCATTGAAGGCCTGGAGGAGGCGAGAAATGCCATCCTCATCTATCTCTTTTAGGCTGGCCCTTCTGTGCCTGGCCACTTCAACTTGTTCCCCCAAGTCTGGAACATTTCCTTTAAATTCATCTGCCATCCTTGCAGCGTCGTGACCCTTAAGTATCATCTTGGTTAGTTTCTCCATCTGGGCCCCATCTATCCCCTCCGAGGATTGATACCGGGATTTCATTATTTCATCAAAACTCCCCAAAACTAAATCTTTGGGGGTATAAGTATCTGTACTAAGGGGATCAGCCCCGGAAGCCTTTATCACAAAAGACTTGTATAAATTAGAAGAATATTTCATAGCATTTACCTTTTCTTGCAAGGACTCTACCATTTGCTTGGTTACCTCCAATGTGAGGTCAAGTTTGGAGTGCTGAGTTCTTACAAAGTCAAATGATTCCTCACCCAAAATTCTAGATTTAGAAATTATATCTTCTCCCAAGGTGAGGAGCTCTTCGAGCTCCACCTTCCACGCTTGGTAATTTTAGGCGTCACTCTCCCACTGCTCAATAAGCACTTCCACTTGATGAATAACTTGTCGGGCCATGTATAAGTCTGGGAGAGTGGATGCCAGGAAACGCCAGGTGTTTCCTATCTGGAGGGCAACCCATTCGTCTACTGCTTGGGCCTTCTTTTTCATTACTCGCAGGGAGTCTATGTCACTCTGTGGTAATTCCTCTGATGTGGAGGTCTCTGGAGGGGCGGCATTGATGGGTCTGGCCAGCTCAGTAAGCAATCCCATAAGATTTGCATTCTTTTCTTTTTCAGCTTTGAGCCTCTGGGCCTCTTTTTCATATCGGGCTTCAACTGCCCTTGCTGCCTCCTTAAGAAAGTCTACCTCACCTTGCTTTCCCCTCTTGCCTAGGGATACCTCTGCAACATTGTAGTCTGCGGGATCTGTGGTTGCTTCATCAGCGTTTGGGAGAGGTGTTGCCACAATGGCAATTGTTTCTCCACCTGGCCCAGTTCAAAGAGTATGAACTATCTAGGCTTTCTTTGCCTTTGGCGGGGCCTGAACTTGGGCCACCATTTCAGCCAGAGAGAGAGGAATTACCCGAGTGGACTGAGCTTTTCTCTTTTTGCTTTCCACCAGCCACTGAGGGGGGAGGGGTGGCCTTCCTGCTAGAGTTTGTTCTCCTGATTCTTTCCCTATATCTGGTGGCTGTTACTCCTCTTCAACGTGGACTTCATCCGTCTCTCTCCCTACCTCAACTTCTTCTGCAGCAACATCCTTTTCAACCTCCATCTCCTCAGCCTGGTCCTGTATGTCGATCGCTGGGTCTGGACCTTGGTAGGCTTCTTCGGGGATTTCTTCTTCAATCTCCTCTTCTTCTTCTTGTTCTTCTTTTGCCAGGGCTTCTTCCTCTGTTGGCAGTAGGGGAGGTATCAGGCTGATATTCAGAGTTTGGGCCGCTGTGATAACCTGCCCGAAGGTTTCTCCCGGGAGTGGCCCCTGTAATGTGGCAGCTGGGTTTATAGTTATTCCTGAAGGTCTGATTCCCCCAACAGATGCCACTTGTTCGCTTGGATTTAGTTGGTCCACTCCCGGACCTTGTATTTCTTGAGCCCCGGAGATAATCTCTGGCTCTGGCTCCTCTTCTACCTGCTGCTCCTGTTCTTATGCAGGTTCTTGTTCCAAGTCTTCTTGGTCTGCAGCCTCTTGTTCTTTCTCTGGGACTTCCGTCCCTGCTTGTGTATTGTCCCCCTACAGATTCCCGAACTCATCAGTTGCGAATACATCAAACTCCTCTTCCGGAGGGGGACTGGCTGGGACCTCTGCAGGCTCTACTTCTTTCTCCAATTCTGGGGAACTGGAAGAAAGGATCTCTACTTCTTGGGGTAGGGATGCCCTTGGCGTTGGCACCGGTTCTGCCTTGACCTATTTTATGTGCTTCCTCTTCCTCCAGGTAACCAAAGGTGGCCCCGCATCGGATATTGCTACCACTTCCATGGGATCCACCCCCGTTGCCTTCACCATTAGGGCTGCCAGTGACGGGGAGGATGGAGGATGAATTGGTCTAGCCATGAGCGGGGGAGTGGCCAGCCTTGTTATTAACTGTTCCCTCATCTGCTGGGAGGCTGCCACAGACTGCTTGATCTATTCTTGTATCGGGACTTCCTGCGCAAAGGGGGTTGTAGCTATTCTCTTTCCTTTGTCTGCGCCTTGTGAAGAAGTCCCGGCCCCCGGGGTCAATCTAGGTACCGGCTGTGGTGCTAATTTTGGCGCCAGTCGGGGAGCTTGGCGCATACTCCCAAGGCACACCCTTTTGAAATAGGTGTGTCTTCGCTCGACCACATCCCAAGTGAAGTCCTCAATTGTGGGCCCCTCCTGGGCAGCCCAATCCATTGCCGGCAGTGCCATTTTATCGATCCCCTTTTCTTTGTACTGGGGATCTATGGTGGGGGCGGCATCAGAGAAGCCTGGAGGGAATCTCTGGAGCTTTAGTTCCTCCATCATTCCAGCTATCATTCTGATATAGTGCCTGATTCGCACATCCATGTCATCCTGGCAATCAGCCCAAAAGTCTTCCATGTGTATATAATGGGACTCTGAAGCCCGGGACATTACTGTTGCAATTCTGCCATGCAGATCAAAATTTCTCTACGCCAGATAAAATTATTGTAAGTTGTAACTCTTCAGTTCATTGTCTGCCTCCTTTGCAGCAGCCAGACTGCATGTGTAGTTCCCATAGGTAACTGGGAACGGGACGTTGGGGACTTTCTTGAGTGCAAAGAAGGCATGCAACTCCATCATTTGCTGGCAATATTCTAGCAGTACGATCATGTCCCCATAATGCTTGGGCAACAAGTAGGGTTTCCCGGAGAAGCCGGCGACCCTAATGTATGTATGCTAATGGAACTGGATATAGTAGTGTCCATAACTACTGGCTAACTTCATTGCCTCAGTGGATAGGCGGTATCCAGCGTCCCAGGTGGGTGTGAGCAGGTGATAGTAAATGAACGAATCATTTACTTGGTAGAAACTGGGGAAGCTGTCCTCCCATTGAATCTGTGGGAAATGGTCCCACAGTGCTTTTTGTCCTGGGCCAATCCCGAGCACACCGTCTATAAGTAGGCCATTGGAGTGGGGCCTCTGCTGGGCCAGGGCCTAGAAAATATAAGAAGACATATAGAACTTCTTCATCCTGTTCGCCTGGAGGAACTGGGAGTCGACATGATTGGAGATTATTGTTGCCTAGTCGAAGAATTCTCCCTTGGTGGAGATGCCGAGGAGAAAATAGTACATCCATTTGGCAAACTCCTGGGTGGAGGGTTGCCCAAATACCCGAGCTAATGCTATTATCCCCATCTGGATGCTCTCCTTGAATTTAGAGCGGGGGATTTATATCTTCATTCTCTTTGGGTCCCTCTTCGGGGCCTTGAGCCAATGGGTATTCATGTACACTCGGGTAGCATCCTCCAGTTGTGTAAACTGTTTCAAGGCGTCAGTCCTTGTAACCATCGTGGCTCTATCAAATTGCAGGATACCTAGGCCTACCTAGAATGTGACTGGGTTGAGGGACACCAGTGGAGTGGGGTATCCTATGGGTTCTGCAGCTACGAGCATAACGGCCTGGACAGAAGAGTTGTAGTTGGCTGCCAGTATTAAGATAAGCTCTGGAGATTGCACAGAGCATGGGAAGCAAGCTGCCCGGAGGATTCTGGAACACCTGACGTTGATTGCGAGCGGGTCTCCAGCCTGTCGCTGGATGTGCATTACCTTCACCAAGGCCTGCATTTCTGCCCAGGTTTCGACATTGGCGTCGGTCATCAGTTTTACCTTGGACTCAATCTTTGAGCCCACAATGACATTATCTTGTACAAACTTCATGGTGAGGGGAATATTTTCCAGGGCTTTCTCCATCTTTGACTTTGCTGATGCCCTGGTTTCTGTTGTGGTTGGTAATTCTAGACTTCCGGGAGGAGATGATGCAGATGCTTCAAACATGTTTGGAAGATAACTCTGGGAACCTGCGAGACAGAGTGACCGTCAGAATATTTTTTTTTATCAAAATAAAATAGTTACTCTGGGGTCCAGAGATCTTACCACCGCGACGTTTGCTTTCCTGAAAAGTTAGTATCATGCAAAGGTAACCAAAAAGAAAAACACATCGTGAACTTAGGATCTTCATCATACATCCGGGTCTGGGAAATTTTATCACACTTAGCAAAGACGTGGGATGGATGGTGGTAAGAGGCCCAAAGCCCAAAGAAGTGACCGTTAGCAAGGATGTATGAAAAGGCAAGTTGTCAAACCCACATGGACGCCACATGTGTAGGCATTAAATGGATGCGATGGCAATGATGGCGGAGCCAACTGTCTGAATGTGCGAAAAAGGAAAGCCACTTGGCTGGAATTGATTACACGCATGGGACGTAAATGAGGTTCTGACAGACTTCATGGAGGAGAGAGAAAACCACCTATTTGAAACCGGTCGAGAGCTGAGTTTCAAACAGGTGGTTTTCTACCTCGAAGCGAGTTTGAAGGCGGAAAACCAGAAACGGGGGTGACTCGACCAGCTTGCCAATCCACCTGGAAGGATATACATGAAGATGAAGGATATACACAGGGACTATATTACAATTATATACATATATACATGGATATACATAGTGGGACGATGCCCGCGCGAAAACCAGACAAGGCAGAAATAGATATATACAACTATCTACATTATATACACCATTTTACATAAATAACTCCTGCACAGAGGGTGGACAACCCTCTGGCAGAGCTGACCCACCAACAGGCGGAAAAACCAGAAGACAACGGACCAGCCAAAACTAGGAAACAAAACAAACATAAACAAAATGAAACAAAGCAAAATGGAAGGAAACCAGAGAGTAGAAGAAAGACAGAGGCAGAAAAGCGGAAACACCAACCTGAGAATGCAGAAGGTGGAGGAAAGGAAGGATTTACCGCGCGATCTCTACAATAGCTCGAGTTGTCAATCGGTCAGAATCACCACCACGGAGCACTTTCACTTTCCTGAGAACAACTAAAAATCGTTAAGCATTGATTACCATAAACTTCCTACAAATGCTCTGTTAATAGCTTTGGAATCGCTCTCTAATTCTCTCTAAGTGCTTGAAGGTTTTAATCGCGGTAAGTGTGAAAATGATAGATGACTTCTATTTATACCTGCGATAAAAAGGCAATCCTCCTCCTTCTGGCGATCTCTGGACAGGCAAAACCTCTAGACTCCGGGCCTGAGGATTCCTCGTGATGATATCCCTAAGAACATCGCGACGAAAAATCCCAAAGTCCGGAATCCGGTTCCCAAAAAAAGACAACCTCCAGGACCGGAGTCCCAGAGGAGAAAGCAAACAAACAAGATGCAATGCTGGGGAAGAAAAACCCCGGAGAAAGAAAACAAAAGGGAAAAAAAAGACAAGGCAAAGCCGCAAGCAAAAAAGAAAAAAGGGGGACCCAACATTTTGCACACAAAATGTAGGGATGGGGATGCAGGGAATAACAAGACCCATATCAAAGACCAGATTTGACAGAAGTACATCTGACTGATAGATTTTAGCTTGCTATTTTGGACAAAAGAATCTAGTTTCATGCGAAGAAATGCTCTTTCGTCCAAAGATTCTCACCGACCCACGTGAAACTTTGCAGAATTTGCACGAAGAATGACACCAGTTTGGCAGATGAAAAATATGAAAAAATAATGGCATTGTTGCCAAATGTCGCGAGATAGTGTATTTTGTATCGCGTGAAGATTCTTAGCGTATGATGTGAAGATTAGGAAATGTCACGCGAAACAATGCAAATGTTGAAAAAATAATGTTTACAGAATGAGTTGTGACCAGTTTGCATTTCCCAAGATAAAATCATGTTGTTTTCCAATAGATAGTTCAAGTTACAGATTGTTTTGGACATGTTCAAGATTGACAGTTTGTGTGTTTTGATGATAGTTTCAATTGTTCAAATGATACACCCACGCAAAACACATTAAACAGAATATTTGTAGTACCAGAACAAGAACATCACAATCCTAGGATACCCAGGACAATATATGTTGAATCCCCACTTGAACCAAATTTTAGCTATGCTTACTCTTAGCAGACAAATTAGAAGCTTGTAGGCATGGGCTCCTCCTTACATATGCACTCACTTCTCAGGCACACCAAGCTTCGAACCCCAAAGGAATTGCTTCCCAAACGGTTATTATCTCTACTAAAAGCCATAAAAATGTGGGGTGTCTTAGTCAGTTTCTGACCTTCCGTGCCAACAGATAGAGGGTTTTTGGAAACTAGAACAATAGTTTGTAGTAAGCTCATCCGTCCAAGTGGTTGTGATCAAGTCATTTTCCCAATAAAGGGGGCTCTCCCAATCCTTTCAAAGCAAGGCTTTCACCATAACAATGTCAGGACTTTAACGCACCACTAGGGTACTAGAGGAGATTTTGGTTGCCACAATGAATTCACACCTATCTATTGTGACATTAATCACAATAGCATTTTTGTATACCAGTTTGGAAGGGCTTGGCTTTAGCCTGTTACCGGTTGGGCATCCACTCTCACCGACTCTGCTAAAGCTCTCGGGAGGTAGCCACTCTAGAAGAATCACATGAATTTCTCTTACACTCAAGATCCATAAAGGCAAGGGGAGAGGATATGTTCATGAAGTTCTTAGGATTACAATCTAAAAAACACTTCAATCACGCAAGACAATGATTCATTTTAAGCACCAACCGAAATGTGTTTTAACTACTAAAAATAGATATAAGAAGTTGTGAAAACACGCAAGGTCTTTGACAAACGTCCTACAATAAACCCATTAGTAGTTTGTAATGCCTTTCTTCATATCAATGTCCTACAATAAATGCTTTAGAATTTTATAATGGCTTTTCTTTATCTCGGCGTCTTGCAAACCACTGTTATGCTGTTTCAAAAGATAAAAATAGAGAAACACAGATGTCAAAAAATAGCAGGTGGTTAGAAAACTGAGGCAATAAAATATCAAAATGGAAGCTCTGGAATGTAATTTCATGTGAAGATGTATGCTAGATCACACGAAGAAGTGCAGAGAACCACGCGAAGAACTAAAAAGTTCACGCGAGACGCTCAGAAAGTTCGTGCAAAATTAGAACAGAGTTGTACGGAAGTACGGACAGAATGCAAGAAAATGAAAAAAATGAAATGAAATGAGGCCAGAATAGAATGTACCTTCCCCACAGTGGGCGCCAGAAATGTATGTGGTAAATTTGGCCTTGTTAACTCACCATACACTTCAACATAGTCCTTCACCAGATACACACAAGACTGAATATGAGATTATTCATCCTGTCTGCTTGCATGATTCAACCTGTTGCCTTCTATCCAGATGGGATTTTCAAAATAGCTCTTAGAACGAGAGTCTCACAACCATAGACCAATCTAGGAATGAAGGATTTTTCTCCATGAATGCAATACAATGCAAGATTATCCTAAGAATTGAAAGATGCGAGATTAATCTAAGACATGATTTCAATGCAATTATTCTAGAAATTGAAAGTAATCTATTGCAATAATAAAATTATTCTATATGAGATTATCAAGAAATGTGATAATAATTCAGTATTCTAACAATGCATGAAAATGAGTGGGGAAATTCAGGAAGGGTTTTGAATGAGGAATGAGAGTTCTTTTATAGACTCAGAGGTCATTCAGAATAGAAACTTTCCTTTTTGAAATAAAACAGATAGAAAAGCCAGTTCAAAATAGAAAGCTTTATTTAAAAGAATACAATAAATTGTTTTCTTTCTGCTTTAACTATTTTCTTTCTTTGATTTTAACTATTTTATTTGATTTTAATTGTTTTCTTTCTCTTTAAAGCACAATTAATTCAAAGATTCTATTTCTGAATAGAAGAAAGATTTTTGAGAGAATATCCAATTAATTAAATAAATATGACCTCATAATTGCTTTTTCTCAATTATCTATATAATTAAATTCAATTATTGAAATGAGGATATTTATTTAATAATTAAATATTATTTAATTCCTTTTCCATGTGTCTTAGCTAAAAGGGGTGAATTTAATTTAATTAAAGTGCTAGGACTTTATAATTAAATTAATTTGATCATAAGGTTTGTTTAGCTAAATAGGTATTTAGGAATTTAATATAATGTATGATTAATGCAGGTTTAGGTTTTTCTGCATTTGACACTTAGGTCGAGTAGAGTTAGTCAAAACTCAGAATTGCCTAGTTCAATAGGACTTTGATGATCTAGAAGAGTGATAAATGCAACAAAATTGGTTTGGGTCACAAGATGCCAATTTTGGGGTGTTACAAGTTGAAGTGTTGAAGACCTTTAACAAGGCCACTCCTCACAGGGTGATTTAAATCTTCTAACAGGGTCACACCTAACAATGTGTTTTGTAACCTTTAACCGGGTTGGCTCCTAACAGGGCTCACTTCAAAAGAGTGAAAAATAGTAACTAGTTACATTGGTGGTTTTTCCCATATTGGATTTCCACGTTAAATCTTGGTGTCACCTGTGTATATGTTATTTGTTTCATGCTTTATGTTTTCTCACTTAATCACTAAAGTATAATTACATTGGATATCATAAAGATTGCTTTGACACCTAAGTTACAGAGGAATATATTAATTGACCGAGTAACAGTGTTATATTGTTTAAGACATCTAAGGGACAAGTGATTTGTTTTGGAGTAACTGATTCACCCCTCCCCTCTCAGTTACTTATCTTATTTCCAACAAAGAATGTCATCGGTACCAAATGGATATTCAGAAACAAGCTGAATGAGAATGGAGAAGTCACGAGAAACAAAGCAAGGTTAGTATGCAAGGGGTATGCACAAGAAGAAGGTATTGATTATGGAGAAACCTTTGCACCCATTGCAAGACTAGAAGGAGTTAGAATCTTACTTTCTTATGTTGCATTTAAAGGATTCAAGGTATACCAGATGGATGTCAAATTTGCATTCCTAAATGGAATACTGGAAGAATAGGTATACATTGAACAACCACAAGGGTTTGTTGATCCAAACAAGAGGAACATGGTATGTAGACTACATAAACCATTGAATGAATTGAAACAAGCATCTGGATCCTGGTATGAAAGACTTCACTCCTATCTCATAAGCATTGAATTTATAAGAACAAGTGAAAATAGCAATTTGTACTTGAAAGAAGATACCAATGGTAATATTCTGATTGCTGAAATATTTGTTGATGATATCATATTTGGGGGTAATGAAATGTTATGTAAATCATTTTCTAGTGAAATGAGAAAAGAGTTTGAAATGTCTATGTTTGGGGAGATCAATTTTTTTCTTGGTCTATAGATTCTTCAAGAAGATGCAAGCTTATATATCACTCAGTCCAAATACATCATGGAAGTGCTGAAGATATTAAAGATGGAAGATTCCAAGCCAGTTGGAACACCTATGGCAACCAGATGTAATTTGACAAAGGAAGACAAATCAAATGAGGTAAATCAGACCTTGTATAGATCAATGATTGGAAAACTAATGTATGTTGTTCATACCAGACTAGATATAGCACATGTAGTTAGAATAGTTGCAAGATTCTCTGCTAATCACAAAGAATCACTTATGATTTTTGTCAAGATAATTCTAATATATCTAAAGAATGCCAAGGACTATGGCTTATGGTATAAAAGATATGGAAAATTTGAGCTTCAAGTCTATACAGATGTTGATTGGGCTTGAAACATAGATGACCGAAAGAACACAACTGGAGGAGCATTCTTCATGGGTGATAGACTTGTCACATGGATCATCAAGAAGTAAAAATTCATCTCATAGTTTTTATTAATAAATGAGAGCGGGGGTGAATCAGTGGCCTCAAAAATTAATCCTTAAATCAACCCTTAAAATTTATAACCACAAATTATGCCTCTAGTTATCTTTTGTCCTACAAGATGAATGCCTTGAAATACTTATATTGATTTACTACTTGTCATATTTCTTTGTAAAACCTTCTTTTGTATGTTTAACAATAAGCATCCAACTATTTACTGAAACATAGTAAATATGCAGAGTATACCGATCAATCCAGAATTGCATATGTGAAATGTAAAATAGTAAATTAATGAAACATAAACACATAACACATGGATTTTTAATGTGGAAACCCTGTTAAGGAAAAAACCACTAGGACCGGTACCCCAAATTTTTACTCTTCTGAAGTGAGCTCTATTAGGAGCCAACCATGTTAAAGGTTACAAACACACTATTAGGTGTGACCTTGTTAGAGGATTTAAAATATAGTTTGTCACCTAGTATCTAGCATCTAATGCTACCATCCTTGATCAAACACTCACTTGGCCCATTAATAGGTATCGGGCATATCTAATGCTAATTTCTATGATCAAACTTTTTGATACTTCTTGGGATGTATCTCAATTGTAGATGACTTTTAAGTCCTCGGTTAAGAGACTTGATTCTTCAATGGTTAAACTGAAACATTAATGCTTTGTTCATACATACAATTTAATTGTAGATTTTCAGATCTATTGTAAGTTCATTATACCTCTAATCAATATAATCAATTATATACCTTTTCTCCACACAGTATTGCTCTTTGATGTTGTCTCACTGTTCGTCGGTGTCTGCAGAATCTAGCTCTTTCCTCAGCTTGTTGATCAGGACTGAATGAAGACTTTCTTCTCCTTCATATTTTATTTAGCATCTTTCCTCTTCTATTTTTCACCCCACACAATTCATAATGAATTGGTTTTTTCTCTATATAGACATTATTTGACCTTTTCTTGGCTTTCTTGATTCTTGGCGTGATCCACAACTCTCACCAATTCAATTTAAAGCAAACTCCAATTTATCTCAAAGAGATCTTCTTGCCAACTGGAAAAATTAGCTTTAAATAAATTACTTATCTCTGGCTTTATCAAGATGATTAAAACAATGATAAGTATCAGTTAAGTCTATCTTTAGCTTCTTGCCAGCTAAGCATTTTATCATTTCTAAACTCGTTGTTTTGTCGGTCAACACTTCAGTTAGTCATCGGTGATAACTGACTATTCTGTCAATGTGACTTCAGTTGTCATCAGGATCTTTTTCCATGTCTTTTTCATCAAGCAACACTGTAATTCTATCCATTGGGTTATTCTGTGTTTTTCTCGTCGAGAAACACTGTGACTTTTCTCATCGGTAATGTTGTGCATTTGCTCATCGAGCAACACTATGACTTGTCTCTTTTACTCTGACCGTCAATGTGCACTCTGTCGATTTATACAGTCACTTAGTGAATACTTGACTTATATGCATTACTGATAACATAGCCTTGATTCATCAATTCTTTGAAGTCTTTGGCAGTATTTCCATGACCATACAGATTATATCAAGTTGACATCAATGAAAATACAATGCATTAAGTGATTTAATGCCTTGCATGATCATCAACTTAACATCTTCAAACATTCAATCAGTTATATGTCATCAATCTCTCCCTTTGGCATTGATGGTAGCATACTACATTATCATACTATATTTTTAATAATAAAATATGAAATATAAGTTTCATCAAGCTTTCCTAATGTAACTATTACAAATGTCTAGCTTTTGGTAAGCTCAAACAACTTTGATTTGATTCTTACAACTTTCTTTCTTTCTTCAATCCCTTTACTGGATAGATGTAGAATCTTTCTTTCTCTGATGTGATGTGTTTTTCTTCTATGTCAAACTCTCTCCCTTTGATTGTTCTCCTTTCTTGTGATGTCTCTTTTTAGCAATTCTTTCCCTTTGTGTGTAGTCTCTCATTCTTGCTACATCTCTCCCTCTGGATACTTTGATGGATATAATCTCTCCCTAAGATGATAATGGATATAATCTCTCCCTTTATCAGTATGATAATGAGATATTTCTCTCCCTTTGACAACAATGCCAAACAAACATCTTTGACAAATGGATCCATTATATCCATAATATATTCCTTGAATTTCCCAATCCATCGGTAATAACTCTGGTGCTCGGAGTAGATAAATACCTTGTTGTGTATAGATTTATCTTTGAATTCCATCTCTCTTCTTGCATCAACATGAATGATATTTTGATAATATGTAGGTTGATGTAGCCTTCTAGTCATCTTACTAATAAGTAGACAAGGTTTTTACCCCTAGTCTCTTTCTCAAGTATTCAAATGCATCCTTGGGCAGTGGCTTGGTGAAGATATCGGCCAATTTTTCCTTTAATTGCAGATACTCAAGTATCACCTCCTTTGCTTGAACTTGTTATCTTAAATAATGATACTTGATGGAAATATGCTTTGTTTTAGCATGCGTGACTGGATTCTTGGAAATGTTTATTGCACTTGTATTATCATAGTAGATAATTACTGGTTCAAGAATTTTCATATGCATACCTTCCAGTAACTATTTGATCCATGCAATATTTGAGCAGTTTGTAGCAGCAACAACATACTTTTCTTTTGTAGTAGACTGAGAGATGCATCCTTTCTTCTTGTTGATCCATGTGACAAGTATGTCACCCATAAAGAATGTTTCTCTAGTTGTGCTCTTTCAGTCATCAATATTTCCATCCCAATCAGCGTCAGTAAAGACCTTAAGTTCGAATTTGCCTTCTCTTCTATACCATGAGCCATATTCCTTGGTATTCTTCAGATATCTTAGAATTCTTTTCACAGCAATCATATGTGATTCCCTGGGATTAGCAAAAAATCTTGCAACTATTCCTATTGCATGTGCAATATCTAGTCTAGTATGTACAACATACATGAATTTTCCAATCATAGATGTGTACAAAGTCTGATTTACCTCTAATTACTTGTCTTCCTTTGTCAGCTTACATCTAGTTTCTATCAGTGTTCCAACTAGTTTGGACTCTTCCATCTTGAATATTTTCAGTACTTCTTTGATGTATTTGGATTGTGTAATGAAAATACCTTCATCTTGTTGCATGATCTGTAGACCAAGAAAGAACGTGATCTCTCCAAACATAGACATCTCAAACTCTTTTCTCATTTCATTTGAAAATGATTTGCATAGCATATCATTGCCTCCAAATATGATGTCATCAACAAATATCTCAGCAATCAAAATGTTAGCATCAGTATCTTCCTTCAAATAAAGATTACTGTTTTCACTAGTCCTTACAAATCCAATACTTATAAGATAGGAATGAAGTCTTTCATACAAGGCTCGGGGTGCTTGTTTCAATCCATACAGGGCTTTGTGTAGTCTACATACCATGTCCCTCTTGTGTGGATCAACACACCCTTCTGGTTGTTCAATGTATACCTCTTCTTCAATTATTCCATTTAGGAATGCAGACTTGACGTCCATTTGATATACCTTGAATCCTTTACATGCAGCATAAGCAAGTAAAATTCTTACTCCTTCTATCCTAGCAACGGGTGCAAAGGTCTCTCCATAGTCAATCCCTTCTTCTTCTGCATACACCTTGCATACTAGTCTTGCTTTATTTCTGGTGACTTCTCCATTCTCATTTAGCTTATTCCTGACTATCCATTTTGTGGCGATGACATTCTTGTCATCTAGTCTCGGTACAAGTGTCCATGTATTTTTTTTCTCTATCTACTCAATCTCTTCATTCATGGCACTTATCCATTCATCATCATCAAGTGCAGCATTGACATATTTTTGTTAGAAAGTGACAATGCAAGCAATTGTTATTTTTTCATTGATGTCAAACCTTAACTGGTGAGACTATTGTTATTTGTTTGAGTACCATATCTATTGATTGATGAAGAATATTTAAAAAGAAGACCAAGTGAATGGTTGAGTTAAGGAAAATAAAAGGGTACTTGATCAGTTGGCACTCTAGCAAAGTAATTAGTTGTTTATCTTTGAAAGACAGTTTTTCTGGTTGTTTTGTGCCGAGCAAGTTTGGATTATGCCGAGCGAAGTTGCTTGTGTCGAGCAAAGTTGTTTGTGTCGAGAGAAGTTGCTTGTGCTGAGAAAAGTTGTTTGTGCTGAGAGAAGTTGTTTGTGACAAGAAAGTTTGTTCAGCACCAAGCACCAATGAAATTTCTAAATGAAAATAGTGATGTTGGCCGACTTATAGTAATTGGATTAATGATGAGATTTGAGACCTCTGGCCGACTTAGTTAATTTCATTGGGATATGTAAATTTAATTAAAGATTGATCCACATCATTTAATGTATGGGTAACTGTAATTAATGCATGGTTTCAAGATTTAATTAGAGACTACTTTGGAGAATTAAATATAATATAATGATGGAATGATCTGTTGGATCTGACCTAACCTAAGATCTACGATCTTGATTAAGCGGCAAATATTTATCTGACTTAGATAGAGAGGTATATGATAACCTCAAGGGGTTATTCATTTAGATGAGTAAGTGGATGTGTGTATGTAAGAGGGTTTCATAGTTGATTTACTGATTGGCATGACCTAGTAGAGAAGGCTGAATAGAGAAGCAGAAAGTTGCATGTGTGATTGCTTGACGGATTTCCAAACAGATCAAAAGATTGAAATGACAATGCAGGCCATCCATTAAGTTAGCATTAGAGCTATAATTGGATCTAAATTTTCAAAGTAAGTTGTATGTATCAGATCACAACTACTGATTACTTTCTAACCATTGTATCAATTAAAATCCTTTAACAAGGTTGACCTAACAGTCATTTGTATAAATCCTCTAACAAGGTGACATTTAGGTGGAATGTTCTAAGTCCTCTAACAAGGACACTCCTGATAGGGTGATTAAATCCTTTAAATAGGTCACACCTAATAGTGTGTTATTGTAACCTTTAACAGGGTTGGCTCCTCATAGAGCTCACTTCAAAAGAGTGAAACTTGGTAGCATGTTACTGTTGGTTTTTCCCATATTGGGTTTTCACGTTAAATACTTGTGTCAACTTGTGTGAATTCTTATGGTTTGTTTTACTATTATGTTTCTACAAGCTAATTACATTATACATTAAACTGCATGTTTAAATTTGTTGACATATGCTACTGCTATCGAGTAGATCTGAAATACAGAAAGTTTTATTTGCTACATCTAGACCTGAGGATAACTGATTCACCCCTCCCCTCTTAGTTATTATAAATTCATTCTAACAACTGGTATCAGAGCTTTGGTCTCTAGAAAATATTTTGAAGGTACTTGGAGCGAAAAGATCAAGATGTATAAGAAGGAGGTTCTGAAGATAAACAAAGATAACTTCCTTGCATGGCAGAGTTTGATGAAACTGCATCTGGCTGGTATTGGAGATGATGCTAAGAGACTTATTGAAAATGACTATGTATCACCTACTACTCCTCTCATAGCTGCACAACTAAGAGAAAAACAAGAGCACAATCAAGCAATGTTGGAGATTGCATCCTCATTGAGCTATTCAGAGTTTGATGA
>MU223776.1:6524880-6558190 GCA_018584345.1 Thuja plicata
TTAATGCTTCAATGGTTAAACTGAAACACAATGACCTATTTCTAATGCAACTTTGAATTGCAGATATTCAGATCTATTTATGTACAATACCTCTCTAATCAATGTATCAATTCAATTCCTTTGTGCTCCACATTTTCTTCTCTTTAATGTTGTGATTCACCGTTCGTCGGTGTCTGCAGAATTCTTTAGCTCTCCCTTAGCTTGATTGATTAGGACTGCATGAAGTTTATCCTTCACCAGTTTCTCTTTAGTGTCTTCTTTCTATTCACTCCCCCATGTATTTTTTTGCTTCTGCATATGTAAATTAATTATGCTTGTCTCTTATATAGACATGATATTCCTTTATTCTTGATTCTTGATTTTTTATTCTTAGCGTGAAAAACAATCCATCCAATTTGATTTATGGCTTTAACTCCTGATTTATCTTCTAGTTATCTTCTTGCCAACTGTATAAATCAATTGCTTAACTATGGTTGAATAAAACAATCAATTAAGTCTATCCTTAAGCTCTGCCAGCTAGATATTTTATCTTTTTCTAATCTCTCTATTCTGTCGGTTAGTTCTGCAGTTCGTCGACGGTAACAACTGCCAGTTCCGTTGGTGTAACTTTAGTTAGCTTTGGGATCTCTGTCTGTTGGGCATCATTGGATCTTTCTTGTCAGTCAACACTATCTTCTTTCTCGTTGGGCATCACTATGAATTTATCTCTGTCTTTACCAATGATGTGCACTCCATCGGTGTTGTCTATCACTTAGTGAATACTTGACTTTTATGCATTGTTGAAAGCATAACCTCTATTCTATTGATTCTCTAAATTCTTTGGAATTATGTATATCAACATATAGATGATATCAAATTTACATTAATGACAATATAAACCACTAACTGGTTTAATGTTTTGCATCATCTTCAACTTAACATTATCAAACATTCAATCAGTTACATGTCATCAAATTCTTCTTCCAAAATTCTTGTCTCTGTGATAGCTTATTCCCCATCATTAAAGACTTCATCTAACCCAATCTTCCATTATTCATATTTTTATAAGTCTCCCTCCCATAGGGTGGTAGAGACATTCACCTGATTCAGGAGATTGTTGATCTGGTAAAGATCTGGGAGTGACACAAGTAAAAATTGCCTTACGGCCGTTATTTGCTCGATGATCCATCTATCCATGACCTTAGCCTTCTTCTTCATACCCCTCATTGCATCTATGTCACTCTATGGGATTGGTTCTCTAGATGTGGAAGCTTCCATTGGAATAGTAGTGATGGGTTGCGCTAGCTCCGTCAAAATCCTGAGGATATTTGCATTCTTTTCCCTCTCTTCCTTGAGTTTCTAGGCTTTCTTGTTGTAACGAGCCTCTACTACCCAATTGGCTTCTTTTAATAGGTCCAACTCACCCTATTTTTCTATCCTCCCAAGAGGTACTTCTATTATTGTGTATTCTTCAGCTCTGGTCGCTGCTGCATCTATCTCTAGGGGGGGTGTTGCGACTACCGCAACTGTTTCTCTGCCCAGACCGGTCTGAGTGGAATGGAGGGTCTAGGACTTCTTTTGTTTTGGGGCCCCCTATGCTTGTGCCATCATCTCAACTAGGGAGAGATGGGATTTTGTTTCTTTAGGGGCCTTCCTCTTTCTAGAATCCACCAACCATTGTGGTGGTGGGGGTGGCCTTGGTGCCAATGTCTGATCTTGTGAATTTCCTCTAGGGTTTTGTTGTTCATTCCTGGTGTCTCGAGTCTCTTTAGACTCTTTTCCTATATCCTCTGGACCACTTGCATTATCCACCTTAGTTGCATTAGTATCATCTGCCTCAGTTTCTGTATCCTTAGCAGTGTCAGATTCAACATCTGTATTCCCGAGGTTCTGCCCCTCACCTTGTTGTTATTTCTGCTCTTCTTCGGCTTCTTCTGTCAAAATATCTCCCTCCGTTGGAATATTTTCTTGAGGTGGTAGAGGTACAGTTCCAAGATTAATCATTTGTTTCTCTGTGATCATTTCACCAAATTTTACCTTCTTTGGGGTAGGAGTTGGCATCTGGAGCATGGCGGCTGAGATTATAGTTTCTCTCGTAGGTCTGGTTCTCTCAGCAGATGTCGGTTTCTCATTCTGCACTTTCCTTTCCTTCATGGTGTTGGTCTCTAGAACCTGTATCTCTAGTACATTAGAAACATTGACCTCTTTTGGATCCTTTTCTTTTTCAACCTAGGCTCCCTGCTCTATGGCAGCTTCTTTCTTCGGGGTCTCCCCTTCAATGGGGATTACTACTTCATCCTGGGTAGTGATCTCCTCTACCACTTTCCCGATATACCCTTATAAGTTTATAAGTTCATCTACCCTAAATATTTCATCGAAGTCATTGTGCAGAGGGGAGGTCTCTGGGGGATCTTTAGGATGATTGTCCAGCTCCGAGGAGTTTGAGGAGACAATCTATATTTTGGGGATGCTAGGCATCCTAAGCTCCGGCTCCACCTTTGACTGAGGATCAGCTTTTTTTTTCTTCTTCCTCCTTTTTATCAATGGGGGCCCTACATCTAACATGGTTTCCCACTCTTCCTCTGCTCTGATCCCTGTTACTCAGACCATTAATTATGCAAGTGAAGGAGAATTGGGAGGGTGGACAGGTCCGGCCATAATAGTTGGGGTTGCCAATCGGGTGATTAGTTTTTCTTTCATTTGTTGGGATGCCGCCAAATTTTGCTACATTTGTTCCACTATGGGAATTGTGGATGGGACTTGAGATGGGGTCCATATTTTTATCTTTCCTCTATCCTCTCCCTGCGAGGAGGTTTTGGCCCCGAAAGTTGAACCCCACACAAATGGGCCAACCTTGCATGTACTTTTTGGACATACCTTTTGAAAATATGCATGACTACGTTCAATCACATTATGGGTGATGTCCTCTATCATTGAAGCCTCTGGTGCATCCCAATTTACCATAGGGAGGGCCATTTTTTCTACTTCCTTTTCTTTATATTGCAGGTCCTCTATGGACCCAGTGTTCAAGAAGTCCTTGGGGAAGTTTGGAAGCTCTAGTCGTTTCATCATCCCCTCTGTCATCTGAATGAAATGCCATTTTTGGACCTCAAAATCATCCTGGTAATCTTCCCAAAAATCTTCTATGTGAAGCTCATGTGGAGGGGCTGCCCAAGGAAGTGTCGTCACAATCTTTCCTAGCAGATCAAAATTCTTCTGCTCCAAATAAAACTTTGCCAGCCCCAAACTTTTAAGTTCATTGTCGGCTTCTTTGGCCGTTGCCAGGATACAAGAATAGTTCCCATAAGAGATTGGGAATGGGACATTGGTAACCTTCTTCACTGTGAAGAGGGCATGTAGCTCTAGGATCTTTCTGCAATGCTCTACAAGAATTATTTTATTCCCACAATGTTTGGGTAATAAATAGGGTTTCTCAGAGAAGCTAGTCACCCAAATGTATGTATGTTGTTGATATGAAATTTAATAGTGGCCATAAGTGTAGACCAAATTCATTGCTTCCTTGGAGAGCTAGTATCTAGCATCCTGAGTAGGTGTGAGGAGGTTGTAGTAAATGAAGGCGTCATTCACTCGGCAGAAGCTGAGGAAACTAGTCTCCTATTGGACCTGTGGGAAATAATCCCATGGAGCATTCTAGCCTATGCCAGTTCTGAGCATAACTACTGTAAGTAATCCCTGGGTCACGAGGCATTGTTGTGCTAGTGCCCACAAAACATAGGATGTCATGTAGAATTTGGGGGTCCGATTGACCTTGACTAGCTGAGAGTCCACGTGATTGGTGATGATAGTGGCCCAATCAAAATTTTTCCTGCAAGAGGCGATGCCTAACAAGAAATAGTACATCCATGTCAAGAATTCCTGGGCATGGGGTTCTCCAAAGACCCTGCATAGTGTGATGATCCCCGTCTTTATGCTTTCTTTAAATTCCACCTGGGGGATCTCCAGCTTCATCTTTTTGAAATCCTTCCTTGGCACCTTGAGCCATTTGTTATTGAGATATTGTCAGGCCATGTGTTCTAGCTTCTAAAATTCTTCCAAGGCTAGAGACCGGGTAAGAATGGCTGCATCATCAAATTGGGGAATCCCCAACCCTTCAGCAAAATTTGCAGCATCTAGAAACACCATAGGCGTTGGGTCCTATCAGAACTAGGGCAGTGAGCATGACAGCCCAGACAGTTGTGTTATAGTGTTTGGCCAAAGTGAGAATTAGCTCCAAATCTTGCACAGAGCAGGGGAAGCAAGCAACCTTGAGGATCCTGGAGATGGCCACATTGAGGGCCAATGGATCTCCGGTCGTGTCTTGAATGAACATCATCTTTACCAGGGCGTGCATTTTGGCCCACATCCTGACACTTGTGTTGGTGATTAGCTACAACTTGGAATCAACCTTTGATCCCAGGATAGTGTCCCCCTTCAGATACTTTATTGTTAATGGGAGATTTTCCAAGGCCTTCTCAGCCTTCATCCTGATAGCTACCCAGGTGGCAGCAGTAGTAGGGAGTTCTGGACTCCCAGGTGGAGATGATGCAAATGCCTCTAACATGATTGGTGAGTTTAATTATGACAACCTACAAAAACAAGACGATCATTAGTATGTATACAAAACAAAACATTATTCCGGATGTCAGGGACTTTCACCACCACCACCATGCATCTATTCCTGAAAGGATGTTAGTTCATGCCAAACCCTAAAAATGATTTGCATATAATAATAATGACTTAGGAATTTGACCTCCACCCGGGCCTTTGGGGATTCTAGCACATGTGATGAAAATGAAATAAAGACCAAATGAAGACCTGGGACCCGGAGTCTGGAAAACTAACCATTGCATGATATGGCCAAGGGCTATCCATACTAGGCTAACATGGGAGTGTCACATGGCCATGCAATAATGGGAGTAATGGCATTAATGCTAAAAAATGTTTGAACACGCGCAGAAATGAATGCCACTTGGGATGGTTTTGAATGCTTGCATGGGAAACTTAACCTGCCATTAACACTGACTTGACGAAGAAGAGAGAAGACCACCATGGCTCAAACCAGCGAGGTGTCATGTTTGAAAATAGGCAGATATCTCTCTTGGATGAGCTCCACATTTGAGGCTTTTGTTGCATGGAGCACAATGAGCTTGCCACTAGACAGAGTGTAGGATATATAAGAAATATATACAGAAAAAGATGAAGCGCACACTAGGATCGAAGCACAACTTGTATGCTAGCCCAAAATAGGCATATATACATACATATATAAAATATATAGAGATATACATGAAAACTTACTAATTTTATAGCTACATGAGGGCGTACAACCCTCTGGCAGAACCATCCCACCAATGGGGGGCGAAAAAGAGACAAGTGAAAAGAAAACAAAACAAAAACAAGACTGAAAACCAAGAAATAGACCAAACAAACAAAGCAAAACTAGGAAGACAAAACTAGAAAGTTGAGCCAAAGGACCTACCTAAAAACATGAAGGATGTGGGAAGGACGAGCACGGGAGGCTCTCTACAATTAGTTAACCTTCGAGTAACCACGAACAAACACTGTAAATCAATGTTAATCAATCGCTAAGCACAGGGAGCAAAATGTCATTTAAATCACCATAATCACCTTGAATGTTTGATCATGGTAAATGTAAAAGTGAATGGTAAAACCTATTTATACCCTTAGGGTAAAAACACATTGATTCCCTCCCATGAACTTCAAAATAGGCAAACCTCCAGAATCTGGGCCCAGGGATTCCATGCAGCCACATCTTCTCGCAAAATAAGACATGATGGCAATGGATCCCGGAGTTTGGGGTCTGGCTGACTCAAACAGACAAACACACTCTAGGACTGGGTCCTGAAGACAAAAGAAGACAAGAAGAAAAAGAAAACAACCCTCGCAGAAGTGAAGCCTGGAGGGAAACAAAGAAAACAAAAAGAAACCAAGGAAAATAAAAAGAAAAAAGGGGGACCCAACATTTTGCCTACCAAATGTAGGGACGGGTATGCCAGGCATAAAAAATGGTGACTATCTGGGATGAATACCTTAGCACATTCAAGAACTTCAGAATCTCTAGTTAGAAAAATCGGAAGTAATCTTTACCTAGAGCATCTTGCTTGCAAAGTGTGAGGCATCTGAGAAAATCAGACTCATCAATGATTTAATCTTTCGATCTTTCGTCAGTTGTGAAGTGTGTGCTTTGAAATAAAACCAAGTTGATGACCTCTAGGAGAAGCAAAGAGGAGGCACTGAGTATATCAAACCAAAATCATCATATCTTTCACACTTCCCCTAGATACTAGAATTCTCTATTCTTCAGTTCTTTTCTTTTCCTTTTCTATTCTGGATGGGAAGGCGGTACTTCTTTCACCGTGAACCTTAAGCTTAGCTAAGTTTTAATGGTGGTACTTCTTTCACCTTTCCATCCCCTTTTAAATTTCTGAATAGGAGAGAACATTTTGGATCCAGGATATTTTAATGATTTTCAGACTTGGTCAACAACCAGTGTGACCGATCTGCTCTCAAGGTGTCTGATTACTTGCTTCTTAGATTTTCCTATTAACTGATATCTAGATTGTCAAGATGTGAATCTGATGCAGATTACCCATAACCTTTTACCATACTTACATAATAACTCTGGAGCGCAGACAAATTCCACTATGCTAACAATAGAGTCCAAATTCACCAGAGTGCACAAGGTACCATTCCAAAGACTGGATGTTATGTGAAGCATTCCTATCCACAAGAAGAAGGCAACACACTGGGAATCCAGAAAACAAAAGAAAGTCAAAAACAAAGGAAAACATGAAAAGGGAAGGTGGTCCCGGAGGACGGCCAACAAACTATTTACAAGGCAAAGGCACTCCAAACAGAGCATCAGGAGAGATATTTACAAGCAAGAACTTTACATATAGTACAACTTTGAACAAACTTTTCCCCTACCTCATTCAAAGTAGTGCTTGAGAAACTACCCATTGATAGGAAATGGGATGGCTTCTCTGGTCATAGTGTTGAGGTGATAAGTATTTGCCCCGTAGATCTCGACTATCAGGTATGGTTCAAGCCAGAGCCGTTGAAACTTAGTGTGCTTTCCCTTCTTTTCCCAGGCTTTGTCCCACAAGAGAACCAAGTCTGAAATCTAAAATGCCTTATACTAGTCTCTTTGGTCAAACCATCATTTTACTACTGCTTGATGACACACGAAATTTTCAAGGGTTGTGTCTCTTTGTTCCTCCATTCACACTAGGTTTAGAAGCCAAACCTCCACAATGTTATCCCGATTGTTGAACTCCTTCATAAACTCTAATACCAGGATCTGTAAGTTGATGGGGAATATTGGATTCTAGCCATAAACTAGATGAAATGGGGATGTCCCCAGGGCTGCCTTTATTTTGATGTGATTTTCCCAGAGGGCGAACCTAAGCTTTTGATGCCAGTCCCACGGGTTTTATTCTAACAGATGTTTGATCGCCTCAAGTAGATTTTGTTGGTAGATTCAGCCACACCATTACCCTGGGGGTAGTAGTTGCTAGAGAACTTTAGGGTGACCTTTATTTCATAGGTCCATTCAAGTAATTGTACCAAAGAAAATGTCAGATCATTGTCACACACTATAGCAAATGGCATTCCAAACTGGGTAACTACATTTTCTTTCAGGAATTTAATAACTACATCTATCGTGTTGTTTTTATAAGGAATCACTTCAGACCACCGGGTGCAATAATTGGTAGCAGTCAGAATGTATTGGTGGTTGGTAGACGATTTGGGGTTTATTTCCCCAATAAATTCAAATGCCCATTGGGAAAAGGGTCTAGCTTCGAAGACCGACTGCAAAGGCATGGTCGGGTTCCACTCATGATGTGTTGTTGTTTGGCAAGTGTGGCACCTCCTAACATGAGTATAGACATCCTTAAAGATGTAGGGCTAGTAGTATCTGGACCAGAGGATCTGATGGGTAGTGGCATCAGCTAAGCATGCCTGGTTCCAAACTATCTGTGAAATTCCTCAATCATTTTTTCTGCTTGGTCCCTATCTACGCACCAAAGGTAGACCCCTTCATAGTTCCTGCAAAAAAGTGTTCCATTTTTTATCATGAAGTGTGCACTTTTCAATCATAGGACATGACATTTGTTTAGGGGTATCCCCTCCGAGCATCTGTTATTCAACAATAATTATACCAATTCGGTATACCATGGATCCTAAGCGATGGACTCCACTGTATAAGTTTGACATTCGATGTCTAGAGTTCCTTCTGGAATCACTCTACATAGCCCCTGGCCTCGGACTATCTTCATGGGTTGCATTTCCAAATCATACTCTTGGAGGATGTTCATCCATTTCCCCCATTGTTCACCCAATTCACTCTACAGGAGAAAGACTTAACATCTTGGTCCGAGATGATAGTGTACACTTTTCTCTGGAGAATGTAATGCTGGAATTTCTTCACGGTGTAGACAAGAGCAAAGGCCTACTTTTCCAAAGATGAATACTAGAATTTGGAATTCTTAAAAGGGGAGCTCATAAAAGCTATTGTTCATTCTTCCCCTTCAACTTTCTGGGTCAAAACTGTCATGGCAGAATGTGGTGAAGCAAAGGAGTATATGTAAAATGGGAGAGAATAGTCCCGACTAGCCAAGACTGGTGCCTCCATGACCATTTGTTTAATTTGGGTGAATGCTCACTTTGCTTTAGGACTCTACTCAATCTTTGTATCTTTCTTCATCATCTCATTGAGTGGTTTTACTATCTCGGCGAATCCAATAATAAATCGCCAGACAAAGTTTATCTTTCCGAAGAAAGATCTCATTTATTTCTTGCTTCTGGGCATTTGTAAATTCAGCAGCGCTTCAACTCTCTCAAGGTCAATGGATATACCCTTCTCAGAGACAATATGCCTAAGAAGCTTCCCTTCAGTGACCCCAAATATACATTTCATAGGGTTGAGGGATATTCCATATCGGTGACATCTCTCACAAATTTGGGTGAGGTGGGAGGAATGATCACGCCTGTCCTGGGAAAAGATGGTCAAATCATCCATGTAGATGATTATGCACCAGTTTACTAGGCCTTCAAACACAATGTCCATAGCCTTTTTAAATGTGGCCCCTGTGTTGATCAAGCCAAAGGGAATCCTCCGGTATGCAAACATTCCCCACTTGGTGGTGAACACCATTTTGTCCCTATCTTCCTACTTGACCATGACCTAGTTATACCCAGAGTACCCATCCAAGAAGGAAATCATTTGGGATCCATTCATGATTTACAACACCTCATCCAACGAGGGGAGAGGATGATTATCCTTCTTAGATGTCTTGTTCAAATTGTGAAAATCCATGCAAAGGCAGATCTTGCCACTTTTCTTCCTCACAGGGATGAGGTTGGCAACCCATGTAGTGTGCCAAATAGGAAAGATAATCTAGGCTGACAGTAGTTTCTGAACCTCTTGATGGATTAGAGGCTCGATCAGTGGGTTTACTGGTCTTTGCTTTTTCTGGAAGGGCTTAGCATCAGGTTTCAGTGGGATAGTATGGGTCATGATGGATGTGTCATAGGTTTTTAGATCCTCATACCCCCACACAATTACATCAATGTATTCTCAGAGAACCATGAGAATCTTCTCCTTCTCCTCTAGGGAGAAGGAGGTTCCAATATGCACAATTTTTTCTTCACTGGCTTGGCCAATGTTAACTTTTTCAAATTTTCCTCCTTCTGAGGAGGTTGATATCTTTTCCTGGCCCTGGGGGTTTGAGTCAAAGATTAGGTCTAGCTCTACCATCCCCTTAGGGATGGTGTTGGTTGGAAAGTATATGATCCCATCATCTTCTTCACCCTGCCTGGTATCTTCGTGATCTCTTTCTTCCACTATCTGGTCCTTGAAGACACCAACATTGGCCATTAAGACCAGAATATGTTGGTCATCCTCAAAGACCTGAAAGTGGGTGACATTTTCTGGAATGGACGGGGTGGGGACCATTTCAACATAGAACTTTCAAAGCTGGGAGCTAGCCATTGGCTCAAGGGTGCTGGCAGATATGGAAAGGGCATCCAGAATTTAGTTTCATTTCTGGGGATTGAGTTCAATGCCAAAGGCATAAAAATATTTGATGAGGCTCCATGCCCAGTTGCGGTATGTGGCCAGCCTTTTTTGTGACAATTATATTAGCTCTGGACCTGCTTAACGATCAACTCTAAATCACCCAATGCCCGGAGGTGGGTGATTCATTTCCTTAGTGAAAATAAGAGTCCAAGGACCAAGGCCTTGTACTCTATGAAGTTGTTCATGCAGTTAAACTGTAGCCTATAGGACGTGAGGAAGGATTTCCCTCACGGGTTGATCAATTCCACTCTGGCCCTGCAGCCTTGTTTAGACCGGGACCCATCAAACTTCAGATTCCACAAGTCATTGTTCATTGTCTGAGGATGGGAAGGGGAAGTGGCCATTGGATTATTTTTGGGAAGGTTAGGAGGAGTTTCCTGCGGCTCTAATGGTGCATGGGTGAGGTTTACCTCCAAAGAATCCTATGATTAGGATCCCTAGAAAGGCGGCACCATGGGAGTACCGCTAGAATGATTGTTGGGTCCAGGTGAATCTATTTCATGTTTCTTCTCCTAAAGGGCATTGATATGGTGGGTAGCAATGGAAATGCAAGGCTCACACTCTAGTTTAGAATATTTTTGATAATGCACTCGGCACCAAGTGTCAGACAAGATGGTAGCAGGAGTTACTGTGATAACTTGTGAGTTAACCTCACCCCCTAGTTTCTCATCTAGGTCCTGAATTCTCTAAGAAACTATGGGAACTTCCCCAGGGGTGAAATAAAATGTTAGGATCTCAAGGGGTCAGTACACCCTGGGGGAAGTCTCAGAGGAAAGGACTTCATTTACCCTCCCGACTTCGGTGAGGGCCTGTTTCATCCTGGGCTCGCTTTCTACCCAGATCTAGTTAGACTGCCCCTCCCAGGGGAGCCACAAGTGGGAGAAGTTAGTGGATAAATACCCATTAAGGGCCTTAGAAAAATTTTGACTTAACAACATCCCATAGGTTTCTGGGATGTCCACCACCTGGATGTCAATTATGCTTGATATCTGGGGGTCCTAGATGAGCTTAATCCAGATGTTCTTCATCTCACCTGCCATTTTCATGGCAATTTTGTCCAACTGGACTACTACGCCTTTGGAGGGAGTGGAATGGAGTCTAAGCTTCTGGAATATGGGTAAAGGCATGATGTTTCCTGAAGCACTGGAATCTACCAAGCAATTGTGTGGGTTCTTCCCTTGTATGTTCAAACCTAGTAAGAAGGGAGGATCTCAATGTTTCCCTAACAGATAGCCACGTTGGCATCATCAAAAGTGATAGTCTTGGGTGGGTGACTGACTACTTTTGGGTTTCCTAGGAGCTTCAGAAGAGACTTCCTCTTCTCAAGATAGTTTAGCAAAACCTTCATCAAGGTCATGCAGGTGGTGGTTCTTTCCAATGCCTTAGTGATGTCAAACCTCCCCCTAGGGTATTGTTGGCTTCCCTCGGCTGGATCCTTAGCTTGGTTAGAGCTAGATCCTTTTGGTGGGAAGGAGCCATCAGTCATAGTGTCCTAAGGAGGGCTATCCTTGGGAGGTGTAGGCATGCAAACTGGTCCTTTACCATCCTGACTCTGAGTGTTATAAGGAGTTTGTGGGTTGGTGAAGGCATTGGCCTCAAAGGCCAAGATAGATTCATCAAAGAACCTCTGCAATTTGGGTTCTTCTTCATCTTCATTGTCTATCCCAAATAATATGGTCTCACAGGTGAAGGCACCATGAGTGGGCTCTTGCACTGATGTATCCAGGGGAGTAGGATCGACAGGTTTCTCTCTGTCCAACTGAGAGATCATGATGACCTTCTCCAGTGTGGCGTAGTTCACCTCAGAGTGAGAGCCAGTGTCATGCAATCTACACCAGTTAGTCAGGGGGTAGAATTTTTCAAGCTATGCAGAATGGCTAGGTCCAGCACTGCCTTGAGTGGTGTTTTGGTTTGGAGGAGGACCTCTGGTGTTTGCGTTGTTATTCCATTGTGGTTGGTTAGGTTAAGGCCTGTTGTTGTAGTTTCTTCCTCTAGCATTGGTATTTTACTAGCCGGAGAAGATATTCCCTCTCTAGGAATTGGGGTTGTGGGGCACAAAACACCCCACCTTCATCTATCCCATGTCCATAGTTAGTGAGGACAACAATCGCCAGAGGGATTCAACCTCGGCAGACAACTGGGTGTTTGCGTCACAGTATGAAGGTTGTTATGGTTGGTTCCCAGGGAAGGTGGCAATAGCTCCCAAAGTCAAGGATGGAAATCCTCCAGCCGCAAGTGACTAGAAGAAAGGTACTCTAGAGGGTTGTGTCAATGGTTGTTGCATTTGTTGCGGCTGGTTCCATGGAATGAATTCTAGACTCGGTATTATCTATGCTTGAGATGGGTATATGTACTAGGCCTGCTGGTCTATCAACGATGGTGGGGGATTCTTGGCCATCATTGGGGCACCCATTGCTTGATTGGGTTTGTATCCCCCAGTGTAAGAAGTTCTATCGGGTATCATGTTGAAAGGTGTGCTCTTCCCAATCCTGTTGGGAGCTTTGTTCAAACCACGGGATAACTCCAAGGCTAGGTTGTAAACCTTTGCCAGAGTGTCCCGGTCATTTGGGGAAGTGGTTCTCCATAGGAGAGT
The DNA here is from genome assembly GCA_018584345.1 of Thuja plicata. Lineage (NCBI taxonomy): Eukaryota > Viridiplantae > Streptophyta > Pinopsida > Cupressales > Cupressaceae > Thuja > Thuja plicata. The sequence goes on from MU223776.1 coordinate 6,537,555, forward strand.
GGCAACGAAAGAGTCCATCCTATTAAGGTATGTCTAGATGGTCACATTAGCGGATGGGATGAAGGGTCCCATGCACCGCTTCAAGGCGCATTGGGACCGATGGTTAAATGTTGTGAGGGGTTCATTCGGTTCCTTCCTAATGGAGATAACTAGCTATGGGACCATGTTGGATCACATGTATGCAAAATGCTTCTAGGAAAGCATCATCCATAGCCTGCCAACTATTGATGGAGCTGGTCGGCAAGTTAAGGTACAAGTTTAACTCAGTCTGTCCCAAGGACAGAGGGAACATCTAGGTCACAATGTCTTGATGTTGGATCCGGTGTCAATTCATGGTATCTTTGTATGCCTGTAGATTCTCTTCTGCGGTTCATGAGCCTAAATGCTCATATCGGGGGAAGATCTTCTCCGGATGTAGAGGAAGATTGTTGGTAGCACCAAGAAAATGCCTCATTGGGGACCCAGTGTTCCCAAAATATGTAGCCATCGGGGGTGTTGGATTTTGACTAGGTGGAGTGTTAGTTCTCGTGATTGTCTGGGAGACTTGGGTATTTGGAAATGTAGTAGATCCCCAGACAATGTTGGCTGGTTTCTTGTTTTGCGGGGTCTTCTTCTTTCGAGCAGAAGGCTCGAGTTCAACAAACCTTTCAGGATTGGGGGCTAATCTAAGGACTGTTTCGAATCATGCAGGTGAAAATGATCCAATCCCACTAAAGGTCTACTTCCTAAAACTATGGCTTGGGTAACCCTTGGGCAATGTAAAATCAAAATATTCCAAAGGGGATGAGCTCATGCCCTCCTTCTAGCGCCAATTTCTATTGACAAGACTTTGTGACCAGTCCACCAATAGAGGTAAGTTGTCACCGGATACCGGGGTATCGGCCAACTTCACCTATAAAGGTTGTCTGGGGAATAAATTATCTATGCCTTCAAGCACCTGAGAGTTGGGTCTCGACAGTGCGGGAGCTAATTTGGGAGTGTGATTGTTTTGTTCGGGGGGATAGCTAGTTTTCTTGGCTCATCTTCTCTAGGGATCTTGGTAAGTAGGGGGTTTCTTGCAAGCACTTGGACTGTCAAAAAAACTTCAAAAGATATGTCAGGGTTAGAGAGTATTTATTCTACCTATAGTTATGAAAATACATTTAAAACATCAACCATGCTCTAACATACTACACTAAATACTGAATGCATACAGAACCATCAGTTCATACATATTCAATAGCGAAGGGAAAAGAGGTCATTAATCTGCTTAAAACATTAGAGCAAGGGACATCAGAAACATACAGCACAAAAGAATGTTAATATAGAGATCAAAATGCTAACAACTTCATTGCCAAAACTCTTCTTTCTTCATTAATAGGTTTTCCAGCAGCACTGGTGTGTACATCAACAACTCCAAGAGAGCATCTATCTACTAAGAACTACTAATAACTATTAATCATTGAGCTCTAAAACTAAAAGAAATGGAATGGTGAAATGCTATTACTATGGACTACCAAATCATCAATTTTGTCGACCCTTGAAATGAGGTCATACTTTTTATTTATACACAAAGGTTTCCCTAAACTGACCTAATCTTACTGCACACTCAACAATAGAATACAATATCCGGTGGCCGGTACTACCTGCACCACGTTACAACAACCTCAAAAAGAGCAGAGGTCTAACATGTCAGAAGAATAAGACAAGGGAAGTATGGAAGAATCAGAATCGAGAAGAGTGTTGGAGGGAGAAAAGAAGAAATATGATCTCTCCCGAGCTCGAGGCTACATGCCTCATCAATGCAAAATGCGGCTCACTATCTTTGATGCACCAAGTGTTTAGTGCTAGAGTGGCACCTTGGGAAGACCATCTGTCAGAATCATCCTTGAGATGATGTGCCTTGCTGGGGTCACCTACTTTTTGACACCCTTACTGATTGCCTGATAATGACCGATCGGCTCCAGGGAACCTAGACGTGGGTCATAAAAAGAATGCAAAACTTTTAGATCTAGGACTTAGAGATCTAGGAGCTTACGCTCAAAGAATAATGAATGTAAAAGAATGCATCCTACTGGTGAAAATATTTGGGATCCATAGAATTTTATTGCTCCTTATTGTTTTTAAATGCCTCCAAAACTTGGTTGATGCCATCCTCATCTATGTCCTTAATGCTGCTCCACCAGCCGCGGATAGCTTCAAACTTCTCCTCAACTTCTCTGGCCCCATTCCAGAATTCATATACTATCTTTACAATGTCATGAGCCCAGAGCATGATCTTAGATAGTCTTGATAACCTTCCTTCGTCGAAGTCCCCGGCAGACTGATACATGGACTCCATCAGCTCATCTTTCTTGTTGAGGACATTCCTCTAGAGTGCAAGTTATGGTGGTGAAGTGGTCAACTTGTGACACCCTTACAACAAATGCTTTAAATAGGCCCAAAGGATACTAAGTCACGGTTATTTTCTCTCTCAGGGCCTTAACCAATTGCTTGCATACCTCGATCTTGAAGCCAAGTCTAGAGTACTAGGCCCGGAGGGACTCATATGATTCTTCCCCCAAAATTCTCATCTCCATGATGGCTTCTTCCCCGGTATTAAAGACTTCATCTAACCTGGTCTTCCATCCTTCATATTTTTCTAAGTCTCCCTCCCATAGGGTGGTGGAAATGTTTACCTAATTCAGGTGATTTTTGATCTGGTAAAGATCTGAGAGCGACACAACTAAAAATTTCCTTACAGCCATTATTTGCTTGATGATCCATCCATCCACAGCCTGAGCCTTCTTCTTCATACCCCTCAATGCATCTATGTCACCCTATGGTAGTGGTGCTTTGGATGTGGAAGCTTTCAGAGGAATAGCAGTGATGGGTTGCGCCAGCTCCATCAAAAGCCCGAGGAGATTTGCATTCTTTTCCCTCTCTTTCTTGAGTTTCTGGGCTTGCTTGTTGTAACAAGCCTCTTTTTCCCAACTAGATTCTTTTAATAGGTCCAAATCACCCTGTTTGTCTCTCCTCCCAAGAGGTACTTCCATTATTTTGTAGTCTTTGGCTCTGGACGCTGCTGCATCTATCTCTGGGGGAGGTGTTGCAACTACCGCAACTATTTCTCTGCACGGACCGGTCCGAACGGAATGAAGGGTCTAGGCCTTCTTTTTTTGGGGGCCCCTTGCACTTTTTCCATCATCTCAGATAGGGAGAGATGGGATTTTGTTTCTATAGGGGCCTTCCTCTTTCTAGAATCCACCAACCATTATGGTGGAGGGTGTGGCCTTACTGCCAATGTCTCATCTTCTGAATCCCCTATGGGGTTTTGCTGTTCATTCCTGATGTCTCGAGTCTCTTCAGACTCTTTTATTGTATCCTCTAGACCACCTACATTATCCACCTTAGTGACATTATAATCATCTGCCTCAGTGTCCGCGTCCTTAGCAGCGTCAGATTCAACATCTGTATTCACAGGGTTCTGCCCCTCACCTTGTTGTTTTTGCAGCTCTTCTTCGGCCTCTTATGTTGGAATATCTCCCTCCATTGGAATATTTTCTAAAGGTGGTGGAGGTACAGGGCCAAGATTAAGCATTTGGGCCACTGTGATCACCTCACCAAATGTTACCTTCTTTGGGGTAGGAGGTGGCGTCTGAAGCATGGCGGCTAAGATTACGGTTGCTCTTATAAGGTCCGGTTCTCTCAGAAGATGTCGGTTGCTCATTCTACACTTGCCTTTCCTCCATGGTGTTGATCTCTAGAACCTGTATCTATGGTACATCAGATACATTTACCTATTCTGGCTCCTTTTATTTTTCAACCTGGGCTCCCTGCTCTGTGGCTTCTTTCTTCGGGGTCTCCCCTTCAATGGGGATTACTACTTCATCCTAGGCAGTGATCTTCTCTACCACTTTCTCGATATCCCCTTGTAAGTTTACAAGTTCATCCACCCTGAATATGTTGTTGAAGTTATTGTGTGGAGGAGAGGTCTCCAGGGGATCTTCAGGCTGATTATCCGGCTCCAAGGAGTCTGAGGAGACAATCTATATTTCGGGGATGCTAGGCATCCCAAGCGTCGGCTCCACCTTTGACTGAGGAACAGTTGTTCTTTTCTTCTTCCTCCTTGTTATCAATGGGGACCCTGCATCTAACATGGATTCCCACTCTTCCTCCACTCTGGTCCTTGTAACTCAGATCAAGTGAAGGAGAATTGGGAGGGTAGACAGGTCTGGCCATAATAGTTGGGGTTGCCAACCAAGTGATTAGTTTTTCCTTCATTTCTTGGGATGCCGCCAGATTTTGTTTCATTTTTTCCACTAAGGGAACTATGGATGGGACTTAAGATGGGGTCCCCATTTTCTGCTTTCCTCTATCCTCGCCCTGCGAGGAGGTTCTGGCCCCGAAAGTTGAACCCTGCACAAATGATCCAACCTTGCGCGTACTTTTTGGACATACCTTTTGAAAATATGCATGAATGCATTCAATCACATTATGGGTGATGTCCTCTATTATCAGACCCTCTAGCACATCCCAATTTACTAGAGGGAGGGTCATTTTGTCTACTTCATTTTCTTTATATTACGGGTCCTCTATGGACCCAGTGTCCGAGAAGTCCTTGGGAAACTTTTGAATCTCTAGTCATTTCATCATCCCCTGTGTCATCTGGATGAAATGTCATTTTTGGACGTCAAAATCATCCTGGAAATCTTCCCAAAAATCTTCTATGTGAAGCTCATGCGGAGGTGCTTCCTAGGGAAGTGTCATCGCAATCTTGCCCAGTGGATCAAAATTCTTCCGCTCCAAATAAAACTCTGCCAGCCCCAAACTTTTAAGTTCATTGTCGGCTTCTTTGGCCACTGTCAGGCTGCAAGAATAGTTCCCATAAGAGATTGGGAATGGGACATTGGTAACCTTCTTCACTGTGAAGAGGGCATGCAACTCTAGGATCTATCTGCAGTACTCTAAAAGAATTATTTTATTCCCATAATGTTTGGGTAATAAATAGGGTTTCCCAGAGAAATCGATCACCCGAATGTATGTATGTTGTTGATATTGAATGTAATAGTGGCCATAAGTGCTGACCAAATTCATTGCTTCCTTGGAGAGCTGGTATCCAACATCCTGAGTAGGTGTGAGGAGGTTGTAGTAAATGTAGGCATCATTCACTCAGCAGAAGCTGAGGAAACTAGCCTCCCATTGGACCTATGGAAATAATCCCATGGAGCATTCTGGCCTACGCCAGTTTTGAGCACATCTGCTGTAAGTAATCCCCAGGTCATGGGGCATTGTTGTGCTAGTGCCCACAAAACATAGGATGTCATGTAGAATTTGGGGGTCCGGGTGACCTTGACCAGCTGAGAGTCCACATGATTAGCGATGATAGTGGCCCAATCAAAAAATTTCCCGCAAGAGGTGATGCCAAACAAGAAATAGTACATCCATGCTTAGAATTCCTAGGAATGGAGTTCTCCAAAGACCCTGCATAGTGCGATGATCCCCATCTGTGTGCTTTCTTTAAATTCTACTCGGGGGATCTCCAACTTCATCTTTTTGAAATCCTTCCTTGGCACCTTGAGCTAGTTGTTATTGAGATATTGTTGGTCCATGTGTTCTAGCTTCTGAAATTCTTCCAAGGCCAGAGCCCGGGTGAGAATGGCTGCATCATCAAATTGGGGAATCCCCAACCCTGCAGCAAAAGTTGCGGTGTCCAGAGACACCATAGGCGTTGGGTAGCCTATCATAACTAGGATGGTGAGTATGATAGCCCAGATGGTCATTTTATAGTGTTCGGCCAAAGTGAGAATGAGCTCTAGAGCTTGCACAGAGGAGGGGAAGAAATCAGCCTTGAGGATCCCAGAGCTGGCCACATTGAGGGCCAATGGATCTCTGGCGGTGCGTTGAATGAACATCATCTTTACCAGGGCCTACATTTTGGCCCACATCCTGACACTTGTGTTGGTGATTAGTTGCAACTTGGAATCAACCTTCAATCCTAGGATAGCGTCCCCCTTCAGATACTTCATTATTAATGGGATCTTTTCCAAGGCCTTCTCAGCCTTCATCTTGACAGCGGACTGGTTGGCAGCAGTAGCGGGGAGTTCTGGACTCTCGGGTGGAGATGATGCAGATGCCTCCAACATGATTGGTGAGTTTAATTCTGGCAACCGTCAAAAACAAGATGACTATCAGTATGTATACATAACTAAACATTATTCTGAATGTCAAGGACTTTCACCACCACTGTGCATCTGTTCCTCAAAGGATGTTAGTTCACGCTGAACCATGAAAAATATATGTATATAATAGGAATGACTTAGGAATTTGACCTCTACCTGGGCCTCTAGGGATTCCAACACATGTGATGAAAATGAAATAAGGACCAAATGAAGACCTGGGACTCAGAGTCCAGAAAACTAACTATTGCATGATATGGTCAGAGGCTAGCCATACTAGGCTGGTGTGGGAGTGTCACATGGCCATGTAGTAATGGGAGTAATGGCATCAATACCAACAAACGTCTGAACATGCATGGAAATGAATTCCACTTGGGTCAGTTTTGAATGCTCGTGTGGGAAACTTAACCTGCCGTTAAGACTAACTTGACGAAGGAGAGAGAAGACCACCATGGCTCAAACCAATGAGGTGCCGAGTCTGAACCAAGCAGACATCTCTCTTGGATGAGCTCCACATTTGGGGATTTTTTGCATGGAGCGTAATGAGCTCGCCACTAGAGAGAGTGTAGGATATACAAGAAATATATACAAATAGAGCCAAAGCGCACACGAGGGTTGAAGCATGACTCGTAGGCTAGACCAAAATAGGCATATATACATACATATACAAAATATATAGAGATATACATGAAAACTTACTAATTTTATAGCTGCATAGAGGGTGGACAACCCTCTGGCAGAGCCATCCCACCAATGGGGTGTGATACAGAGACAAGCGAAAAGAAAAGAAAATAGAAATGAGACTGAAAACCAGGAAACAGACCAAACAAACAAATCAAAACCAGGGAGATGAAACCAGAAAGGAGAGCTGAAGAACCTACCTGAAAACATGGAGGACACAGGGAGGATGAGCATGAGAGGCTCTCTACAACTAGTTAACCCTCGATTAACCATGAATAAATACTGCAAATCACTGTTAATCAATCGCTAAGTACAGGGAGAAAAATATCATTTAAATCACCTTAATCGCCTTAATCGCTCTGAGTGTTTGATCGTGGTAAATGTAAAAGTGACTACTAAAACCTATTTATACCCTTAGGGTAAAAACACATTGCTTTCCTCCCGTGAACTTCAGAATAGGAAAACCTCTGGACTCCAGACCCGGCAATTCCATGTAGCCACATCTTCTCGCAAACTAAGACATGATGGCAAAGGATCCTAGAGTCTAGGGTCCGGCTGACTCAAACAGACAAACACACTCTGGGACCGGGTCTCAAAGACAAAAGAAGATAAGAAGCAAAAGAAAACAACCATCACAGAAGCAAAGCCTGGAGGGAAACAAAGAAAACAAAAAGAAACCAAGGAAAAGAAAAAGTGAAAAGGGGGACCCAACATTTTGCCTACAAAATGTAGGGATGGGTATGCAGGGCATAAAAAATTGTACTTTGTTTAATGTGTAAATAGCAGTACTGATAGCTTCCCTCCAGGAGATTTGGGTGATGTCTTTCTCTATCATCAGTTTCCTTGCACAATCAACTATGGATTTGTTCCTTCTTTCAGCAATTCCATTTTGTTGTGGTGTTCTTGGTGGAGAGACCTATCTTTTGATTCCATGCTCATTAAAAAAGTTAGTGAGTTCATATGAAATAAATTCCCCTCCTCTATCTGATCTTAAGCATTTTAATTCTTTACCACTTTGTTTCTCAACCATTGCCTTATACCATTTAAACATCTTAAATGCTTCTGATTTATCTTTTAGAAACATTACTATCATCATTCTAGAGTAATCATCAACAAAGAGAATAAAATATATATCCCCATAATAAATCTTTGTCCTCATAGGTCCACATAAATCATTATGGACTAATTCTAGAATGGCATCAGATGTATGGGTTTTGGTTTTGAAACTAGACTTTTTCATCTTACCTTTTTGACAATTCTTACACATGATGTTGTTAGGCTTGGTCATCATCGGTAAGCCTCTTACTTTCTCTTTTTGCTAATCTTTATCATGTTGTTAAAGTTCACATGACATAATATTTTGTGCCACAACCATACGTCTTTGTTTCTAGCCATTAAGCAAGTGGTGTCAATATCATTCAGATAGAATAAGTTACCTTTTGTCTTTTCACCGGTACCAATCAGATTTCCTGGTTTATTGAAGATTGTTGCCTTCTTATTTTCAAATGCTACTCTGTGACCTGAATTATTCAACTGAGAAACACTCAATAGATTATAATTCAATCCATGTACCCAATAAGCATTTTCACATTTTATCTGGTTATTCAACATTATAGTTCCTCTACCTTCAACTGGACAAGGTGTGTCATTACCCATTCTTACTGAACCACCTTTATAGTATTCAAAAGTCTCAAACTTTTGCATGTCACCAGTCATATGGTGAGTGCAACCGCTATCTATGATCCAAACATCCTTTTTACTAACTTTAGATATGAGTGTAGTTTCTACATACCTTTATTCATCATCATCTGAATCATCTTTTACTGCCACAGACACAATCTTGATGTCTTCATCAGATTCGGTGTCAGTATCATCATACTTTCATTTTGCTAGGTAACTGGCCTTCTTTCCTTTGTCCTTATAGTCTTGGGTATCTCTTCTTTTTTTATTGTCAGTAGCTTCTGTAATCACCTTTGTCAGACATCTTTTCAAATGATCTATCATTACTTCTATCATCTTTTCTTCTGTTAGTACATCTTGCAGCAAAGTGTCCAATCTATTTACAATTAAAACAAACAAGTGGTAATTTACCTTTGTATTTACCTTTGCCTCTTTTCATTCTTCTAGCCATAAGTGCTTCAATTTCATCAAGATCTTCTTCACTTTCACTATCACTATCTTTTCTCATAGTTTATTTATGACTTGATTTACTTATTCTCATAGAAGTTTTGAATGCAGACTCTATTTTTGGTAAGACACTATTATCAAAGTTCATCTCAAATGAAATCAGTCTTCCAATCAAACTGTCTAGAGTAACATTGCTATTTGCTAATGTTCTCATTTCTTGTATGGTAGATACTCTAATAGCATAAGTAGGCAGGTAAGGTTCTTAGAATTTTACTTACCATTATATCTTCTTCTAGTACACCTCCAACTCCTCGGATAGCATTGACTACCTCTTTGATTCTTGTGATGTACTGTGTGATGTTTTCACCTTCTTTCATTTTGAGATCATCAAACTTTCCTCTAAGGCTTTCTTCCTTGGCTCTCAAAACATTCTTGTCACCACCATGTACAAGAATCAATTTGTCCCACATCTCCTTTGCAGTCTTCCTGGTTTTGACATCTTCAAATTTAGCATCGGAGAGTGAGGAATCAATCTCTATCATCATGCAGTTGTGCTCATGCTTCTCTCTCATTTGTTCAACTATTGGTTCTCATGTGGGAAACACATATTCAGTATCTAAGTATTGAGTAACATCATTTCCAATACCTGATAAGTGGATTCTTATTTTGCTCTGCTATGAAGCAAAATTGTCTTTGTTCAACTTGGACACATCTCGTATGTTCATCTTGTGATCTTTAGCTTAGGTCTTGAAACCTTCCTTCTAAGCACACAAGCTCTGATACCAATTGTTAATAATAACTGAGAGGGGGGGTGAATCAGTGGCCTCAAAAATTAATCCTTAAATCAACCCTTAAAACTTGTAACCACAAATTATGCCTCTAGTTATCTTCTATCCTACAAGATGAATGCCTTGAAATACTTATATTAATTTACTACTTGTTGGATTTCTTTTTAAAACCTTCTTCTATATGTTTACCGATAAGCAGTCAACTATTTACTGAAACACGGTAAATATGCAGAGTATATCGATCAATCCAAAATTACATATGTGAAATGTAAAACAGTAAAGTAATGAAACATAAACACATAACACATAGATTTTTAATGTGGAAACCCTGTTAAGGGAAAAACCACTGGGACCAGTACCCCAAATTTTCTCTCTTCTGAAGTGAGCTCAGTTAGGAGCCAACCCTGTTAAAGGTTATAAACAGACTATTAGGTGTGACCTTGTTAGAGGATTTAAAAAATATTTTTTCACCTAGTATCTGGCATCTAATGCTACCATCCTTGATCAAACACTCATGTGTCCTGTCAATAGGTATCGGGCATATCCAATGCTACTTTCTATGATCAAAATTTTTGATACTCCTTGGGATGTATCTCAATTGTAGAAGAATTTTAAGTTCTGCTTGGTTAAGAGACTTGATGCTTCAATGGTTAAACTGAAACATTAATGATTTGTTCACACATACAACTTAATTGCATATTTTTAGATCTATTGTAAGTGCATTACCTCTCTGATGAATATAATCAATTCTATACCTTTTCTCCACACTTTTCTGCTCTGTGATGTTGTCTCACTGTTTGTTGGTGTCTGCAGAATCTAGCTCTTTCCTTAGCTTGTTGATCAGGACTGAATGAAGACTTTCTTCTTCTTTAGATTTTTTTTAGCATCTTTCCTCTTCTCTTTTTTACCCCACACAATTCATAATGAATTGGGTTTGTCTCTATATAGACATGATTTGTTTTCTTGGCTTTCTTGATTCTTGGCTTGATCCACAATTCTCACTAATTAGATTTAAAGAAAACTCTAGTTTATCTCAAAGAGATATTCTTTCCAACTGGACAAATTAGCTTTAAATCAATTACTTATCTTCGGCTTTATCCAAATGATTAAAACAATGATAAGTATCAGTTAAGTCTATCTTTAGCTTCTTTCCAGCTAAGCATTTTGTCATTTCTAAACTCTTTGTTCTATTGGTCAGCACTTTAGTTAGTCATCGGTGATAAATGACTGTTCCATCAATGTGGCTTCAGTTGTCATCGGGATCTCTATCCTTGTCTTTTCTGTCGGGCAACACTGTAATTCTATCCGTTGGGGTACTTTGTGTTTTTCTCGTCGGGAAACAATGTGAATTTTCTCGTCGGTAATGTCATGCATTTGCTTTTCATGCAACACTGTGACTTTTCTCTTTTACTCTGACTGTTGGTGTGCACTCCGTTAGTGTATATAGTCACTTGGTGAATACTTGACTTAAATGCATTACTGATAGCATAGCCTTGATTAATTAGTTCTTTGAAGTCTTTGGCAGTATTTCCATGACCATACAAATTATATCAAGTTGACATCAATGAAAATACAATGCATTAACTGATTTAATGCCTTGCATGATCATCAACTTAACATATTCAAACATTCAATCAATTACATGTCATCAACTGTCTACTGCAGAAGTAGAATATGTGGTTGTTGCTGCAAATTGCTCCAATATTGCCTAGATCAAACAGTTGCTAGAAGGTATGAATATGAAGATTATTGAACCAGTGATTATCTATTGTGATAATACCAGTGCAATAAACATATCAAAGAATCCAGTCATGCATGTTAAGACTAAGCATATTGCTATCAAGTATCATTACTTAAGAGAACAAGTGCAAGAAAAAGAAGTGATACTAGAATATGTTCAATTAAAGGAACAATTAGCTGACATATTTACCAAGCCATTACCAAAAGATACATTTGAGTACCTGAGACAGAGACTAGGGGTCCAACCCTTGTCTATAAGTCAGTAAGATGACTAGGAGGTTGCATCAGCCTACACACAATCAAAAGATCATTCATGTTGATGCAAGCAAGAGATGGATTGCAATAATACAACTGTACAAAGCAAGGTACATACCTACACTGAACACCTAAGTCACTGTATTGCTAATGGATACGGAAATTCAAGGAGTATATTATAAAAAGGATCAAAGAATTGTTTGGAATTATTTTCAAAGGGAGAGATTATATCATTATCCACTCATTATCCATGGAAAGAAGTTCCGAATTCAAAGGGAGATTTAATCATTATCCAAAGGGAGAGATTACATATGAAATATCCATCAAAGGGAGAGAAGTAACATGAGGAAGAGAATACATACTAAGGGAGAGATTGTTGTCAAAGGAAAAAGAGATTATCAAGGAGAGGAACAATCAAGGAAGAGAACATATCAGAAATAGAATCAGAAGTTGTTACATCTATCCAGTAAAGGGATTAAAGATTGAAGAAAGACACTTTACAAGAAACAAATCTAAGCTATATGACCTTACCGAGAGCCATACATTTTTATTAGTTATAGAACAAAAGATATGTGAGAGATGGATGAAATACACTTGATATATTCCATATTATATTAGTAATAATATAGTGTGATAATGTAGTGTGTTACCATCAATGTTAAAGGGAGAGATTGATGAAATATAACTGATTGATTGTTTGAAGATATTAAGTTGATCACTGAAATGCAGAAGATAATGCAAGACATTAAATTATTTAATGGATTGTATTTTCATTGATGTCAACTTGATATAATCTGATTAGTTATATACAAAGTGTCAAAGACTTCAGAGAATCAAAAAGATAAATATTATTCTTTCAGTAATGCATGAAATATCAGTATTCACTAAGTGACTACAAACATCAATGGGCAGTGCACCCCAACGGACAGAGAAACCCGAAAGTAAAGTCACAGGAATGCCCGAGCAAGAAACCCAACAAGCATTACCGATGAGAAGAATCACAAGCATTACTAATGAGCAGAACTTCATAGTGATTCCTGACAGACAGACAACCCCAACGGACAGACAACCCTGATGGAGATGCCCAAGGAGAACTGAAGTGTTGACCAAAGCTAACAAGAGTTAAACACCAAAAAGAACTAAAGTTCAGAAATGACAAAATACTTAGCTAGAAAGAGCTAAAGATAGATTTAACTGGTTGTTAACATTGTTTTCATCAACAAGTTAAATCCAGAGATAAGTTTAACCATTGGATCAAAAAGTATCTTAATCAAGAAGGACTTAACAATCCTTTGTCTATTGAGATACGTCCCAATGAGTATCAAAAATTTTGATCATGAAGATAGCATGAGATGCCAGATACCATTTGACAAACCAAGGTTTATTCATAGAAGGTAGCATAGAGATGCCCGATATCAAGTGACAAACTATTCTATTTAAATCCTCTAACAAGGTCACACCTAATAGTGTATTTGTAACCTTTAACAGGGTTGTCTCTTCACCGAGCTCACTTCCGAAGAGTGAAAAATTTGGCTTACCGGTCCCAAGTGGTTTTTCCCTTAACAGGGTTTCCACATTAAAAATATATGTGTCAATGTGTTTATGATTCATTACTTTAGTGTTTTTCATTACACATAACTAATCTGGATTGATCGGTATACACTAAGCAATTTACTATTTTTCGGTAAATGAAAGACTGCTTATCGGTAAACATTAAGAATAAGATTTAACATTGAACTTTGAGAAGTAGTTATTTGTTAAGATTGTTTAAAGGCATTCATCTTGTAGGACTGAAGATAACTAGAGGCTTAATATTGTGGTACTAAGTCTTTGGGTTGATTTATTGGAATATTTTTGAGGCTACTGATTCACCCCCCCCGCTCTCATTTATTCTAACAGAATGTATCCCCCTTTCAGTCTTGTAAACAAGTTCGAGACCAAGATGGCCCTACAAGTGCCCAGTCAAGTGTAGTTTTGTGTAGCAATATTGAGGCAGCAAGGCCCTACAAATGAAGGATCATTAGAGATAGAAATAGTCATGTATTTCCTCTCTTTAGATTGAATAAATATTTTGATTATAGTGGGGTGGAGTAGCCAGGTCCGCTTTTTCCCCACTTGGGTCATTCCCAAAAGATTTCTCTCTTGGCAGACCCTCTGAAGGATTAACATAAAGAAATGGGTTGGCATAGAAAGGGGTCTAGATTTCTGATTTTCCCACAGGGGGAAAAGAGCGTAGTCTCCTACCCAATGTCATTTTCTCCCAAACACATAAAACACTTTGTTCTTTCCCAAAATATTTATTTGTCTAAAACAAAATAAACATGTCTAGGTTTTTTATCTTCCAAAAGGAAGAGAGCATACTCCCCTAATGCTTATTTTGAATCACACAAAAGATCTTCTAATTAATCTAGGTGCCTAAAGATAATATGTTAAAAAGTATGATCATTTGGCCAAATGTATAAGGAAACCTACAAGAACACAAGTGAGTAGTTTGAATGCTTATGTCTTCTCTCAACGTCCTACAACACACAAAGTTAGTAGTTTTATGTTTTTGGTATTTATAAACAATGCTGTAAAAACCTTAGAAAATATTCGTAACACAAAATCTAACTGAAAATGATGAAAAACTATAAATCTTCGTAGACGGCAGTAACAAGCTACAAACGGTGGATTCACGCTGACGTTTGTTTACAGGCACAGACACCTAAACAGAAATATGTGTAGATAGTAAAAATAAAGCACAAATGGCCATTTGCAAAAGCATAGAACTTTATACCTACAGAAGATGTCGAAACGCGCAGACGAAAATCTCAGGCCACAGACACCGAATCTGCGGAGAGGGTGGAAGACCTACACAAAAAAAAAAATAGAAAGGGTTAAGTTAGCCAAAAACTTTAGTTAATAAGAATATTTATTTTTAAAAAAATTGCCAGCGTTTAACTTTTAAAAATTGATACCCTTTCAAAAAACTGAGAGCTAAAATTGCAAAATGTATTAAAAAGAGTTTTTAAAAAAAGATTAGCTAAAGTTTTTTAATAGGCAGAGATGGTAGTTGCAGGGTGCAAATGGTGAAACTGCACAGATGGTGGTTTGTAAATGCAGATGGTAGTCTCAGGGTGGAGACGGCTCTGCGTGACGTTTTCCAGAATCACAAAAAAATGTGGTAATTTTTTAAATTTTGAAATTTTTAAGGGATGTCAGTCCCACCGGGCGTGCCAAAATATATGTGATAGAAAGTAGACCTGCCAAGAACAACACTAAAACATGCAAACATTAGAGTTATCCAAACAAGATCAAAAGGTTAGCATGCTTTAAATGAACTCTAAAACAAGAACTTCCACCACAACCTCTAATGAGCCAAACAAGGGCACCCAAGCCTTGTTTATTTACTCTTAGAGAAGTATGTGGGTGTGCTCTCCCAACACAGTAACTAAATCCCACTAAAAAATATGAAATGCAAGCTAAAGGATAAAGAACTCAATAGCAAGTACACTAGTACATTTTGGCAAATATGTGACTACTTGACTAAAACTCTTAGTCACACCACTAAAATTTTTGGTCACATGACTAAAAGTGATCATTTTACAAGTATAGATAACTAAATAACTGACTAATTTAGTCACCATGTAAAATAAGAAGGTCAACCAAATAAAAGTGACTAAATAAACTACTAAATAAATGACTAAATAACTACCAAATAAATGACTAAATACAAGTGACTAAATAAACTACTAAATAAACTACCAAATAAATGACTAAATAAATAGGATCTTGAATATATAAGCTACCTTTTATTAATCAAACTTAGTTGTGTTCCAATAGAAAAAAATTTAGTCACTAGTGGACCTTTGATAATTGAGTTACCTATCTAATCTACATTAATAAATCTCTAAATGTTGAATGAATTTCACATAATAATTACTAAGACAATATAAAAAGTAATAAAAATATTTTTTATATCAAATATTTAAATACATTCTTAATAAAAAAATTATTTTTTCTGGAGAGATTAGACATGTTAAAATATAAAATTGCTTGTTGGACATTATTTAGTTTAGTGAAAATCTTAAAGAGAAAATTGCTTGTTTATTTGGCACCTCTTGAAAGAACATTAGTTTAGTGATTTTGAGGGAAACAAAGTTAAGGTTGTTTGATTAAACCAAACCCAAAGTGATCCAAACTCAGGTTTGTCAAGTTATTGTAAAGCTAAACTATTGTAGCCCTAACGTGCATGAGAAGAAGGAAAATAGAGAGTTTTGTAAGCTTTTGTAGAAAAGAATGGTGGCCAAAAGAAAGAAAAGCTTCCGAGAGCAATGGAAACAAAACATTCACTAATGAGAGTGCATATTTAAAGAGGAGAGTTCTCAAAAAAGGGTGCAAACAACAAAGATCTACCATAAGGAAGGGCACATTTTCATTGAAAAATTAGTAATGAAGGGTAAAGTGGTTGTTTACATGAGGAAATGACAGAGGAAAGAGGAGGTAGGGTTTCCAATGTCATTACAATATTTTCTTCACTTTCATGTTTTTTATCAATGCTCTGATGTTGTAAAAAATCATTGTTATCTATTGTATCAATGTATTATAATAGTCAATTCAATATTTTTCACAATGTTGCCTTTGACAGATATCTCTTAATTATCCTTTTGGCTCTATACTGTGTTCACTATTTGATCATTCTAGGATATCACGTAAGCACCTCTTGGATTTCTCTTGACTGTGATAGACACCTTCTTGTCCTTTTTAGGTTCCTACTACATTCTCCGTGATCTCATTGTCCTTGTGTATTCAGTGTCTTCTCAGTATAATGACCTATTATCATTGTCCTTAAAATATTTTCACTATTTTCTTGAGCATGAACTCCCTCTGACTAAGTCACTACTTTTTATCTTTTTGTGTGTCTTTGGCACACATTGAATGTCATTGGTTAGTGTAAGCTATGAGTACCAATCAAGGTGTACTCTTTCAATTAAAGTTTAAGAAATCCAATTAATATGATACGTGCGAACGACTATTGATACATGTAAAGTTTATTAATAGACTTTTAGTTATCATTTTTTGATTTCTTTAATTTAACACTAGTAATTTGGAAGTCAGATGAGCAAAAAATAAATAGTACTTAAACATGGGGCAATAACTCTTGGCAATGTCTATGGAACACCCAAAACATACCATTTATTATAATTATTAATTACTTAAAAAATAAATTAACTAATTAAAAATTGAAATATAATAAATATAAAATTTTTTAGTTAATTAATAATTACAATAAATGAGACATTTTAGATGTTGTATAGACGATGGTGTAACTCTCCAATAGTATTTCTTTGAACATTGTGAATTTTCTTAGAGGGAGAAAAGTGCGCCAAATTGCATTTTCCCTCTTTTTCCTTTTTGGAAGCTTGTGTTTTCCCTCTTTTTCCTTCTACAAGCACTAAACCCATATTTTATTTCTTGCAGACACTTATCCATTAGCAAGGGATTCAATATTTCTTCAATAAGAAAACTCATTTTACTGTTGTTGAGGTTCTTCTGTGGCAATCATGTTGGTAAGTATTTTTAGTTTCCACTTGTTTATCTGATTTCTTAAAATAGGAAATTAAAATGTGTGTTGTTGTATTCTCAACAACCACAAATAATTTGGTTCAAGGATATCTCAAGGGAAAGCCCAATTGATCAACAACAGAAATGTGTCCATGATTGTTGTGGATACGATGCAAATCACAACGTTGGGCATCATGGCATGGATATTGAGTGTGACATGTAAGGAAAAAATCTTTTGGATTCAGCTATATTAATTAGTGAGTGTATTCATAAAGATTGAATGGATTTTGAGTAAACTTAGGTATTTCACATGACATCATACTTGGACATGATTTTGCAAAGACAAGGTCTTTTGTAGGATTATCGTAATAATGTTCATTTAATATTACATATTTATAGACATTACCCATGGTCAGAGCATTGAAAATTATTTAAATACTATCCTAGGGTGAATGATTACTTGTTGCATTCTATGAGAAAAATGGATGAACATCTTCATGTTTGTATTTTAGAGAAATCCAAGGAAGCAATATCAAAGTGGGCAGACTGGTCATTTTCTTTCTTTTAGGTGTATCAAGATCTTTGACTTAACCTTTTACCTCTACATGTACCTTAATGTCTTAGTGATCAAATTAATCTTGGGGAGTATTAAAAGAAATTTTATATGGTTCATGGTTTTGGTTGGGCATTGACTAATTTAAAAAAATACCATTGATGTTAAGGTTGTAGGTGGTGGATTGGCTAAATTTGGCTTGAAGTTGTTCTATGAAAAGATCATGTATAGTCTCGGGGTCCTTTTATTTGAGGTATTGGGAAGTAGATTTCATTATGTTGCAACAATAGAGTATCATTTGGTTTTGAAAGAACAATATGAGTTGAGAGGAGGGTCTATAGTC
Source organism: Thuja plicata (assembly GCA_018584345.1). Lineage (NCBI taxonomy): Eukaryota > Viridiplantae > Streptophyta > Pinopsida > Cupressales > Cupressaceae > Thuja > Thuja plicata. The sequence goes on from MU223776.1 coordinate 6,555,723, forward strand.
AAATGTAGTAACACCCCTGTTCTCAACTAGTTTTTTTTAGATCTTTCAATTTTAGTTGAGAGTCATTAGGTCAAACAGATTGCTTGGAGATCCATTTAGATATTATTCAGAGTTGCAAGTTGATAATGATTGTTTATTTGTAGTTTGTTATGGAATTTTGATATGAACAAATGCATTCATTACATAATCATAACATAAATGTTGATCTATAAGTTTTTTTGATCATTAGTGTCCCACACTTAGTCATTTATCTAGGTAGGTTAGCCGGTCATCACTGCGGCTGAGCTATCCAGTATAGGCCGAGCTATCTGGCATAGTCATTTCTGATCAATTAATGGGTGCCTAGTGACTTGGCAATCAAGAAAAAGTTGATCATGTTCATGCCAAGTGCCAGAGTCTTAATGTGTCAAGCAAGAAAGTTTTGACATACATGTTAGGAATGGCACAAACTTGAAGGTAAACTATTTTGGGGCGACTTGTTCATGCATTTAATGATTTCAAAGGAGTTAATTACGCATTAATTATTTTATCCCAATGTGTGGCATGGAGCCAATCAAAAAATTGGAATGCCCAAGCGGCATAAGCATTTGGTCCTGATCGTTGATTTAGATCTAGATGCCAGATTTGTAAAGTATATAAGATTGCTTCTTAAACCCTAAAAATATGGTGTAGGTGTGTATGAGAGGAGAAGTGTATGTGTACTTGAGAGATGCACAAAGGGTTATTTTGAGTGAAGAAGCATAGATCTAGCAGAGTAAAAGAGCAGTGAGCAGCACTGTAAATACATATCAGATTATTAGATCAGAGAAGGTATTGGAAAGAGGAGATTTGTTATCAGCATCAGAGTGCATAACAAAGGATTAGTTCTTGAGACATTCTAACTAGTGTATTAGGTGAAATCTCTTAACAGAGTGGTTCTAATAGACCTTTCTAAATCTCTTAACCGAGTGCTTACTTTTTTATAAGTTTAAATCCTTTTACAAGGTAGATTGTAATGATCTATAGCTCTTAATTGGGCAGACCTTTAACCAATTAGATTACATATTATGATCAAACTTTGTATCCCTAACATGCACACTTTATTGCTGCAGTAGTGAAGATATTTGTGGGTATCATCCCCACCCCAGTTTTACCTTATTGGGTTTCTGGGATACCAAAATTATGTGTCTTGAGTTATTTATTTACTGTCATGGATGCTACTAGTTGATAGATCAATTACATTTATGTATGGTTGTGGATCACTTTTGTTTTAAAGGATAAAATTTTTAAGATCTGATTCACCCCCCCCCCCCCTCNCCCCCCCCCCCCCCCTCTCAGTATCTTTCTTTCCCATATTATTTTTCCAACAATTGGTATCAGAGCTCAGTTCTCCTACAAAAGGTTTTAATCAGCTTGAGAGTACAGATCTGGAGATGGAGATTTACAAATTGGGAAAAGTCATTGAGAATCAAAAGATTGAAATTTAGCTAGCATTACATCAGCTTGAAACTGCAAGACAAGAACTAAAGAAGTCCTTGCAAGGAAAGATTTGGCCAAACAAATGAATGATACTCATTATCAGGAAGAAGACATTGCAAATCTATTTTAGAATAGAAACTCTACTGAGAGAGATGCAGCAATTGCAGATCTACTGGAAAGGAACAATACATTGTGTGAAGAAGTCAGAAACCTGAAAAGAGAACTAAGAAATGCAAATAGTAAGACTATGTGAAGTAGTGGAACAAAAGAAGAAAGCTAAAGATGACAAAGCTATGGCTGAAAAGGACAAAAGAATGATGATCATCAGACTTGATGAAAGGACACATGAAGTACAAATGATGACAAACAATCAGGTTGACATGGTGAATCAACTGCTACTTGCAAATCAGGAGATTAGTAGGAAAGACATGGAAATTATGAATTTGAGATCTGAGAACAGTCAATTGAAAGATGAATTGAGATCTGAGAAAGAACTGAAAGAAAGATTGAACAGACCCAATGAAGCTTTGACTCATTTTGAAAACTTGATGGAAGCATCAAGGAGATCTAAGGACACTTCTGGATTAGGTCACACTAAACAAAAAACACATTTTGAGAAAGGAGAGTCATCTAAGATTGGTGAAAAGAGGAATGCAAATTCAAAGAACAACAAGCTTGTTTGCCACCACTATGGAAAATCTGGACACACAGAAAACATATGCTAAAGCAAGAATGGTAAGTCCAATCCTAAACCTAAGTTTAATGGTTATTGCTTTAACTGTAAGAAGTTTGGACATAAAGCACATGAATGTTGGGAAAAGACAAATAATGCACCTCCCACACCTAGATTCAATGGGTATTGTTACAACTGTCAAAAATTTGGATATAGAGCACAAGATTGTAGATCTAATGCTAAAAAACAATGGACATCAAAGACACAAGAAAAAGCACCAAGGAAGGGTAACACTTACAATTGGGATTATAACACATGGCATAGTTGTCATTACTGT
>MU223776.1:6576893-6599444 GCA_018584345.1 Thuja plicata
GAAACCTCTTAGAGTTGACTATTTGTGGATTTTGCATATCAGGACCTAGAAGGGTCACTTGGAACACATTTACACTTTTGCTCATTTTGGGTTGTTTCTTGGTTCACCACCCTGATCTCTGCATCATATTGAGAATTTGCAACTAGCTTTGAAGTCAATAGGGAGTACATTGAGTATGGATGCTAGTTCTAGCTCCTTACATTTTGACAAGTTGACTCATGCACAGAGGAGATTAGCTAAGCTTATGGCTGAAGATGGCAGAATAAGAGAAAAGTTAATAACTATTCAGACTGCCTTAATACCTCATTTGGAGGTTATACAGAAGGAACTTAAAGCTGCAAATGAATTATTCAAGAGGGATTCTCATCTCTCTATAGAATATAGTTTGGTTATTCTAGCTATCGAGCTAGAAATTAAGGTACAAGTTATGAGTTTTGTAAAGGATAGTTGGGATACTTAGTTTGCACTAACATTACAGCTTCATAAGTCATTTTTGGATAAGTATGACTTAACCCCTGCAGCTATCATTGACAAAAACAAGGGGGAATCAGATAAGGAAATGAATAAAGATGTGTAGAATCAGGCATAATATTTTGTAAGGCATGTAAGTATGAAGTATAATCTTAGGGGGAGTACATTGTGTACTTAGGAAAATTTTTGTGGATATAAAGAAATGATAAGTGTGTTTTTGCCACTAATATCAAAGGGGGAGATTGTTGATCTCTAAGTTTTGTTGATCATTAGTTTCCCACACTTAGTCATTTATCTAGGTAGGTTAGCCAGTCATTACTGCGGTCGAGCTATCTAGTATAGGCCGAGCTATCCAGTATAGTTGTTTCTGAGCAGTTAATGGGTGCCAAGTGACTCAGAAATCAAGCAAAATTTGATCATGTTCATGTCGAGCACCAGAGTCTTAATGTGTCGAGCAAGACAGTTTTGACATACATGTTAGGAATGGCACAAACTTGAAGGTAAACTATTTTGGTGTGACTTGTTCATGCATTTAATGATTTCAAGGGAGTTAATTACACATTAATTATTTGATCCCAATGTGTGGCATGGAGCCAATCAGAAAGTTGGAATGCCCAAGTGGCATAAGCATTTGATCTTGATCATTGATCTAGATCTAGATGCTAGATTGATAAAGTATATAAGATTGCTTCTTAAACCCTAAAAATATGGTGTAGGTGTGTATGAGAGGAGAAGTGTATGTGTACATGAGAGATGCACAAAGGGTTATTTTAAGTGAAGAAGCATAGATCTAGCAGATTAAAAGAGTAGTGAGAAGCACAGTAAAGACATATCAGATTATTAGATCAGAGAAGGTATTGAAAAGAGGAGATCTGTTATCAGCATCAGAGTGCATAATGAAGGATCAGTTCTTGAGACATTCTAACTAGTGTATCATGTGAAATATCTTAACAGAGTGGTTCTAACATACCTTTCTAAATCACTTAACTGAGTGCTTACTTTGTTGTAAAATTAAATCCTTTTACAAGGTATATTGTAATGATCTATAGCTCTTAATTGGGCAGACCTTTAACCAGGTAGATTACATATTGTGATCAAAATTTGTAGCCCTAATAGGCACACTTTATTGCTGCAGTAGTGAAGATTTTTGTGGGTGTCATCCCCACCCCAGTTTTACCTTATTGGGTTTCTAGGTTACCAAATTTTTGTGTCTTGAGTTATTTATTTACTGTCATGGATGCTACTAGTTGATAGATCAATTACATTTATGTGTGGTTGTGGATCAGTTTTGTTTTAAAGAATAAAATTTTTAAGATCTTATTCACCCTCCCCCCCCCTCTCAATATATTGCTTTCCCATATTGTATTTCCAACAATAAATACCATATTTTCCACTAATCACAAACTATAATTTACTCAGAAATATTAAGACCTTCAAAAAATATAAGAAAGAACATTTATGTTGATTAAATATCTTAAATTTGTGGATTACATAAAGATGATGATAATTTTGACCTCATTTGCAATTTTTGGTAATTTTAGCAAACTTTATGATACTTAGAATATCCAAAAGCACCTTGTAGCGGCTGTATGTGAAGGAGATGAATTTTCTGCAATACTAAATTCAACTAAAAATATCTGAATTGAAACCCAACAAAGAAAGATTTGTAATAGAAATCTTTCAGGAGTATTGAAATGTATTATGGTACAAATAAAATAATAACAACAAAATATTTGAATATTTTCTATGGCTGTCCTTTGATTGTAGAGAAAAGACAGTTCTTAATTAATTTTATTTTAAGTTTAATAAATATTATTTAAATATAAATGAAAGGAAGAACAATGAGGAGCGAGAGGAGTGGCATGGGCCCAGGTTTTTAAAAAATAGACATTTGTAGAGAAAAAATAGGGTTGATTCAAATAGATTGGCAAGATCAGAGGCAACACTTGATGATTTTTAGAAATTAAGGAGTATCTTTGTTGGGAAAGCGACAGTACAAGCGGCCAAACCCTTCTTCATTAACCCTAATTTCTAGTTTTTTACTTCTAGTCACTTTACTAAGGTAAAATAGTTTGACTCGCCTGTTAATCGATCAAATACCAGATCACAGGGGATTGATCGATTACATGTAAACACTTCTTTGGGGAAGGCTAGAAATAGAGTTTCAACAAACGTTACTAATTCATTCTCATATTTTCAAGACCTTCAAATGCAAACAAGGATTGAACAAGGTTAAGAGGCTTGAAACGTTCATCAATGGGATCATAACTTTCAAAAGAAATTTGGGTGGGCAAACACTCATACTGGACAAGAGCATTTGCAAAATGATAGGATCAACATGGATACATAGGAAAATAAGAGGAGGTTTGTTCAAAAAGGGAATCATAGAAAAAGAGGATTAGTTCATGGGCCATAACAAATTTTTGACATTTGTGAAGGCACTCCTCCTTCCACACCTCCAGATTCTCCACATCAATGAAACACCTTCATCAGATACAAATTATTTTCAGCATCAGGAACCGATGATGGATCACCATTTATGGCTTCAACTATCTAAGGCTTAATTTGTGTTTAATGCCAAGCCTAATGAACCCAATAGGATTACTAACTTGGAGCAACATGGGGTATAAAAAATTGGTGGTAATCATCAATTTTCTGGAGTCAAAGTTCCTCTTACCCAAAAATTTCAAGGTTCATTTGGGGGCATAAAGATGTCTCTCAGTCAATTCCATATGAGGATAAATCTAGGCATTGGAGTAATGGAGTAACTAGGGATACTTGTTATTTAGGATCTCATAGGAGTGCAAAGAAGGATGGATCACATTGCACCTCACCTACAATAATTTTATCTAATGAGATTCTCCAACCACAAATCTCGATCTTGCGTGATACATCACTTATTGGTAAGTTTTTGAATTCTCCTCTTCATATTTAAGACATATCTGTGTGGGATAAACGGGAATGGCAAGGGGTTAGGAATATTTTCTTCATAGATCTAGAGTCACAATTTTTTAGTATATAAGACTTAAACTAATTGTAATAGACCAATATACAAAGGCAAATCCTACCATACAAGACCAGCCCAGAAAACAAACTTATTTCTTGAGTGACCTACAACATTTTGGAAATTTTTTGCAATGTGGAAAAGGTCAATGTTTGTTTCTTTTAGTTAAGTAGCATTTCAAAAATGTACACAAATAGTCAACAAGCCTTGGAGTTTGTTTTTGAAGCATTCTTGCACTTACTAATTTTATGTTCAAACAGATTGTCTATGTCCATTGAAGTAGTAGAAATGATTTTCAAGGCCACTCCATATGCGAAATAGTAAATATGTAAATTGTTTGATGGATAACATCTTAGAAAATCATTAGAGATAAATGGAAAATATAAACATTTTTGCTGGCTATGTACAATAATATTGTATTTCAACCCCCCAAAATGATTCATTTTATTATTCTACACTGAAAGCAGCCTAGAAAGTATTTCCTAAAATCAGTAGGTTTAGTTTTCAGTTTTATGGATTAATTTTTGTCTTTTATGGGCTCTCATACAAATAGGGACAGGGAAAAGGACCCTCAATAACATAGTTCAGGACTTTATGGGAGAAACCAAAAAATCACTTAGAATTATCTTCTGTATGTTTCATACTCTATTCTTTTCTATTTTTGCTATTCATTTGAGTTCTCAGTGGCAACTTCAATGTTTATCATCAACTAATGTGAAAATTAACATTTTGAAGTTCACTGGTGGTATTTTAAGCCTCTACTCCAGCTAATCACAATACTCTCTAACAATATTGAATGTGATAAGCCCACTTTATACCATGTTAATTTGTACTCATCATGTCCCCATTTGCCAAAAAGGTCTTACATGGTCATAACATGAAAATGCTAGAAATAGGGCCAAATGGAAATTTGGTCATAGTTCAACTCAAAAACATATACAGTTGTATATAAACAATTTACATATTAGGATACACCAAGCCTAGATCAATACCAAGGGAAGGATGAGGTCCAGAATAGGGTTAAATGGTCCTAAAAATATTATATAGGTATAGATACTAAAAAATTAGGTCAACAGTTAATCCTGAAATTACAAGGTTTCAATTTTCCATGTTACGCGAAGAGAAAATATTCCAAGATCTTTCTAATTTGTTATTAGTTATAAAAATATTTGCCTTTTGTTTATATTTTATGGAAAGATAAAATGTAGCTTTCAAAAAAAATGTGGAGGAGAGTAGAGAGAAATTGAGGAAATAAGAAGATTTCAAGCACTTTGCACAAAATTATTGGTCCCCAATAGGGAACCATTTTGTCTCTCCAAGTGGTTGTGTTTTCTCTTGGACGAGCATTGGTTTTAGTTAGTAGTCGTTTTGAAGTTGAGAATGTTTGTTTTTCCCTAGAAGTGATGTTTTTTTGTTTCTATTTTCACTAATGATAAGTGGTGATTTCCTTCAGTGTTAAAAAAAAGGTTTTTAATGTCCAAAAAATGCTTCTAGTTCCTAACTCTTTTACTTTGTTTGGGGTTGTACACTACTTAAGTTCATGTAAAATGTTCATAATAGAAAATTAGAGAGATTGGAAGTAGCTCATAGTAGGATTAATATTTGAGTTTATGTCATTTGTGTGAATCTTAAGTAGTGTTCCTTGTATGGTGAAGAGGCTATGTAGAGAGCCATATTAGAGGCACTAGAGTCTAAAATCATTGAGATCTAGTTTTGGTTGAGTGCCAAGAGTCCTAATATTGTAAGTGCCAATGGCCAAATAGCTATACTTACTTCTCCATGTACAACTTCATCAAAATCCATGTCCATTTCTAAGGATGGTATAGGATTTACATCCTCAATGTGTAAAATGGATTCTTGTGTTGCCTCATCTATACATGCATAAGATCAGTTGGGACGTACTATGTGTTTTGGTTATGGCTCAATTGATATGATGAACACTTGCCCAGATATGTTCCACCTAAAATTATTATACACTTCCATGGGTATAGAAATACCATCTTTGATGTCTGAGGCTGATACATGATTTACATCTTCTATTGCATCATCTATATGTGCACAAAATCAAGTGGGACATCATGTATATTTTAGTTCTTTACAAACTGATATGACAAACTCATCTTCTACTACGTCATCTATATGTGCATAGAATTAGATGGGACATCCTATGTGTTTCAGTTCTTGCCAAATTGATATGACAAACCCTTAGTCAGATCCAATTACTTTAAAACCTGCTTGCACTTCCATGGGCATATCAATATAATCTTTAATGTCTAATGCATACTACAATTGCATCTTCTTGTCCTGAAAAAGATGGAATCTTCTACAATTACTATTTCAGCCAAACAAATGTAATGGTCCCTTGGAAAAAATTGATTCCATTGACGACGTTATTCATCACCCCATCTATAATGCTCCTACTAGAAAATCTATCTGAATCATCTGATAATACCTTGAATTAGGTGGTAGATCCATTAATGAGTAGTGGCCAACTAAATTTAGCATTTTATTAGCATAATTCAATTCTGTTACAATTGGTTAAATATCATGGTTTCATTTGTTTGTATTCTCTATTCACAAGTTTTAAGTGTAGCTATGCATGATAATCAAAGCACTGAGTTGTTTATTTTTAAAAATGCAAGAAATTTTGTTCACAAGGATTTGGTACATGATAAAGTTAAAATAATAACATTAAGATTCTTTTACAAACCTCACTTAGGACTTCTAGGGCATGAACCAAAACCAAGGACTTGAAAGGAATCCCACAACACATTCCTTAAGTCAACTATGAGATACATCAACTAGGTTTTCAAGCCACTATAAGGAATAATCATAGATCCTTCAATTAATACAATGAACCTATGTATCTTGATAGATTTTGGAATAAAATAAGTCATGTAGAGAACTCTAGTTTGTAACAGCACCTCTTGGCTAGAATGTCTACAAATAAGACAGACTATTAGGCTTATGAATTCCTCACCACTTGGAAATACCAACCACACAAAAGGAAACAAATCCTCCAAAATATCCCTAGGGATTAAACACACCCAAAACACCTTTAAAATAAAGTTCACTTGAAGTCACAAATTATTAAACATCCCAAACATTTGCAGTCTAGGACTTGACTGTCATACATTGGACATAATGGGCTAATGAGACTTTGAGGACACCCTAACTTAATCATTCCTTTATCTCATTTAAATTCCCTTTTTAGGAGTGTCCTTGGATCATATTCAACCCCTCTCAGTTTCCTACCCCACAAATTCTTCCTTCATCTCATCAAAACTCCAAACAAGGTGACTGTTATTGTTATTGTCATCCTTGAATTTACTCCATAGTTGTTACACCAAAATGTCATTCTTAAGATTCATATATTTGCATCTCTAATAAATATACATTATAATAATTTACACAAAATCCTTTCCATATATTCCATGAAGTTATAGGTCATCTTATTACTTGAGATGTATTTTGAGCTTGAGTATCCCACATTGAAACTCTACGAATTTCGTGCATGTTATTTTGATCGAAGCATTTTCTTGCCATTAAATTTCTGCCTATTTTTTAGATTCATTTTGTCATCATTTCCTAATTAGACCTTATAGTTTTATGTTCTTTTTAAGCACTTTGTGTTATGTGATTGAAAATATGTTGAAACTGTAGACCATGAATAGTAACAGTCAGCTATACAATTATACCATATTTAGAAGTGAGCATCTTCAACATATACAACTTCATAAAAATCATGTCCATTTCATTCCACTTGCCTAGATATGGTCCACCTAAAATTTATTCTACACTTCCATGGGTATAGCAACACCATCTTTAATTTATGAGGCTGATGCATGATTTTCATCTTCTATTGCATGTTCTATATGTGCACAAAATCATGTGGGACATCATGTGTGTTTTAGTTCTTTACCAAATGATATGAAAAACTCATCTTCTACTACATCATCTATATGTGAGTAGAATTAGATGGGACATCATGTGTGTTTCATTTCTTGCCAAATTGATATGACAAACCCTCAGTAAGATCCAGATACTTTGAAACCTGCTTGCACTGCCATGGGCATTTCGATACAATCTTTTATGTCTGATACATATGCTACAGTTGCATCTTCATGTCCTAAAAAAGATTGAATCTTCTACAATTACTATTTTAGCCAAACAAATGTAATGGTCCCTTGGAAAATTTTGATTCCATTGATGACATTATTCATCGCTCCATCTATAATGCTCCTACTAGAAAATCTATCTGAATCATATGATAATACCTTGGATAAGGTGGTAGATCCATTAATGAGTAGTGGACAACTTAATGTAGCATTTTCTTAGCATAATGCAATTCTATTAAAATTATTTAAATGTCATGGTTTCATTTTTTTGTATTCTCTATTCATAAGTTTTATGTGTAGCTATGCATGATAATCAAAGCACTAAGTTGTTTATTTAAAAAATGCAAGAAATGTTGTTCATAAGGATTTGGTACATGATAAAGTTGAAATGAGAACATTAATATTATTTTCCAAAACTGACTTAGGACTTCTAGGACATGAACCAAAACCAAGGACTTTAAAGGAATCCCACAACACATTCCTCAAGTCAACTATTAGGTACATCAACTAGATTTTCAAGCCACTATGAGGAAAAACCATAGACCCTTCAATGAATACAATGATCCTATGCATCTTGATAGATTTCGGAATAAAATAAGTCATGTAGAGAACTATGTTTTGTAACAACACTTCTTGGCTAGAATGTCCACAAACAAGACAGAGTATAATTAGGCTTATGAGTTATTCACCATTTGGAAATCCCAACCACACTAAAGGAAACAAATCCTCCAAAATATCCCTAGGGATTAAACACACCCAAAAAACCTTTAAAATAAAGTTCACTTGAAGTCACAAATTATTAAACATCCCAAACACACAAAATTTGCAGTCTAGGACTTGACTATCATACATTGGACATAATGGGATAATGAGACTTTGAGGACACCCTAACTCAATCATTCCTTTCTCTCATTTAAATTCCCTTTTTAGGAGTGTCCTTGGATCATATTCAACCCCTCTCAGTTTCCTACCTCACAAATTACTCCATCTCATCAGAACTCCAAACAATGTGACTATTATTATTATTGTCATCCTTGAATTCGCTTCATAGTTGTTACACAAAAATGTCATTCTTAAGATTCATATATTTGTATCTCTAATAAATATACATTATAATCATTAACACAAAAACCTTTCCATATATTCCATGAATTTATAGGTCACCTTATTACTTGAGATGGATTTTGAACTTGAGTATCCCACACTACAACTCTATGAATTTCATGCATGTTATTTTGATCGAAGCATTTTCTTACTATTAAATTTCTACCTATTTTGTAGAGTCATTCTGTCATAATTTCCTAATTAGACCTTATATTTTTATGTTCTATTTAAGCACTTTGTATTATGTGATTTAGAATATGCCAAAACTGTAGACCATGAATAGTAACAGTCAGCCATGCAGTTATACCATATTTAGAAGCGGGCATCTTTAGCTAACATTATGAAAACAATAATCATATAATGCAGTCTTTTGAGCATAACATATTCTTGTTGCAATTTGGATTTGAAGAAAATAATAGAAATACCAAAGGGTTGGCAGCATATAGAGGCTATAGATTACCAAGGTCACTCTAATTAAGTTATCTTTCTTTAAAAAAATTTCATGTAGAATCTTTCAATATCTTTAGAGTTATTTGCAAAGTTTTTTGATATCTAGCCTATTCAAATTGTTATTTAATGATGCTTCTATTTTATTAATGGATATCTGTATCAATGCTTGCTTAAATCTGTTATAGGGACCTTAAAAGTTGGTCCATGTAACTTTAATTTCCTTGACAAATAAGATATGATATATTATGTTACAAATAATGCTGACAATAGATTGGTAGATGTTAGCATTTGGGATATTGACATCTTACTTGATTTTAATAAATCCAATGCTTTTTTAGATAGAGCAATTATTTGGCCACATATGGCAATGAGTTGATCTTATGCAATGACATATTGTAGGATTAAGTGAAGTTCCCAAAGAAGTATTCAAACCTTTCACTCTCAGGAAATAACATCAATATCATCCCCAATGAGATTGGAAACCTTAAAAAGGTATAATCGTTCCTTTAGCTTTTTAGTTTGGAATTTGGAGCTATATGCTTTAATTAGTTTTTTGGTTGTAACGTAGACATTTGGTTTTGTATGTCCCATACTGTGCCTATATAGAAAAATATCAAAGTACCAATGATCTTACTAAGAAGAGATGATATTTAGAAAATCCAAAAGTGTATCACAATGATTTGGGCAGATTGCACAATTCTTGTATGAGTGTTTTGGATCACACTTCGTGCCTATCATCTGAAAGAGGATAAAAGATGATGCATTGTGGAGTCTTGCATTCTTTTAAATCTCTAGATTACTTTCAAGATCTAGCATAATCTAATATTTTTCAAGTATTATCGAGAGTCTTGCATTCTCATACCTTAGGATTTTTTACCAAAATGTTTCACGACCATAGTAGTTTTATATATTTCATATACTATTTTAAGTTGGTTTTCAGACAAGAATCATAATTTGTAACAATGTAAAGTATTTTATTTTCATATATTTCTCCACAGTTTTGTTCTTTCTCCCCCTATTTTTAAGATCTTTGTGTGATGCATCACATGATGCTTCTTATCCTCACATTTGGCCCTACTTATATCCTGTACACTCCTATGGGCACATCAACAGGGGCAAGTCAAAAAATAGTTTCAAAAAAAAAGGTTCCCCAAAAAATCTAGAACTTGTGCACCAAACAACAAATTCCTTATCTTGCTTCTTTTCCTCAGACTTGAAGCATTTTGGATTTTTATTGCCTCCTTTAGGATACTTTCCAAATCTCCTTTGAAGTTGTAATCCCCAATGATACTTTCATTTTTCTCCCCTTCGATCTAAAATTAGTTTGGATCTAAAATTAGTGTGGACCATCAATATTCAAGATATAAGAATCAATTTATGAAGAATCAAGAACATTAAAATATCGATCTAGTCATTCAAATTCATGTTTCAAGACAACCAACATGCTTCAAATGAATGTTCATACTGGTTCAACAAGCCATACATTGTCCTGTTCACTGTCACTATGATAGTCATACACTATTTGTTGGGACAGTCACCCCAATCAATCATAAAAGTGTGTTCTTTTCTCTCCAAACATTGGAACACCTTCAACACTTACCATTTCCCATCATATTACCCTCATATCCACTCCCAACACCTTAGTGGAGATAAATCATGACCAAACATCATGTCACTGCCCGGACTGATCTCTAACAACATTTTCAATCCTTCTTTCATCAAAGCCACATAGAAACCTCTGCATGTACCCCCTAAACTCATCAAATATACATAATATACATTGTTTTATGTTATTCTACCAAGTTAGGGCATTCTAAACATGTGAAATAGGGAAAAGAACCTTGAAATGAGTGGGTATGCAACAACAGTGAAATTTTGGGTTGAAGGGCATGGTATTTTGTCATTTTAATAGCCTTATAATGTTGAATATATGGTGAATCAATCACCAATTGATTATGGAAGTGATTGGAGGGCGTAGATTTGAGAAGCCCTAGGTTTGAGGGTTTAGGAGGAGAAAATTGGGGGTTTTGGGGTTCTGAGAGGTATGAGTCCAATTCCTCTGATATTTGGTGGTTTTATGCCATAATAATACACTGTCTAAAGTTTGGGTTCTTGGGAGTACAATCAACATAGGGTTGCTTTGTTAATTCATCCTATTTTTATGCATTTTGGGGTCACTGTGTGTGAACAGTCACATATGTTCCAAAAGAGTCTATGGTAGGATTTTGGTATATTGTAGTAAGGGAAAAGGGGTATCTAAATATATAATCTAATTGATGAGTCCTTTGGAAGTTTGCAGAGCTAAGTGCCACTTAACCTCGCTGCAGGGCTGCTAGACAGTGTTATTAGGCCTAGTGGCAGTTTGGAGAAGAATGAAGTTCTAGGAGTGTGGGGTTGTTATTGGAACCACAAAATCACTTGACTATACTCTAATACAACCTGAAGATACCACATCCATCACCATTTTCCATTTGGAGAAGCCTTGGTTAGATTGGGTTCTTTGAGAGCATTTGAGCCTTTGAGGGAATAGTGTCTAAACCTCTCAAATTTATAAACTTTTCCTATTTGTCTTCAACCACCACCCTTACCTCTGAATCATTAAGACCTTATGATACAACACCAAACAAATGTAGTGTATAGGGAAGCCATCATGAGAGTGATAGTAGACTTTAAATGGCAGTGGTATCGAAAGAGAGATCATGTCAAATAACTTACATGAAGATAGTCATCTATTATGGGTGGATATAATGATGATGATATTTTTGATGAGCCATATGATATTTGAGCAATGATGGCTGATTGTTGATGCTTGACATTATTATTTTTTAGCTTTAAATTTTAATATATATCATGACATTTGAGTTTGACTAATATGATTATTAATAAGCTGGTGTATTTTGAGCTTAAATATTGTTGCAAATAGTATATATTTCTTATTTTTATATGCTTTTGTATTGACAAACCTACCCCCCAAATTTTTTTGACCGAAACTGCAAACTGAACCATCAAATCCCAACCCAAACTGGTAAATTCCTCAACTAATGGTTTGTTGAAGTTAAATTCCTCAACTTGACAACAACTTTAACTAATTTATGTTTGACAGTCAGTTTAAGACTGTTATGAGATAGTTTGGGGGTTAGTTACATGGGTACAGTCAGGATTTTTGGGTTTATAAGTATGTTTTAGTGTTGATTCATGGGGGTATGAATGAGAGATGTTGAGTGGTGGGTGTAAAGAAGTTACAATGTAATGTTTTGAGATCAATAAAAAAAGAATTCACTGCAAACTGTGTCACTGCCCGTGAGTACAGACAGGGCGATAGTAATTTATTTTGGTTGCATAAAATGTGTTCTTGAATTGATAGTGATGTAAACACATTATTGTTATTTTTATTCACCTTTATATACATTGGTATCAGTGTTTTTGATTGTTGATAAACCTAGGACTTGACTGGTGTCTTGGAACATTGAGTGGACTTGACATTCATTCATGAAGCATTTTGATACTCATACATGATTTGAGAAATAACAGTAATGAATGTACACTTGAAAATATTAAACCTATCAATAATGGTCTTAGGAAGGTTTAGAGGTGTTTGAAATATAATAATGGATAAGAATCCATTATATTAGTATTTGGTTCCCATGAAGTTTCAATTTATTGTAAGTTGCAAATTTGAATATTCAAATGGCAACGGTTGGGAGTCTTTTAGAGGGAAACTTAGTATTAGTGTATTTTTAGTTAGAATAAGACCTCCAACTATTTTTTTATTTGGTTTAACCATCTTGGAGGACTTAATTATTGTCTTGAGCATGCTTGGTACGGCAGAGAAGTAGGAGAACAAGCATTGTACAGACTGTGACAACAATATTCAATAAAACTCTTATTTGGATGCAAGTTTGGTTCTTTTCATGCTTTGTTGATTTTCCATTGAGATTTGGTTCATGGTATAACATCTTTATCATTCATTGAACATTCAATAACCTTTATCCTTTCTGTATATTCATTTTTTTGTTGATTTATTGAAGAGTGTTGATGTAGCAAGGTTTTTGTGACATCAAGTTTAAGAGTTTTGAGGGTTTTAATGGATAGATGATAATTACATGAATGATTTGTGTTGATTCTCATGGATTGATCATTCCTTAACATGTATAATATCATTTAACCTATTCTTATGCAAATTTGTGGAGTTAATGAGTGATGATCATCAATTTTTCAAGGTTGAAAACTAGTGAAGTTGGTTGGTGGGTTCAATGTTGGAACAAAATAGCCATTAGAGGTAGTGTTTTTATGATTGAATTTGTTTTCTATTACCTATGTGAAAGTGTAGGAACTTTCAATTTGATGCTATGATTTTTGGAGATAAGACATTGAGCAAACCCTAGGTTTTTTAGGGTTTTTTAGGGTTTTTTGGGTGAATTTGGGGATTTTGGTGTTAGAAGCCTCCTATATTAAAATTTATTGTGGATTACTTAATTTGAAGTAATTTTGTGTGACTTTTTTCAGGTTTGGAGGATTGGGGAGAAGTTTAATGGGTAGTTTCTTTGTAAATCTACCTACTTTTTTATGCTTGTGACAGCAAGTTTGTGAAGGAAGTTCATTTTTGTCCAAAGAAACTTATGCTAATCTTTTGGTGTGTTATGTAAATCCGAAAAGGGTATCTATAAATCTATTTTATTTTCCAATTATTTTGGAAAATTTGGGAGATAAGGTCCAAAAACCCTTACTATTGTTCTATTTAGCCCTCTAAATTGCTATAAGGAGTGATTAAGTTCATTGGTCAAAGTCTCATTTCATGTTTTCCCTAGTTGTACATTTGAATATCCTTTGGACTTGTGAGTGTTTGTGGGTATCCTATTTGTTGGATTTAGTTTGTGAACTCCTCTTTCCCACCACATCCCTGTCACCTCTGCATCACACTGGGATTATTTTGCAGGATGCTAAGGGCCATTCGACTGAACAGAGAAGAGGTAGAGTAGAAAGTTGCTTCAGGGTTCTGCATAGTGTTGATGTTCCATGACACAACAACAATTTTTCATAGTTCACTTGTTTCTCAAATTTTGAGCATTTCCATGCTTTGATTTTATGACACGTGGCAAATATTGTACCGACCATATATTATTTATCATCAATAAACTCAATACTTGGTTTATATATTATAAATACTTGGTTTATATATTATATATCATCAATATATTATTTATCTCCTCTAGCTTCAGGCTATCATGAACGATGTTGTACTTGGTTTTAATAACCCTTTTGGTAAAATTTAGCGACTTTTGCTTCAGAAAAGCTTTTCATTCATTTTCAAGGTCTTGTTCCAAGAGGTAAGAGCATTAACATTAGCAATATGACCATTCTTCATCCCCACTTTTGCAAACTTAATAGATGGATATTTCTCTTTAACATTTTATAGACTAATGATATCAGGTTTTGTCAATCCATAGAGTTGTAAGTTATTGTTTCTGGATTCAATTGCGTGAGGCTTTTCATCAACTTTTTGGATCATACTCGATCCAGCATCAAGATGTTAGATGTCAAGGAATAAAATAGAGTGAGTTGTAAGTTTCTATTTCTGAATTTGATTGCGTGTGAATATTTAGATGGCAACTTACACTTTTATAGACTACCAATAGAGCCCAATATTCTGTGCATTTTTCATCTTAACTTGTGGGGTTAAGTTGTAGATGCCCAGTATAGTGCTTTATGGCCAGGATAGTGTATATAAATGTCACAGTTGACTAGAAATGCTCAAAATTGAGCAAATCCTTATTAGCTAGGCCTTATTTATCTTCTCCTTTACAAAGCATATACAAAATCTGCATGATGGTGTTTTGAAAGGATCTAACTTTTATTGCATGTTATAAGTTTGGTCTATTTCAAATTATAGAATCCTAAGAGGCTACATCAACTCACAGGCCACTAGGGGTTAAAAAGCCAAATCAAGCTCAACTACAGTGTAGTTCTATATGGGTCCACCACCCGTTTGGTGTATGTGTTCCACGCAAAAGTAAAGTGCACTTTGATTTTCCTTGTAGCCCATAGTTCAATACTATTTAGGTGAAAGATCACTTCCATTAATCAATTCCATTTTATATTTACAGCCCTTTGATATTTAGAGTATTCCTAATATTTAGAGTATTCCTAATATTTACCACTTATTTACAACCCTTCGATATTTAGAGTATTCCTAATATTCTCCAATCCATTTTGTACTCTGATTGTTGTAAAACATGCTTCCTCCATCAAAAATCATAGTACTATTTTGATACTCTTTGTTTTTCACTCATATTGTCTTGACTCTTGACCCCTTTTCATCCCAATTGGTAATATTTGTATCTGCCAAGTTCTAAGGTCTTCCTAAGAATAATGGCCTACCAAGTTCTAAGGTTTGTCTAAGATCAATGGCCTACCAAGATGAATCTTAGGTGGTCACCATAGCTCAGTCTTGGTTTGGGCCATCATACAAAGACAAAACTACATACACCTAAGTAATTACCTGAGTTGGTCAGGAAAAAACTTAAGCAACTAGGTTCTGATTAAGAGCAGTAGCCTGCCAAAATTAAACTTTTAGAAAGGTTATCCCAGATGTGTGACATACAAATAACAGGTGATTGATAAGGGATGCCAATATTCACCTTAAAAAGTTTAGTGAACCCTTCTCTTTATCATTGTACAAAGGATCCATTATAAGTATTGTTAATTCATTTTTAGAAACTTAAGAAATGAGATGATTCCATATTTCAATCAAACCTTAACCAAAAAGAATGTGCATTTAAATTTAAACATTTGGTTCACAACAATGACTTAGCCTATGATACTATCCCTAATGAAGGAAATTTTGGCTCCATAATGTGAGACATCTTGAAGTGGAACACTAAAGTTCTATTGTCATGTAGGCAATGTGGTTTCCATGCTAGTAGAATTATATGCATGAGTTAATAACTTTGTGTTGGTTTTACGGTCAGTGTGTTGTAGCTTGACTATATAATGTTTGGCACTATGACAATGTCTATCATAGAGACAATGAATGTCACTTCCCTCTAACAACATATATCATTATCTTAATTTATGATCTTTCCACTCTACTAAGAGATTCATATACCCCCCACACTTCAAAATAGAAATTTGTTATAAGATAAGTGTCATACTTTACTATTATTCCTTGTTGTTATGAATCCTTTGTAACCTCAAATGATTTCTCTTTTCTTTGTAACTGATCTTGTCTTCATTTGCATTTACTCTCTTTTAGGAACTTAGATTTTGGCATTATTTTGATCTTTTATTATTTCTTATACTTGCATGGATAAAAACAATAGTTGTATTTCCTTTCCTACTTTATGCAAACTGTCAACGGATCTTTTCCTACTTGGAGATTTTGTGAATTATATTTCTACACTAGTGACTAAATTTCTTATTTAGAAACTTATAACTATATTGTATTTGTGGCCTTTCATTACCTATGTAATATAATGTGTTATTTTTTTTCTTTTTGCAGAAATGTGTTGATAAACTCAAAAAAGGGGTTAATGTTAAGGTGTTGGATCCATATGATGGTGATGTTGTGGGCATTGGGTGGATTCACTCCCTATCTATTATACATGGAATCAACTTGAAAGGAACAGGAGATGTAAATGTAAATATTTTAAAGGTCACAAGTAACGTACCCCTTGCTTATGAAGACAAAATAGATGTAGTTGTTCGTCTGAAAGAAAAAGAGAGAACCTTCACATGGTGGCCACTAAAGTATTTGAAAAAAATGACATAGTTGATCAACATGTTTATCATATACTAGTTGTTAGACATCTTGGCTCAGTGCTTTATATTTGAGACAACTTTTATATTTTTTATTATATTTATGTATATGTTCTTAGATAACTTTGACATCTTACGTATATATTTTGGCACCCTACATACTTTGAATGACAAATATTTTTTTTTTAATTTGTATATTTGCATTAATTTTTTATATGAATTGATTATCTTTATTTATCATGATGTTGAATGCATCTTTTAATTTTACTTGGTTGTAGTTTGTTCATGTGTAATATTTTTTATTTTCTGTTATGCTTTATTGTTCAATTTTAATATGATATTTTTTTTGCATAATAAAATTTATAATATTTAAAATATTTCTCATTTCACGAGAAAATAAACAACCACATAAATGACCAAATTAATGACTCAATATATGATCAAATATACAAACAAATTAATGACTCAATATACGACCGAATATATGACTAAATAAATGACCAAATATACGACTAAATAAATAACCAAATTAATGACTAAAATAGTTTAGTCATAAATTTGGTTGCGAGATAAATGACCGGCAATAAACTACTAATGGTCACATGACCAAAGTTAGTCATTTATCTGCAATTTTTAGTAGTTTAGTTAGTCATATATGATGACATATAACTAATTGAATGTTTGATAATGTTAAGTTGAAGATAATGCAAGGCATTAAATTAGTTAATGGTCTGTATTGTCATTGATGTCAACTTGATATCAACTATACGGTCATGTATATAATGCCAAAGACTTCAGAAAATCTATAGAACAAAGGTTATGCTTTTAACAATGCATAAATGTCAAATATTCACTAAGTGACAGATAACACTGATGGAGTCCACACCATCGGTAAAGGCAAAGAAGAAAATTCATAGTGATACCCGACGAGCAAAAGATAGTGTTTCCCGATAAAGCAAAACCATAGGATGCCCGATGAGCTGAAAATAGAGTTGCCCGATGAGTAAAAATCTAATGATGCCCGACAGACGGAAATCCTGAAGCTAACTGGAGTCATGCTGATCAAAATGTCAGTTGTCACCGAAAACTAACTGAAGAATTGACCGATGGAACAGAGAGTTTAGAAAATGACAAAATATCTAGCTAGAAAGAGCTAAAGATAGACTTAACTGGTTGTTTTATTCAACCAGAGTTAAGTAATTGATTTAAAGAAGATTTGTATAGTTGGCAAGAAGATAACTACGAGATAAATCAGGATTTATGCTTTAAATCAAATTGGCTCAATTTTTTTTCATCCCAAGAATCAAGAATCAAGAAAAAGTGAAAATTATGTATATATAAGAGACAAGCTTAATTCATTTTCGTAACAACACATTCACAGAAAGGGGATTAAGGGAAGTGAATGAAAAGAGGATGTTGAAGAGAAACTGATGAAGAAGAACTTCATACAATCCTAATCAATCAAGTTGAAGGAGAGCTAAAGAATTCTGCAGACACCGACGAACAGTGAAGCATAGCATCATAGAGTAGAAAGTATGGAGCACAAAGAATTGAATTGATACATTAATCAGAGAGGTAATGTAATTAAATAGATCTAAAAATCTTCAATTCAAAGTTGCATTAGAAACAGGTCATAGTGTTTCAGTTTAACCGTTGAAGTATCAAGTCTCTTAACAAAGCAGGACTTAACAGTCTTCTATATATTGAGGTATATCCCAAGGAGTGCCAAAAAGGTTGCTTCATGAAAGTAGCATTTGATTTTTTCGATACCTATTGACAGTCTAAGAAGGAGGCTGATTCAAGGATGGTAGCAATAGATGCCTGATACTAAGTGACAACCTCTATGTATAAAATCCTGTAACAAGGTTGCACTTAATAGTGTGTTTGTAACCTTTAACAGGGTTGGCTCCTAATAGGGCTCACTTCAGAAGATTCAAGGATGGTATCAATAGATGCCCAATACTAAGTGACAACCTCTATGTATAAAATCCTCTAACAAGGTCGCACTTAACAGTGTGTTTGTAACCTTTAACAGGGTTGGCTCCTAACAGGACTCACTTCAGAAGAGTGAAAATTTGGGGTACTGATCCCAGTGGTTTTTCCCTTAACAGGGTTTCCACGTTAAAAATTCATGTGTTATGTGTGTATGATTTATTTCTTTATTATTTTGTATTTGACATAGTTAACACTGGGTTGATTGGTATACTTTGCATATTTACTAAGTTTTGGTAAATAGTTATACTACTTATCAGTAATCAAGGAGAATAAGGACAGACAAGGAAAATCAACAGACAGTTAATCATTATAAGTATTTCATGGCATAAATCTTGTAGGGACTTAATAATCTGAGGTTTATTTGATTAGTGGTTAATGTTTAAAGGATAAATTTTTTAGGCCACTGATTCACCCACCCCTCCTCTTAGTTATTACTAACAATTGGTATCAGAGCTTGTGTGATTAGAAAGGAAGGTTTCAAGACCTAAGTCAAGATCACAAGATGAACAGACGAGATGTGCCCAAGTTGAACAAAGACAACTTTGCTTCATGGCAAAGCAGGATAAGAATCCACTTATCAAGTATTGGTAATGATGTTACCCAATTCCTAGATACTGAATATGTGTTGCCTATAGGATTATTGACAGTAGATCAATTGAGAGAGAAGCATGAACACAACTACATGGTTATAGAACTTTCTTCCTCACTCTCTGATGTTGAATTTGAAGATGTCAAGGATATCAAAACTGCAAAGAATATGTGGGACAAACTGAAGCTTGTACATGGAGGTGATACAAATGTTCTAAGAGCCAAGGCAGAAATCCTTAGAGGAAAATTTGATGATCTCAGAATGAAAGAAGGGGAAAACATCACATAGTACAACACAAGAATAAAAGAAGTAGTCAATGCTATACGAGGAGTTGGAGGTATACTAGAAGAGGAGACAGTGGTAAGTAAAATCTTAAGAACCTTACTGCCGATATATGCTATTAGAGTTTCTGTCATTTAAGAAATGAGAGCAGTAGAAAACAATACAGTTACTCTTGATAGTTTAATTGGTAGAATAATTTCATTTGAGATGAATAACTTTGACAATAGTGTCTTACCAAAATTAGAGTTTGCATTTAAGTCTTCTATGAGAATAAGAAAATCAAGTCATAGACACACATCTAGAAGAGATAGTCAAAGTGAAAGTGAAGAAGAAGATCTAGATGAAATAGAAGTACTTATGGAAAGAAGAATGTAGAGAGGCAAAGGTAAATACAAAGGCAAGCTACCATTTGTATGTTTTAATTGTAAAGAGATTGGACACTTCTTTGCAAGATGTCCTAACAGAAGAAAAGATGACAGAAGTAATGATAGATATTTTGAGAAGAAATCTGACATAGGTGATAACAAAGTCTACAGAGGTTACCGACAATCAGAAAGAAGAGATACTTGAGACTACAAGGACAAAGGAAAGAAGGCTAGCTACCTAGCTGCTTGCAAAGATGAAGATACTAACACCAAACCAGATAAAGACATCGAGATGGTATTTGTAGCTGTGAAGGATGATTCAGATGAAGATGAAAGGTATTTATAAATTGCACTCATATCTAAGGTTAGCAAGAATGACATCTGGATTATAAATAGTGGCTGCACTCACCACATGACCGGTGACAAAGAAAATTTTAACACTTTTGAGTATTATAATGGTGGTACAATAAGAATGGGTAATGATACACCTTGTCCAGTTGAAGGTAAAGGAACAATAATGTTGAATAACCTGATTAAATGTGAAAATGCTTATTGGGTAAAAGGATTGAATTATAATATTTTGAGTGTTTCTCAGCTGAATAATTCAGGACACAGAGTAGCATTTGAGAATAAGAAGGCAAATATCTTCAATGAATCAGGAAAACTGATTGGTACCGGTGAACAGACTAAAGGTGACTTATTCTATCTGAATGATACTAACACCACTAGCTTAATGACTAGAAATGAAGAAATATGGTTATGGCACAAAAGATTGTGTCGTGTGAATTTTGAAAACATGATGAAAATAAGCATAAGGAGAAATGTAAGAGGCTTACCGACAATGACAAAGCTAGACAACATCATGTGCAAGAATTGTCAAAAAGGTAAAATGACTAAGTCTAGTTTCAAAATTAAAACCCATACATCTGATGACATTATAGAACTAGTCCATACTAATTTATGTGGACCTATGAGGACAAAGAGTTATTATGGAGATAGATATTTTATTCTCTTTGTTGATGATTACTCTAGAATGATGACAGTCATGTTTCTAAAAGATAAATTTGAAGCATTCAAGATGTTTAAATGGTATAAGGCTATGGTAGAGAAACAAAGTGGTAAGGATCTGAAATGTTTGATCTTAGATAGAGGAGGAGAATTTATATCAGATGAATTCACTAATTTCTGTAATGAGCATGGTATAAAAAAATAGGTTTCTGCACCAAGAACACCACAGCAAAATGGGATTGCTGAGAGAAGGAACATATCAATAGTTGATTGTGCTAGAACACTAATGATAAAGAAAGGAATCACCCAAATCTTCTGGAGGGAAGCTGTCAGTATTGTTGTCTACACACTTAACAAAGTACAATTAAAGAAGGACACAAAGAAGACACCTTATGAGCTATGGTATGGTAAAACACTCAATGTAAGTTACTTCAAAACCTATGGTAGTCAATGTTATGTCTTAAAGGATGATAGAAATGGAAATCTTGATGCCAAGAGAGATGAAGGTATTTTTCTAGGGTATTCCACCAAAAGAAAAGCTTATAAATGTCTCATCAAGGCTTCTAACAAAATTGTTGAAAGTGCAAATGTAAAAATAGATGAATTTGCATAAAAGAATGAGTTGGAAAGCACAAAAGAACCAGAGGACTACAACAAATTTGTATACTGTGAAGAACTCAAAAATCTACCTGAGAAATAGTGCTTAATTCAAGAACAACAAAATGTTGCAACCGACAGTCAGACTACTGTTACCGACGGTCAGGATAATAATCAGAATAATGTGCAAGGTGATGAAGAATAGAATGCAGATCAAAATAATGATCAAGCTGATACGCAAAGAGTTGTACCTATACTTGCAAGATATGTAAGAAGGAACCATCTAGAGATCCATATCATAGGAGATAAGAAAGCTGGTATAAGAACAAGAAGTAAGTCTTTAAACTCAAATTGTTTAATTTGTGAGCTTGAGCCAAAATCTGTCAATGCTACACTAGATAATGAGGAATGGATAAGTGTTATGAATGATGAGATTGAATAGATTGAGAAGAATAAGACATGGTCACTTGTGCCAAGACCAGATGACAAGAATGCCATTGGTACAAAATGGATATTCAAGAATAAGCTGAACGAGAATGGAGAAGTCACAAGGAACAAAGAAAGACCAGTATGCAAGGGGTATGCACAAGAGGAAGGTATAGACTATGGAGAGACCTTTGCACCCATTTCTAGGCTAGAAGGAGTAATAATATTGCTTTCTTATGTTGCATTCAAAGCATTCAAAGTATATCAAATGGATGTCAAGTCAACATTCCTAAATGGAATACTTGAAGAAGAGGTATATATTGAGCAACCAGAAGGGTTTGTTGATCCAGACAAGAGAAACATGGTATGTAGACTTCACAAAGCCTT
>MU223776.1:6599685-6609797 GCA_018584345.1 Thuja plicata
TTCAACAAAGTGAAGGTATTTTCATTACACAGTCCAAATACATCAAAGAGGTCCTGAAAATATTCAAGATGGAAGATTCCAAACCAGTTGGAACACCAATGGCTACTAGATGTAAGTTAACAAAGGAGGACAAGAAAATAGAGGTAAATCAAACTTTGTATAGATCAATGATTGGAAAACTCATGTATGTTGTACACACTAGACCAGATATTGCACATGCAGTAGGAATTGTTGCTAGATTTTCTGCTAACTCAATCACATATGACTGTTGTGAAAATAATTCTAAGATATCTGAAGAATACTGAGGAATTTGGCTTATGGTATAGAAGAGAAGGCAAATTTGAACTTAAGGTGTTTACCGATGCTGATTGGGCTAGAAATATTGATGACTAGAAGAGCACAACTAGAGGAGCATTCTTTATGGGTGACAAACTTGTCACATAGATTAGCAAGAAGCAAGGATGCATCTCTCAGTCTACTGCAGAAGAAGAATATGTTGTTTCTACTGTCAATTTCTCAAATATTGCATAGATCAAATAGTTACTGGAAGGTATGAATATGAAGATCTTAGAACCAGTAATTATTTATTATGATAACACTAGTGCAATAAACATTTTTAAGAATCTAGTCATGCATTCCAAGACTAAACACATTGCCATCAAGTATCATTATTTGAGAGAACGATTTCAAGAAAAGGAGGTGATACTTGATTATGTGCAATCAAAAGAACAATTAGCTGATATCTTCACCAAGCCACTGCCCAAGGATACATTTGAGTACTTGAGAAAGAGACTAGGGGTCAAACCCTTGTCTACCAGTTAGTGATATAACTAAAGGCTGCATCAGCCTACATAATCTCAAAATATCAATCATTTTGATGCAAGAAAAGAGATGAACTTCAAAGATACATCTATATATAGACAGGTATATATCAAAACCAAGCACCAGTGCATATTTTTGTATTGCTGATGGATAAGGGAAATTCAAGGAATATATTATGTATAGGAGAAAAATGATTTCTTGACATGAATGGTAGATATTTGTAAAATATTTGTTTGGCATTGTTGTCAAAGGGAGAGAGATTATCCATATTATCACATTCTTTTGAATAAGGGAGAAAGATTATCCATTATCAGACTATTCCAACAGGGAGAGATTACATCCAAAGAGAGAGAAAGTTGTATGGAAAGATTAGTTGCTGACAAGAGAAAAAGACATCACAAAAGATAGAACAGTCAAAAGAGAGAAATTGACACAAGAAGAGGACACAACACATCAGACGATGAAGAGCTGAAAGAATCAAATCTAAGCTCAAACAGAGCTTACCAGAGTTCAGACATTTTATCGGGTTACAAAAAGGAAAGATTGGTAGTTTGATGAATCTCAACGATTGTATTTCATATTATATTAGAAATAGTATAGTGTGATAATATAGTATGTTTCCATCAATGCCAAAAGGAGAGATTGATGGCATGTAACTGATTGAATGTTTGATAATGTTAAGTTGAAGATAATGCAAGGCATTAAATCAGTTAATGGTTTGTATTGTCATTGATGTCAACTTGATATCATTTGTACAGTCATGTATATAATGCCAAAGACTTCAAAAAATATATAGAACAAAATTTATGCTTTCAACAATGCATAAATGTCAAGTATTCACTAAGAGATAGATAATACTGATAGAGTGCACACCATTAGTAAAGGCAAAGAAGAATAGTCACAGTGATACCCAACGAGCAGAAGACAGTGTTTCCTGATGAAGCAAAACCACATGATGCCTGACGAGCTAAAAATAGAGTTGCCTGACAAGTAAAAATCTAATGATGCCTGACGGAAAGAGATCCCAAAGCTAACTGGAGTCATGCTGATGGAACTGTCAGTTGTCACCGACAACTAACTGAAGAATTGACTGACAGAATAGAGAGTTTAGAAAATGACAAAATATCTAGTTGGAAAGAGCTAATGATAGACTTAACTGGTTGTTTTATTTTTTTTATTCGACCAGAGTTAAGTAATTGATTTAAAGAATATTTGTACAGTTGGCAAGAAGATAACTATGAGATAAATTAGGAGTTATGCTTTAAATCAAATTGGC
Source organism: Thuja plicata (assembly GCA_018584345.1). Taxonomy (NCBI): domain Eukaryota; kingdom Viridiplantae; phylum Streptophyta; class Pinopsida; order Cupressales; family Cupressaceae; genus Thuja; species Thuja plicata. Next base: position 6,601,784 of record MU223776.1, read on the forward strand.
TAGATTATTTTTCATGCCAAGAATCAAGAATCAAGAAAAAGTGAAAAGCATGTCTATATAAGAGACAAGCTTAATTCATTTTCGTAACAACACATTCACAGAAAGGGGATTAAGGGAAGTGAATGAAAAGAGGATGTTGAAGAGAAATTGATGAAGAAGAACTTCATACAGTCTTGATTAATCAATTTGAAGGAGAGCTAAAGAATTTTGCAGACACCGACGAATAGTGAAGCGCAGCATCATAGAGCAGAAAGTGTGGAGCACAAATAATTGAATTGATAAATTTATTAGAGAGGTAATGTACTTAAATAGATCTAAAAATCTACAATTCAAAGTTGCATTAGAAATAGGTCATAGTGTTTCAGTTTAACTGTTGAAGCATCAAGTCTCTTAACAGAGCAGGACTTAATAGTCTTCTATATATTGAGGTACATTCCAAGGAGTGTCAAAAAGGTTGCTTCATGAAAGTAGCATTGGATTTGACCGATACCTATTGACAGTCTAAGAAGGAGGTTGATTCAAGGATGGTAGCAATAGATGCCCGATACTAAGTGACAACCTCTATGTATAAAATCCTCTAACAAGGTCACACTCAACAATGTGTTTGTAACCTTTAACAGGGTTGGCTCTTAACAGGGCTCACTTTAGAAGACTGAAAATTTGGGGTACCGGTCCCAGTGTTTTTTCCCTTAACAGAGTTTCCACGTTAAAAATTCATGTGTTATGTGTGTATGATTCATTTCTTTATTGTTTTGTATCTGACATAGTTAACACTGGGTTGATCGGTATACTCTGCATATTTACTGAGTTTCGGTAAATAGTTATACTGCTTATCAGTAATCAAGGAGAATAAGGACAGACAAGGAAAATCGACAGACAGTTAATCAATATAATTATTTCATAGCATACATCTTGTAGGGACTTAATATATGAGATTTATTTGATTGGTGGTTAATGTTTAAAGGATAAATTTGTGAGGCCACTGATTCANCCCCCCCCCCCCCCCCCTCTCAGTTATTACTAACAATATATTGTTATTTTTGTACTAGTGGTATAAGGAACTTGTCTCAAGCTTTCATCATGATTGAGAATGAGAATGCAAAAATAAGCTAAGATTGATATGCATGAGAAGATAAAACTAAGATTCATTATATTAATCCTAAAATGTGATTTCTAGATTCAAACTTGAAATGATAGCATGAAATTATGAAAATGAGCTAAAAATGCTAAAATGCTTAAGGAGTTCTAGAGCTCAACTAGCATGATAATAATGCAAAAGTGAGAGATTCCTTTGCTCTTGGCAAGAGCCCTATTTATATATTTTTGGAAGGATGGGAAGGGCTTGAATGAGGTGGAGCACATGTGGCATCCACATATATGCCACTTGGAGGACACAAAGGAAAAAAGACATGCCACACAAAAGTCAACCTCAAGCCTTTAAGGTTTGAGAGGCTCAAGGTTGCTCACACATATGTGAGAAAACCTTGGAGAATGGAGTGGGGGGGCCAAAAGTGGTTGCATTTAAGGAATTTGGGTGGCTTTCTTGGGATGGGTTGCTCACACATGTGTGAGCAACTCATTAGCACTAGAAAGGTGTAGGAATCACCTTTTTAGCCTAATAAGTGAGATTAACTAACAAGTAGCTTTATTAGGGTGAGTGTGATGGGTGGTAGGGTAGGTTTCTAGGTAGGGTTTAAGACTAACTCAAATTAAATTCAAATTAATCAAGGTTTAGTAGATTGTTAAAAAAATGTAAAGAATAAATAAATTAAAATTTATTTAAAAGGGGATTTATGGACGCCATGTATTAAATAAAATGTAATACATTAGAAAGGTATAGTATCTAAATTAAATTTAAATAGTATAGAGAATGAACTATATTTAATTAAATAAAATAGAAGAACATAAAAAATATAGTTAATTAATTAAAATCAACTATAATGTTATAGGAATATTAATTAAATTAATATAAGGATGATTTTTTACGTCTACACATAGATAACGTGATTAAAAACCCCCACACATCACTATATCTACATCAATGGTTCAAAATCTTTTGTGAAGAGGTCATCGAGAATTTCATGGATGTAGTTGATTATTGGTACACTTATGAATGACAAAATCAAGGTTCTACACACATACATGGATTCATTTGGATTAAAAATACACCGAACATGGATGCACTAGGATGGGAAAACACTATCGCAGTAAATTTTTTAAAAAAATCTTTACAACTATGTCACTGCTTGGAACCCTCACTCAAAATCTAAAATAGGAAATATGATACACAATGCTCCAAGAGATGATCCATGCCTACTAAATACAAATGAAATATTTGATACTAATCCTTACGTTGATTATGAAGAGCTAGTTAATTGTGTACAAAGAGACACCAAATCTAAGAGGACTTGCCTATGTAAGAAAGGGAAGCATGTAGAATGTAGATATAAAGCTCCTTGGAAAGAATGCCCAAAATAAAAAATTAGTATGAGATGAATCTGGTCACAATTCATTTGGACCATCTAGAAATGATGATAGGTTGAACATCCATAACCCACAATTTCTCTCCATATGAACAACAAATATAAATTTTCAACCTATCACATCATGACTTCTTGTTGTCAAATACATTTTCAAGTATGCATCTAAAGCTGAAGAAAAATCAGAGAGTTGTGTTAATATATTGGCAAGAATTTGTTCAAATGCAAAGCTAGAAGACCACGCCATAAAAGTATACCAAAATTTTATGTCTAAGATCATTGCAGAAAAAGATATAATTGCACAAGAAACATGTCATATACTACAAAAATGTCCTCTTGTGAATTATAATGACCTATTTATACCACTGAATGTGGGTAAAAAAGTGTTTCATCGCCTCAAATAAATAGTCGATGGTAGTGAGATATAATCTAGCTACATATAATCATACTTGCATCATCCATCTCACTTAGAACTGGTTGCACTAATTGAATCAACAAGATCCTACATGTATGTTGTCAGTCACAAAGGATGCAAATGGTGATAAAGAAAAGAAAAGCCAATAGTCCAAGTCTTTCCAAGGTTTTATGGCATTCCAAAGGAATACTCTAAAAAATTTGAGGCATTATGTTGGAGCGAGCTACATCTATACAAACATTTCCGATAAATATACCTAAACAAAGAACAAATCATTAATAATTGGAATCACTTGAATACACAAAATATATTGTATGGCATGTTGATTGCACATGTCAATTTGAAGATGTCTTTAAAGAGAAAAATAATTATGCTGGAGAGATGGATAGACAAGACATTATACAAATGAATGAGTGGTAGTTCTTGTCTCAAATGGTACTTTCTAATAGTACCAGCTTAAATGAGCTTGACATGTTGGGCAAGCATGACTTTGACAATAATAATAGATAGGAAGAATAAAATATTACTTCACATTTGCATGAAGTTACAGTTCAATTTATACATAGAAAAAAGATGTCTAAACAAGATATTCACCCCCCCNATTCCCCCCCCCCCCCCCCCCACAAACCTGAACAACCAAAACTACAGGTTATCACCTCAACAACAATTGTTATTTTCTCTCATTATAAACCACTTCATATATAATTTCTCAACACAACCTTTGTACATGGTCATAAAAGGAAAAACAGGAACTGGAAAATACTATCTAATTAGTTTCATAAGAAATGCACTACACAACTACAAACTAAAAAGAGTAAATACACTCCTTGTTCTAGCTCCAACAGGAATTGCAATATTTAATATACAAGCATCATCCATACATGCAGAACTCAATATTCCAATTAGAGAAATTAAACCACTACAAGGACAACATTGACAACATTTCAAGAAGACATGAAAAATATACAATTCATTCTCAGCGATGAGGTGAGCTTCATAGGCTCAAAACACTATTAAAAATTGTTGGCAGGTTACATGAAGCAATACCCCAACGAAAACATATTTCCTTTCATGGTGTATCTATAATTATAATAGGATATATTTCCCAACTTAAACCTATTATGGATAAACTTATCTATGTATCACACACAACTGAAAGAAATCTATGGCACAAATTTAATACAGTTGTAACATTACAAACAATTTTTAGAGAGGATGGTGATGATCCAATTCAAATACAATTTCATCAAACATTACAAAACATGCACAACACAGAGCCAATGATACATGATTGGGAGTTGTTAATGATGCAAATAAACAAGCAAATAACATCAATTAAATAGGAAGAGTTTTACCAAGCAATACATTTGTTTGCTACAAATGAACTAGTAACATTCCACAATAGAAAAATGCTAAAATAATTTAATGTACTTATTGCACTCTATATTGTACTCAATACATTACATAAATTTATGGAACCTGATACTGATGATCAACTTTCCCAAGAGGTCTTATTATGTAGATTTCAATGTGTTATGCTTACAACAAACCTATGAATTGAAGTTGGCCTTGTCAATGGATCTCTTGGAGAGGTCAAAGATATTGTGTATCCCTTAGGCTCTAAGCCTCCAAAATTTCCAGCATATGTTATAGTTGAATTTGATAGTTACAATGGTCCACCTTGGGTTAAAGGAAACCCAAAAACTATAATAATACAACCCATAACTCGAGGTAGGTGCACACGACTATCACTAACCACCCCATGGGATATCACTATACATAAATCATAAGGTCTAACACTAGATAGAGCCACAATTGATATAGGTAGAACTCAGAGACAAGACCTCACCTTTACAACAATCTATAGAGTCAACTCCCTACAAGGCCTTCGTATATAGCCTTCTTTCTCTTTGGATCACTATTGCAAAACTAAAAAGAATTCATACAACATTATTAAAAAGAAAGAATAAGTTTTCCTATAATTGATCTTGCACAAAGCCAGAGTTTGTAAAGTTATTTGCACGCCTAATTTTTAAGTATTATAATTTAAACATTTCCCTTCATTTCATGATTTTTTTTTCTTATCAATTATAGCATTTTTCTCATCTTCAGGTTCACACTTGTTAATCATGAAGAGGATAAAAATAAGTATTATATTTACAAAAACAACATTTTTAATGTCTTCCTGTGCATTTCAATACCATATTTTACTTATGATCCCCTACATAAAATACAATAGGGCACTAGTGTAACTTTAATTCCTCCAAAAATTAAGCTACTATGTACAATACGACCTTGTACAATGCTACATGTTTTTAGACCGTCACTTTTATACGCTTCCTTCTATTATCTAAATCTTCATTTATCCTTTCAAATAAAAAACCCATTGGCATATCCCTTGCACCTCCTTTGGGTGCAAGTGCTAGTTGTTAGAAATCCAAACATGAGGATTGTCATAAGGATTTAGTCACATTGAGAAAGAGAATAGACTGAGTAAAAGGTTATTACACAGGCATAGAAAAGTGATAGTAAGTTGAGACAAGAAGCATTAAAGGCAATTTTTCTTGACAAGAAAGGATATTGTTAGAGGAGAGTATACAAAATAACAAGCGTTTAAGAGGTGGAAGATGTTGGAGATTTACTTCTGGTAGCTAGATGATTGTATGTTTGTCATTGATGATAACATATAATATACTGCAGTATTTTGTATGTACTTATCAGAATGATGATATTAACCCTTACATGGTTATATTCATGTTGTAGACATGTTTTTTATGCTTTGTTCATACACACAAGATCAGATTTGATGTTTTAGTTAAGTTGTGTTAATCTATATTGGCAGTTACAGTTTCTGGAGAGTATTTGTTTAGAGCCGACGTACTTACCTTGTTTCTTGAGTTGCGCCTATCTTCAGGATATGCATGTGTATATTCATGATTAGTTATGAGTTAACCATGATTAGTTAAGAGCACCTATCATGTTTCATCTGGATCATGTTTTTTGAGATAATTTGGTGGAGCCAACTTTGTGAAGCGTCGCGTCTATTCACTTTATATTGCGTGGTTGTAATTATGCTTGCGTGGTTAGTCTAGCCGACAAGGATGTTATGAAGAGTTTCCTGAAAAGAACCATGATCTCATAGTTTGAGGAAGATACTTATAGTAGTTCATTCGTGAACGCTAAGTGTGAATGATAAGAAAAGTGACAGAAAAAGTACAGAGCAGAATATCAGTTGTGTTTCATTCTTCAAGGATCTATGTGAAGAAGCAGTGGAAGATTACAATACATTGGAACTTATCAAGACAGTAGGTCTACTCTATATTTCATCATCAGATATAGTGTATATTTGTTCTACAGAAGGTTGTAGCCTTCACCATTGAAGCAGTGAGCTTTTGGACAGTGAGTCCTCACCCTTAATAGGGTTATTTGTAAAAGACTCCTAATAGGGTCAGACCCTTAACCAGGTCACTATACTTATTGCATTGTAAAGAACAACTCCTAATAGAGTTGCAAGATCTCCTAGCAGGGATTATTATAAACAAGTATATTTAATTGTGGGTGCTAATTCCCACCGGGGTTTTTACCATTTGGTTTCCCCGTAACCAAATTGTGGTGTTGTCTATTGTGTTATCTGAATGTGCATTTACTTTATTGTATTGTGGAGTTAATAATAGAAAAGAATTAAATTAACTGATAACTGATTCACACCCCCCCCCCTCTTAGTTATCCTTTGGGACTATTCTAACAATTGATATCAGAGTCAAGTTCCTTGAAAAGAAAGCCTAACAGCTTAAGGTAGATCAGATGGCATACTTCAGAAAAGAGNTCACCCCCCCCCCCCTCTTAGTTATCCTTTGGGACTATTCTAACAATTGATATCAGAGTCAAGTTCCTTGAAAAGAAAGCCTAACAGCTTAAGGTAGATCAGATGGCATACTTCAGAAAAGAGAGTCCTAAGTTTGATGGAGCGAACTATCTGGATCGGAAGAACAAAATGATAACACATCTACAATGTGTTGGTTTTGATATCTTTGAGATAGCCACATGAGAAGTTGCTATTCCCTCTCTAAAAGACCTTGCAAGAGATGATGCTAATAGTAAACAAAAGGATACATTCACAGCTAATGCAGTTGCCAAAGAATCCCTTATAAGTGCATTATCTGACAGTGAATTCTTTGAGATCAAGAAAGTAGACAAGGCATACACAATATGGAAGTATTTAGAAGACATGTTTGAAGGAGATATCCATGCAACAAATGCGCGTAGGAAAACATGGAAAAATAAATACAACAATCTTGAGATGTTACCTGAAGAGAACATCAGAGCCTACAATCATAGGATAAATGAAGCAGTTTTTGGAATCATAAACAATGGTGGAGAAATTTCAAAAGAAGAAATAATGGACAAGTTGATGACTACATTGACAACAAACTATAAGAGCAAGATCAATATTCTAGATGAAACCATGCAATTTTCAAAAGACTTCAAGAGAGAGACTTTGAACAGTAAAATCATTGCATTTGAGATATCAAGATTGAAGACTGAACCCAAAAGTGAAACAGCCTTCAAAGCATCAATACATGGTAAGAAAAATTTACACATTTCAAATGAGAAAGAAGAAGTTGATGAAGAACTAGAAGAAATTATTGCCATGATTGCTAAAAGAGAAAAGAAAGGCAAAGGAAAGTATGAAGGACAGCTTCCATTCAAATGTTTTTCATATAACAAGATTGGTCACTTTGCATCCAAGTGTCCCACAAGAGTCAAGAAGTTTAGATCTTATTACAAACCTAAATACAGAAAGGAATGCTACCATGCTGAAGAAGGTGTAACAGATGAAGATTCAGGAGAGGATGAAATTGGATTCGTTGCCATTAAAGACATGGAAAATTGCTTGAGGAAATGGACTTTGAAGATGAAAAGGAAGCATAGGAGTTAGCCCTAATTTCCAAAGCAGACATCAGAACTGATTGGATCATTGACAACGGATGCTCTCACCACATGACAGGTGATAAAGATAGATTTTTTCATCTGGACAAGTACAAAGGTGGTATGGTTAGATTTGGAGATAACACTCCTAAACCTATCATAGGTAGAGGATCTATCACCCTGGATGGAA
>MU223776.1:6614538-6650573 GCA_018584345.1 Thuja plicata
CATATTTTATGAATGTTTGAAGTAGAGTAAACCGTAATTGTGACATACGTTGACTGCGTAGCTGATAACTTGTTGTGTATTTATCAAAATTCAATTATTATTTTTTTGATAGAAAGAAGACTCAAATCTGGAGGGCACTTTTATTTTTCAAAAAAAAATTTCTCTTTTCTACTATTTTTCATTGAATGTCAAACTTGGAAGTTTTTTATTGGATAAAAAACCTAAATCCGATGCACGTCAAAATACATAGACCTAACTAATTCAAAATTTGTCAAATCTATATTCGTTAGAAAGCTCATTTAGAGTACTTGTGTGATGCAAAAGGAGGTTTCCCTATTCTTCCATTTGAGCCCCGTGCTTGAGCCCCGAAGCCATGAAAACTGTAGATTTTTGTAAGCCTTTGCAGATAGCCTCAATTTTGGGGGTTTCGATAGAAAGTACTTTCGATCGAAACTAATTAGTTTCGATCGAAAGTACTTTCTATCAAAAGTAATTTCTTAGTTTAAACATGCGTATGGGTCAAAATCCCACTAAAATCTTTACTAGGTTAGTTTCGATAGAAACTAAGCAAAAAAGGTAGTTTCGATCGAAACAATCAGGTACTTTCTATCGAAAGTACCTGACTAAATCCTCCCACCTCGTGGATTTGTGAGGAATTTCTTCCTCCAAAAAAGTGTAACCCACTATTGTGGGATCACCCTATAAGCATCAAATAACTATGATAGGCCTTAATATATTGATGCTTGATAGTTCTAGAATAATAAGGAAAAGACGTAATGATAACAATCTATAGGTCATTGGAAGAAACCATGATAGTAGATAGGTTTTAGTTGATGGTGTATAGGTTATGATTCATGAATGATTTAGGATAGAAGTTTAGATATTAGAAAGGATAATCATACAATACCAAACATGAATAGAAAGGATAGGGAAAAATGTAGACTTTTAAAATTTTCATGCATGATGTGACAAAAACATAAATAACACTAGACTAAGGTGTAGAAACCATAAATACAGAAATCAAACCCAGAAAGAGAAAGTATTAATGACAATGAATAGAGGACATTTCATGATGCATTGAGATGAGGTTTCAAGATTGTCAATAGGAAATTTCATGGACATGGTTTGCATTCCTTAACAAATAAAATTAGATGATTCCAAGCATGACAGTCCTAATTAAGTCAATAGAGAACATAATAGGGAAGTCACGGTAAAATGAACAAAGTGTTACAATTAGGAAGATAAATCAGTCTTTGAAACACCAAATGATTGTCATATGAATTAGCAAGAGAATGAAAAGGACATGGTACAAACAAAAGGCACATGGAGAAAAGGGATAGCTAAAATGGTAGAGTTAGTGAGAACCCTTGTTAAAGTTGAAGGAATTCGTGACTGATATGTGGTTATGGATACATGACAAGTAATATTTCATCACTCAGCTAAAGGTTTAAGGACTAGTATCCAACAACTTGAACAATGAACAATTAAAAGGGCATAAAAGAGAACTCCAAGACACATTGACAGTGACAAATGAGCATAGATAGTGACAATAACACTATACCAGAGACATGTGACATTGCTAATTCTAGAAAGAGTACAAGGCAGGGGTCCCATGAGTGGGCTTAAGCTCTATTTTTTAGGAAGAGGGTGGTCCCACATGATTTTTTTTGTTTTGTTTTTCTACAAGATTATTTGGAATCTTCTCCTCCAAAATAGGAGCTCTTACTTTTTAGTGTTGCATATTTAAGTGGGTGAAATAATATTGGAGGGAAATTGATTTTTTTACTTATTTTCTTTATCCACAAAGTATAGAAGACAAAGTTATTTTTTTCATGAGACCACCAACTTCCATAAATTTTAGAGGTTAAATTTTTAATTTCAACTAGACTACAAAATTCATTGGACCACTAGCTTTAAAATATTCCTTAAAAATCAAAAGCAGCTCCAACTCTATTTATTGAGGAAGCCCCCTTCCATGAGAGCCTAGCCTAAGAGGAATATATGACAATTCAAAGGATAGTTTTCATGTACAGAAGATAAGCATAAATGGTAGAGTGGAGTGGATAAGATAGCACAACCAAGTATAAAGATTGCAGTTTAGAATATGATAAAAACATGGGAGAGAAGTGCTCCCAATGAATGCAACAAGTAGTATAATCTAGCCCTAGAGAATCACCTAGCCTCCTGGGATATTTTTTGACATTTTCAAACTTATTACACATGTCCTAAAAGCAAGGAAGGAACAATATTGGGAGTTTGGGTGTACTTATAAGTAGTAGAGGATCTAGGGAGGGAGATTGAGAAAGTATAGGGAAGTTTTAGACCTCTCCAATAATTTAGGAACATATAAATCAAGGAGGTAAAATTAATAAAGACTTCCAACAACTACCATTAACGAGACTTCAACAACCAACTTTCAATTGACTAAAAGAAGGATCCAATTTAGTTGGGCGCCCAAGCAAAGTTGACCAAGTAAATGAAAGGAAAGAAAATGAGTTTGTGATCTATAAAATGTTGCTAGTCATTAGGAATTTGTCTAAAAGATAATAGGGATGCCTACATATAGTTTAAAATTAGTTTTTGCATTTTTCCCTGAGAATTGTAACTGCAAAAATTTCCAGCAAAACATAGTATTGTAACTCAAATTTTCTCAATCCTCAAGACTAAAAAATAATGTAATATCTTAGTTTCAAGAAATTTTAGAGTATTTTCTAGACTTGTACTACTGCAAGGCACCTTATCAATAAATTTTAGTGATTTTACCTCTTCTATGGTTATTTTTTTGTGTGCAACATGATGATTGATGAAAGTTTGTGATTTTCTTGTGATTCCTCAAACTTTGGTCTCATTTTAGTACCTTTAAACAAAAAGCATACACATATATGAATTTGTAGGTAATGTGTTAATACAAATACTGTTAGATGTGAGAAAAGTAAAATTTCCTTCTCAGAATTGTAAAAACTCAAAAATTTATTGCAAATTACTAATGCATCAGAATCTTAAACATATGATTTGTGTGGAAAATGGCTAAACCATTGAATCATTTGTGATTCAAAACAATATATCGGTCTTAAAACATCTTTGTGCGTAACAACATTAGGAATTAGTTTAATTTAATGGTCATTTCTCTCCTTTTCCTTGACCAAAATAATAGTAGCATGGGTTAAGTTAGGTGAAGTACCAAGGGAGCCAATCCTTTTAGGAGACTTACACCAATATTTTGTAATCACCTAAAATTGGTCTAGCAAACCTATGGCCCCTATTTTTGATTAATTAGTCTTAATAAATTCTAAAATCTAAGACATGATTGCTAAACCCTAATTATGAGAGCACTTAATCAAATTTGCTTAGATAATCTCAATCTTGATAATCTCAAATCATCAAATTCCTAAGCCAAAAATGCATAAAACATTGGGATAAATAAAAAAATTCCTAAGTCCCTCTTTAAATCAAAAAGTGAACCCATTCACACATGTGTGAGCAACCAAAAATCAAATAAAAAAAATAAAAAAGGAAAATGACAAATTTGTCTCATCCTCCACAAGGTTGACCAATCAAAAGCATTCCACTTATCTCACATGGATTGAGGGAAGTTGCATCTCCACTATTGATCATTTCATTTTACCTCTTAATCTCAACCATCCATCTCTTGGATTTTCCTATAAAAGGGATAGCTCCCTTTTCTCATGGATAGAGAGATATACAAGAAGAGTTGGAGTAGAGTTATAATGTTATTTTCATTCTAGAATTTCATTGTGCACTTGTAGTTCTTACTTGCATAGTAGTTTACTTGCATTCTTAGATTGTTAAGATTTATTTCTTAGTTTAATGGAATCTTAGTTTCCTTTCATAGATTAATGGTAGATGCATTATTCTTCTCATTGATAGCTTAATCTTGCAATGTAGTTTCATTCCTCATAGTTTCTATGCATTTAGTTTTCTAGTTCATGCATTTTCATTTTCAAAAGCTTTTGAGAGAAAATTATGCAAGTCTATGCATCTTGCTCCCTCTTGCATTGAATATTTTATTTTGGAGTAGTCAAGTCACTAATTTTCTATGTCCAATCTGATGGGAAACTCATGAGAATCATACTCGCTTCAACTAGGAAGCAATAAGCCGATTTCAAGGGTTTTTATGCTATATTTGATCTTCATTTTAATATTAACCCCTTTGATGTAATGGTTTATTGAAGTTTTGGGTTGCAAATTCTAATCATAAATTTTACCACACACACATTTGGTACCCACTATGGGCCGAAAGTTCTTTTTTTCTTCATTTTCATGATTTTCTCACATTTTGACAAAAGTGTGTTCATTTTCATGTGAAGCTTGATTCCAGCTCATACGACAATTCATGGGATATTAGTTTGTTGTGTGGTGATATACTTATTTTCATGAGTCTGATTTGCATTTATTTTTTCATTTGAGCTTATTATATTTGTCGTACGGGCCTTGATTGATGTATGTTTTGTCATATGAGAGCATCCTATTTGTTGTAGAATTTTAGTAACAGTATGGTCTCTATGGTTTGTCATTTCAGGAACAAGGAACATTTTCAGCGGTCTTCTCGAGCTAATTTTGATTTTCTAACTCTTGCCATGTTTTGTGTGATCTTTTTTCTCTATGGTTTTGCAGCTTAACTGGTTTTTGCATGACATTTTGGGGGAAGATCTGCTTGTCAAAGTCTCACTAGCACACTTTTCTTTGAGATTACTAACATTTTGTGCTTGTAGGACTCCCCTTAAAAGAAATAAAGTTGTGGAAACCACTAATGCTTGTGCTTGCAGGTTGCCTTGTGACTTCTTCAACCAAACAAATTGTGTGCTTTATTAGATGATTTCTCAGGCACATAGTTTAACTAGGGTGTTGTTTGTTTGTGTGAATTTATACATTAGGGAATTATGCTCTTCTCTCTTTGAGAGAATCAGAAACCCAAATGTGTTTGATTGAGCTTGAGAAAATAACACTTTTCTTTTGGGTTAAATTAACATGTGCTTGATGTTTTTGGGAGACACTATGGAGTAGGAGAGTATGCTCTTTTCCTTTTTGGAAAATCAGAAATATTGACCTTCATTAGCTATCCATTTACTTTTCTTACATTTACCTTTAGAGGGCCTGCCAAGAGAGCAATCTTTTGGGAATGACCCAAGTGGGGAATTTTGATATTTTGGTGACTGATCATGTAGTAGATGTTGATATTGTGGCCCCATGTCTGGTATTAAAACCCTAAAATGGTCAATTTTAGAGGTTGCCCTAAAACGCATGTTATAAGCGTTTGAGATGTATAATGCATTGCATTTTGTGGTGTATGTTTTTGCTGGATAATAAGAAAGGTTGGACGGCTATGTAGGTGGACGTAGCCCAGGTTTTGGGTGAACCACGTTAAATCTGTGTGTTATCTGCATTTAGTTTCTTTCTTCTATTATTTCTGCGTATAATTGTTTATTCTTATATTGTTCCGGTTCTGTCAAGCCCTAACAGGGAACAAGTGAACCCGACTACTCTGCCCCACTATAATCAAAATCTTCCTTCAATCCAAAGAGAGGGAAGAAATCACTATTTTCTATTCCTAATGCTTCTTCATGTGTAGGGCCTTGTTTCCTCAATCTTTCTAAGAAAGACTATATTTGACTGGGCGCTTGTAGGGCCATTTTTGGTCTCAATCTTGTTTACAAGACTACAAGGGGAATACATTCAACTTGCGTAGGGCCAAGAGGTCTTAATCTCACTTGCAAGACTATGCATTTTGGGTGCTTGTAGGGCTTTGTGCCTTAATTTTTCTTGTGAAAATACAATGGATAGTCATGAATAGATGTCCTTACTAGACACTTTTAGATAGAGGCTACCCAACTCACCTCTGAAGGTATCATAATCTTTGTGCAAGGATCGATCCTAGTGGATTACTCAGATCACCTGAAGATTTTACACTTATCGTATGTATTCCCAAGGATGTTCTAAAGTGTGAATGTGGCATGAGGGAGTCTATGTGATTCGGGCATTGAGTCTCTTTTCAAAACCCACAATGTGCATAGTTCTAGAAAAATCCAATATCACTTTGTGTGAGGCGAAGGAATATCAAGTGTGGGAAAATATTTTGATACTAAGACAATTTGAATCTAGGGGTAGAAAGTTCTTTATTATCTCCTCTTTGTGTTTTGTGTGCTTGAACCACTTGAAACTTGACACTATCAACAACAAAATTACTATTGACAACATAGCACATTGTCCGAACTTGACATTTGAGAAAACAAAACAAGTGGAAAACTGTCTTCGATATCCTTTGCAATCTTATCACAACAATTGCTAGTTCTTGACTGCATGACTTGGCTCACCCAACATCTATCATCTTAGTCTCTTGCATGATCTCACTAGTCATACGCTTTTTCATCAACAATCCATTGCAAATCAACTCGGTCACAAGTGTCATCCAGAAGGTATTCAGACCTCACAGCGTGATACCTTGTACCATGTTCAGAAAATATTTTCATCTTCTTTTCTCAAGCTATTGGAAAAATGGTCATTCACACACCTTTGACATTGATATCATCAACCTAGTCATTCTAGAATTGTAACTGTGATTGTCTTTCATGGTCCAAACAAGAAGTCAAAAATTCAAACTTGATTCCAAGGGAAAAGCTATCGATGACCTTGCTCAAGGACCACCTTCCTGTCAAAAACCCAAAACAACTTATGAAATCTCGCAAAAGGACACTTTAGTTCTATAGCAGATAGTTCCCTTGTTTGATCAATCAACCTTGGTTACACACAACATATCAACAATGTTGGCTTATGAGTGGGGGTCTCAAAATGACCACCATAGTCAACATACCAGCATCTTCTCCTCCATAGAAGATCCCACTGAACAAGAGATTAGAAAGTGTCAACAAGACAAAAAATTTCAAAATATGATGCACATCTCATGCAATTGGACAAGGATAATTACCTTTATGCATCTTGCATCAACAAGTGTCAAACTTCCATATGTCCATTCCCATTCACTAAAAACTTGCACATGTCGTCATTCCATCCTAAGGTTGAAATTCCTAAATATGACAAGTACAATGGGGAAGGCGACCCTCAAGATCATGTAAGATAATTTTATGCTCTTAGTATGGAGTTCATGCATGAAAGGACATATTTTATGAGATTATTCTCGTGAAGCCTCAGTGGTCAAGACTTGGAATGGTTTATGAAGCTCATGCCTAGTATTCAAACATTTGACGATCTTGAGCAGAAATTCATCCAACGCTATTCCTATAACATCCTACACACAGTCACAATGTTGAACCTATGCAACACTAAGAAACACGTTGGTGAACCATTTGTCAAATTTATTCATGGAGAAAAATATTCACAAAATATCCCAGACAAATATCTGAATCAAAAAAGATTGACATCTTCATTAACAACCTAGTTCTCGAGTTGAACTATGCAACACAAATGCAAAAGCACACCTCTTTCAATGACTTAGTTGACAAAACTATTAGGATCGAAGATATTATTATGAAGAAATGAGAACTCACCTTGAACAAAGATGCTAAATCTTCTAGCAATGACAACAACAAAGATAAGAAAAAATAATGAAATAAGAACCACAACATGGTCAATGATGTCATGGTTGACTCACTAGTAGCATTCAAGCTCCTAAGCTCAACGCAACTACTACCACTTCTTCTAAGAACACCCAAGACTCTTAGAAAGACAAAGCTCCCTGGATGCCATGACCTAAGAAAAATTTCACTCCCCTTGGAGAGCCTCTTGAGGATGCATTGAAAATGTTGGTTTCCAATAAGATCATCATGATACCTGACTCAAAACCTTGGGAACCTAAAGTTAAGCCTGTGTGGTGGAATGATAACCACTACTATAATTTTCACAAGAACAAAGGGCATTTGACAGATGACTCTATGAAGTTGAAACATGTGATACAAGATCTCATTGACAATAAAACCATTACAGTCAGTACCCATGAATTGAATGATGACCATAAGGATTTCAAATAGCCTTTACCCTCCTATGAAAAAGGATAATCTTTGAAAAATCAAGGAGCTATGGTGAACCATTACCTATGAAAATACTGACAATGTGATTCACATTCTTGAACCCTCTGATCGATCGATCAATTTCATTATTTTCAAAGATAAGGAAGTCGAGTCTACTAACATGGTTACTCGCAATCAATCTAAGGTTACTCTTAAGGGGGTAGCATCTGCACCCAAGAAAATTGTTGCACCAACGAGCAAACCCTCATCATCAAAATAAGTTTCTATATCACTCCTTGCTATGAACTACAACCTGATTGATCAATTATAATGCGCTCCTACTCAGATCTCCATTCTAGAATTTCTCAAACTGTTGCCATCACACAAGGAAATTCTTGAGATCGCATTTTTGGAGACAAATGTACCCAAGGATCTTGATGTCAGTTGGTTCCAAACCATGGTAAATCATCTAATTTCTCCACATTACCTATCCTTCTCAAAAGAGGATAACAAAGTGCTTAGTCACCCGCATAATCGACCTCTTCATATAGAGGTCTTAATTCAAAAACATAGAGTCAAACACATTTTGATAGATGGAGGCGTCGGTTCGAACATTTGTACTCTCAAGCTCGTAACAACACTAGGTTTCTTCGAACATGCTATTGATCCCAGAAGGAAAATCACTATAAAGGCATATGATGATGAGGAAAGATCATTAAAAGGATTAGTAGTGCTACCCATCCGAGTGGGGCCGGTTGAATGAGATGTCATTTGTTAGGTGTTAGATTTACCTTTGGCATATAATATTCTACTAGGAAGGCCTTGGATTCATGACATGAAAGTAGTTCCTTCTATGTACCATCAATGTGTGAAGTTCCTACACAATAGGGTGGAGATCTCTATCTCAGTTGACAACACATACTCTTGTAATGCCTTGAAGTAGGTAGAAAGCAGGGTCCCTCATAACAAGGAAGCATCCCATGGACCAACATCTTAGAATTCTCACATAGTACTTATGAAGAGTTTTGGAGAAAATTTGCAAATCAAAAACATCAGTATAAGGGAGTATCAATTATCCATGACTAACCTCCCTATGTCTTGTAGGTCTTACGAAATGCCATAATCATCATTTAAACCATCAAGTGGTCAAAAACTAGAAATAAATAAAGGGATCAACATGGTTAAGGTTCGTGTCCCTCTCTCTAAAGAAAATGAGGAAAAATTCATCCTGGCATGGATTTATAAAGGCGAAGACCAAGATCAAGAATGTCGAGATATGTCTAGAGAAATATGGAAAAGGTTATCAGATTTCTAAACAAATGGGTTATAAAGGGAAAGGACCCTTGGGCAAAGACAAAGGATTGCTAGAACCTATACATACTGAGTTCCATATTCCCATGGATAAAATAGGAGTAGGATACCATGAATAGAGGTTCCATCCTTCAACTAGCAACATTCCTAGCTGATCACATGGACATATTTGAGGATGAGAGTGAAGAGGAAATAGAACTCCTCCCATGGTATTTCAAAAGGCTTCTTCATATTCAAGATCTGGGATATCAAGGAGAACCATATATTCCAGTCATTCAACAATCACTCTAGAGCTCACTTTGAACCAAATTAATCCTCATATCCTCTGTTATAGAAAGATGTTCAAATAACCAAAGCAGGGACAAAAAATCACACCCCACAAGATGACCTACCTATGAGAGAGACTGATTTGGAGCAAGGGACAGAACCTGAATTCAAACATCCAAACTGGGGGAAAAATTTTCCTGTCTCTCACGTACTAGATCTCCCCCATTTGTCAAATGATCGAGTGCATGCTCTTGAGGAGGATCCAACTCCAACACTAAATGGTGAGATTAAACAAGATGAAAATGTCAATAACTCCAATGATAATACAACTGTCTTAGCAACACTCTCTCGATATTTGGAAACACTTGACCATAGTCACATTCAATATGACTATGGGGGCAATGCAGGAAATCCTTTAGAAGAATGACATCCTAACTTGGGGCAAACTGTGGCTCCCATCCATGTGCTAGATCTAGCCCACTCTATTTAAATTTACTCTAATTAATATGAGTGGGATTCTTTCTCTGATTCCACCATTGATATTGAAATAGATGTCATCCATAAGTATGCTCCTTAATTCAATCCACGAGAAATTTCTAATGCTACTCAAGCTTTTGAAGAAGAGTCTGACTCAGATTCTGAAGATGATGACAGACCTCCCCTTCCTCCTAATATAAACTAGAACTTTGGAGATAATAGCAGAAATACTCTTCCTTCAGCACTTCAGAACTCTAAGGAAGAAGATGGAACAACTTGGAGCCTTGTGGATATTGGCATGACCCCTCATTCACGCCTTTGGTCCTCAATAGTTGAAATCGTACTGCTAATTACTCTTCTAGAATGGGTGGCTTCTCACGAAGCAAGTTAGAATGCTAATGCTAGGTCATTTAGGTCAAACTTGTGTAATACTAACAACGACTCCGCTAGTGCCCCTAGGATTAACTGTGGTCTAGGTAGTCCTTTGGAGAGTGTCATAATAGATCTTCTCTTACCTGTTAAGAACCTTGATCTTGGTAACTCAGTGTTATTCTTGGAACACGTTGAATATTTGCCTCTTTTCTATCCCAAGCTGATTAAATGGAGCACAAAATAACCCTTGAACCTAATGACTACACCTTAGCTTGTTATCTGAACCTTGTTGAACCCTTCACCTCTTCCACCAATGCAATGAGTGTGAACACGATAGAGGGGGACATCAATTTTCTCAGCCTAAAAAGGAAAAATAAAAAGAAAAAGAGGTTTGATGGTGAAAACCACTTTGTGGCAGTATCAGAACCTAAAATAGTAAAAACAAAGGGCTTATCCAATGGTGAAACCCTCTCAAGGGCATCAAAGGATGGGAAACTTAATCTCCTTCCTAATCACTTTCAAGAATGATCCTCGGTGTTGATAGAACTAACACAACTAGATAATCTGGGAATAATAGAAGCACCTCAGTTGATCTATCTGGCACAATCTTTATTTCAACAAGAGAAACAAGAATTTACCCAGTTCTTCATGAGAAATAAAATCAACTTTGCTTGGTCCTATTCAGATATGTTGGGACTCAACACAAATTTGATCATGCATCACCTGTCGATCACTCCAGGACTCAAACCAGTTAAGAAAAATATTTAAAAGATGCATCCTCATGTGGCATTACTAGTCAAGGCTAAATTAGAAAAAATTTGAAAGTTGAGTTCATTTATGCTATAACATATGTTGATTGGATCTCCAACATTGTGCCTATAAATAAGCATGATAAATCAATTCGTGTTTGAACAAACTTCAGAGATTTGAACAAAGCTTATCCCAAGGATGACTTTCCATTACCCAATATTGACATGATAGTAGACCTCACGACAGGATATGACATGTATTCCCTAATGGATGGCTTTTCCGGCTACAACCAGATAAGGATAGCTCTTGAGGACCAATAAAAAATTCCTTACACATGTGCTTGGGGCACTTTTTTCTGGAATATCATGCCTTTTGGTCTCAAGAATGATGGGGAAATATACCAACAAGCTATGAATACCATATTTCATGATGTGATGCATAAGAATATGGAAGACTATGTAGATGACACCTCGACAAAATTAGCAAGAAGAATTACTTACCTGACTGATGTAGAAAATATTCTTGACCGAATGGAACAGTTCAAGATTAGGTTAAACCCTAAAAAGTGCACTTTTGGTGTAACCTCCAGTAAGCTCCTTGGGTACATTGTCTTAGCTAAAATAATTGAGGTTAACCATGAAAAGGTAGCAACAATCATGGAAATACAACCACCTCCTAAGATCAGTCTAGTCAGGACTCTACAAGGAAAACTATAATCTATAAGGTGTTTTATCTCCCAACTTGCAGACAAGGCACAACCTTTCACAAGGACATTGCATAAAGGAGTTACATTCAAATGGCATTAAGGGTGTGAGAAACATTTTCAAAAAATCAAGGAATATCTAGCTAATCCACCTATGTTAATGGCACCAATACCAAGAAAGCATCTCCTTCTCTACATTTCATCTACAGAAAAATCACTGGTACCTTTGCTAGCACAACATGATGAAACAAGAAGAGAAAGATGATAATCCTTAAAGGATCAGAAGTTGTCATTAGTATTCAAGAAGACAACTTTGGTCGGTCGGTCAGCATTCACCAAGCAACAAAATTCACCGAGTGACAATGATCACCGAGTGCAGTGTTCACCGAGCACAGTGGTCACCAAAACATTTTAAACACCGAACAGAGTATATCACCTGAGCTGAATATATCAACCAAGTAGAGAAATCACCGAGTACCAATCTAACTAAGAGATAGTTTTAACACCGAGAAAAGTGGATCTGAACTACATGTCAACTAAAGAACTTTAGTCTTTAGAATAGCTTTTTGCTTAGCTGGACAACCATTTCTTGTGGATCAAGAAAAGCGTAAATGATGAATTTAATTATTTTAACTGATTGTATTCATGCAAACTAGGAGATCAAGGTCAAGTTGTAAACCTTTGATCATAGAGTTATTCAACAAAAGTGTGAAACCTAATTAGGTCAAAACATTATATATAGATGTATAATCAATCAATCAACATGATGATTATAGCCACATAAGGACATTTATGGATCAGACAAATTTTTTCATGCAGAAGGATAGATAAAGAAGATTTCAATTATGAAGAACTACATTCAAGGCTACCAAGCAAAATAGAGGTATTATCCATCACAATATGTGATATAGAATTTTCTGAACTTAATGGATCTTTAATCAACAATTCAAGATTGCAAGCTATCAAGTCATCTATATTTGTGTCTACTCTCTAAAAATTGTAGCAAACAGAAAAAATCCTTCAAGAAGGTGGACTTAACAATCTTTATGTAAATCTCTTAACCAAGTGCACACATACATTGTGTTGTTGAAATCTCTTAACTGAATAGACTTAACAAGTCTATCATGTTACTCCTAATATGGTAAGATCATCAGAAGTGATCACAACTTGTAGCCCTAACAGGCACCTTCCATCCTGCAGATAGTGATGCTTTGTGGGTTTCATCCCCATCATAGTTTTTACCTTCTAACAAGGGTTTTTGCGTTACCAAATACTTGTGTCATGTCTCAATAAGTTTCATGAATGTTTCAATGTTTGTTTTCATACATTTACACTTATGCTATGATATTGTATGCATGAAGAAAGAAAGATACAATAGTTAGTTATGTAAGAAATGAGTACTAAGGTTAATTGATAAAAGTTTTTAAGGGTACCGATTCACCCCTCCCCTCTCAGTACACACCCTTTCATTATTCCAATAGTTGGTATCAGAGCTAGATCTCTTATTTGGAAAATTTTAAATCACTTGAGAGAAAAGATCATACAATGGAAAGGTATAAGCTTGATAAAAATATTGAGAATCAGAAGTTGCAAATACAGATTTTCTTTGAGGAAAGAATCAAAATGAAAGATTTATTGGCTGAAAGAAAAGTCATGGCATTTTGCTACAATGAAATTGACTATCATGAAGAAGAGATACTTGACCTATTTGATTCATCTAGATCTAGATCTGGATCTGGTAATACATCTAACACATCTGAAGGAATCATTAAAAATCTAAATGAACTCAATCAACATTTGACTGAATAAGTAAAAGTACTGTAGATCTGTCCAGAGACACAGATAGTAAGAATGATTGATGTTGTGAATAATGCAAGACAAGCTAAACAAGAAAGAACTTTAGCTATTGATGACAATAGAAAGATTACTCAAAAACTAAAAGAGAAAGAATTTGAGATACAGAGACTTACTGAACATCACATTGAGATCACCAATCAAATAGTTCTCATGAGTCATGAGGCCAACCAAGTAAACATAGAACTTAATGGAAAATTGGAAGTTATTGGTGAACTAAAAGAATAAAATCAGAAACTGAAGCATGAAGCAAAGATTCAACAATAGTATAATGATATGATCAAGAAAGCTGAAGACAGTATGAAAATAATGGATGAATTTCTAAATGCACAAAGAAGATTCAACAACATTACCGGTTTAGGGTACACCGAGCATGAAGAATCATCAGACCAAGCTGATCAAAGGAATGTCTACTCAAATCCAAGACCAAAGAAGTGTTCATGTAATCACCGTTGAAAACCAGGCCACACATAAAATGTTTGCAAGAGAAAGGAAAAAGGTATTCCTAAAACTACTTCTATATTCATAGGTAACTGTTATAACTATAAAAAGCATGGACACAACGTACATGAAATAAGATCTAAGCTAAACAAACCAAAGAAGAAATCTTACATGGAAAACATTTTTCTACTTGCAACACACATGGCCACACATCTCATGAATGCAGAAAAAGAAAAAAAGCAAGTTTGGAAACTCAAAGAACAAGAAAATGCATATCAACTGAGAAGAGATGGTAATACATATGTTTGGGATTGCAGCACTTGGGTAAATCACACATCATGTGGAAGATATGGACATATAGATGCTAATTGTATGAGAAAATAGATAAGAAGATCTAGAAACTGGACTAACCCTGGAATGGCATGCTTACACTGTCATAAGGTCGATCACTTAAGAAAGGATTGTAGAGACCAAGTGACAGAGTCAAGCACTTCTGCAAATGGAAATACTATTGAAGACATTAGGAGAATGAGAAATCAAATGTGGAGGAGAGCTTCAAACAATGATAATGTTGGACCAAGAACTATAGTTGGTGACACCTCATCCAAGGTATCAGGTGATTCCACAACCCCCACCTAAGCAATACAAGTAATTATGGAATTGTATTCTATAAATTTGTATTTTACATCAGTTCCTATATTCCTTGAGAATGTGCCAAATTAGCATGAATGAAGATGCACTATGGTATTGCATGTTATGGTTTTTGAATCTAGTCTCATCGGTTAATATGAACCAAGCATAAACCGCATGTCGGTAAACATATGAAAGATAACCAAATTGACACTATATACCGAGTATCATTGGTAAAGATGTGGAAGACAATTGAGTTAAAAATTTGTATCGAGCATTGTATACTCACTGAGCTGAAATCTTTAGTGTGTTAACTGAACACCTCCGCTTTGTCGACCGAATGGTAGGTGAAGCATTTAATGCATCACTTAGGTTATATTTTTATATAAAAAGGGACAATGTGAACTCATTCATTCACCCAGCATTTAAGAGAAAATTAAAGAGTGAGAAGATAAATTCACAAAAAAAACATTGCAGAGTGATTCACAGCACCTCCAAAGTGAATCCAACTGATTTCAAGCACCCATCATGAACCTCCAGTGAGTATCCAGACCTACCAAGCTATCAGGTTATTTACAAAGAAGCCCTAATTTTACAAAAAATGGCAACCACTTCCCGAACCTCGAAGAATAAAATGGAAAAGGATAAGAAGGTTGTTCTTATCAAGAATTTGACCTACGAAGAACCTAACTACAAGTTCTACCCTGAGGTTTTTGCTCAATCCGACGACAAGGGAGCATTTTAAAGTATCCCACCTACGGTTTTGTTGGTCAAAGACATCCGAGCATATATTCACTACAAAGTTATAGAGATTGGAGATTTTGAACTTGAAGAAGCTTATCAAAAGATATGCAAGGATAGAAAGTTGAAGGATGAGTACAAATAGATCAAAGTAAAAGGGTTAACCAATGCCCTATTATTCCCGAAAGAATTCAAGATAGAATGGATTCGCAATGTACTCAGCTAAGTGCATGGTGGTAAAATGTGGTTAGATGAACCTAAACCCATCACAAAGTATGTAAAAATTCTTGCAGTAACATGATACCCAATCACCGAGAAGGAAAAATCCCTAAATCACCCTGGACGCCCAGAGATTGAAAAGCTAACTAGAGTTGGATGGGAAGGCAGAGGTCTGAAAGTGAATTCAATCATCGACCCTAAAATCAAGTTCAATGCATATGTAATTAGTTACAAGATCTATCAAACAAGAAGAATGAACAATGTTGCTTGTGGAGCAGTTGACACAACATACAAGATAGTAAAGAAAGGAGTGCAACTAGACCTGGCAGAGTTGCTACTGAAGCAACTAGAAGAAAACATGAGAATAATTAGATCACCGCAATCTAATACATGTAAGTTTAGTTCTCTATTAATGTCCACATTCTTTTACTTTCAGAACTTCTTTCCTTCAGTCAGTAATGTCACTTGGGACACAAACCGACCGATCACAGCACAGATTAGTGATTACATTAAATCACTAATAAATAATTTCATTCCACTATTGGATGCATACTTCAAAACATTTAAGGATAGGGTGAAAAATAGGATGAGAATCCCTACACAGTTGGTGGAATAATACAAAGATGAGATATGCATTGTAGTTGACATTGACACTACACTCATCAAAGCTGCCAACCCAAGAACAACATGGTTACCACCATTGGAATATGAAATTGACATAGATCAGGCTACATGAGCCATTGAAGCCCTACTAAATGAACTAGTTGAAAAATATATAAGTAGATTTGGCATATATGAGGAAGCCAATTCAAGAAGAAAGACTGGCTTAGTAGTCAAGAAAATAGGGAAGAAGCAAACTCAAATGGGGAAAACACTTAAGAAGAAACTCTCAGCAACTGACGAAGAGTTGGAACAAACAACAGATATCACCGAGGAACACTCACCTGTTGGTGAAGGAAAAGAACCAAGTGATTCTGAGTATACAGAAACACCCAAGGTAAAGAAAATAAAAGTTACTGGTATGACAGCTGCATCCAAGACAAGAAGAAAAACAACTAAGGTAGACTCACCACCATTGAAGAAAGGCACAGTGAAAACATATATGAAAAGAAAATCCTCAATCGAGCAAAAAGCACCAAGACAAAGAAAGAGTTATGTAAGAGGAAGAGAGGATAAGGATGATATTATAGAAGCAGAAAGAGAATAGAGGATCCAAGCAGAAAAGGCCAAAATACCAAAGACAATTGATGAAATTGCAGATTTAATCACCAATATAGGCAGTATATCACATCACAAGATTAGACAGTGGGTAAATATGTCTACCGGGGATCAGAACAAAATAGAAAAAGCAATCATTAAAATAATCATAGCATACAAATATGTACCTCTACAATTTGACACTAATATTCCAAAGGAGCTACAAGATAAAATATCAAC
This sequence comes from Thuja plicata, assembly GCA_018584345.1. Classification (NCBI taxonomy): domain Eukaryota; kingdom Viridiplantae; phylum Streptophyta; class Pinopsida; order Cupressales; family Cupressaceae; genus Thuja; species Thuja plicata. Next base: position 6,631,723 of record MU223776.1, read on the forward strand.
AAGGTGGACATATGCATTGCACATGGAAAAATAGACAAGAGAAAAAATCTTAGTTAATTTCATGCCCAATTCCATAATTGAAGAAATTGAATCAACAATGCAGGAGCGTGGAAAGAAATTTTCTACAAAAATAAGAGCATACAAGGTATTGCAGAACAAGCTCGAAGATATTGACATTGATAGTAATAAGATTTGGACACAAATATTTAATCTTCTAAAGAAGGTACTAGCTCTAAACCGAGACTACTCACACCGAGGAGAAGGAGGCCATACCGAGCCTCGAGCAATTTTCATCAACGAAACTGAGGATGTCAATCCGATTGATTTGACAACAAAGGCAATTAAGGTCATGGATGATATTCCTCAAATATTGCAATCATTAGGGGAAACACTAGATATCACAATAAAAGATATAACTCATGTTGATTTTGATAATGATGCAAAGGCTGTTGAAGATGTAAATATTGCCACCGACCAAACAAAGGAACATGACACTACAAATGTTGCACAAGCACAAATACCAGGTAATATTCCTTTATTGATACAAGCTATCAATATAATAACTGAAGCAAAGGAGAAAACACATGAGCCTAAAACAAACACACTGATGGACAAAGGTGATGAACAAGGGGAAAAGACAGATAAAAATGGAGAGGATAAACTGAGTGATGCACCCACCGAAGATAGTGGAAAGGCAGACAAGGCTGCAGACCAAGAAAAGGTTGATGTAGGGATGTCTACAACCGACCAACATGTACTGACCGAGCAACTTGGCCAAGGAAACACACCTCCAAAGTAATCAATGACATATCCTGAGCAACAAAAGGCTCTTTCTATCATTCCTCATTCCCTTGCATCAAGCATCATTCCAAAGAATAAGAAGAACAAGAAAAGTAAATCCCCTATTACACTTGATGAGATAATAGACATACCTAACTGCGATCCAAGAACACTTGATCCTGAGTCAATATCAAGGTATGGGGAGCTATGCAAAAGGAAATCACAATAGGACAAGCTCAAAAAGGAACACAAAAATACACAAGTCCTAGAAACAACAAAGGATATTCTATTGGAAATAATTCCTGACACACAAATTGATCAAAATGCTCCCATCATTGATCAACTAATAGTTCTGACTGAGGAAATCACACAATAGAATGCAGACGCTGAGAAGGTCATTGAGGAAAGAGTAGAAGAAAAGTATCATTACAGGATCACAGAGAAAATAAGCCAAGAAGTGGCAGTAAACAAGGTGAAACTTTCTGAACTGGTAACTACACTAGATCCTATTATTTTAGAACTTAGTTCAAAAGTTATGTACTATTGAAAACTTCACCATAGATCAGGATGCACAAATAGCTAAGTTGAATGAAGATATAAAAGCTAGTGCACAAAGTCTTTCAACTGAGACAAATGCATTCCAATTGCATTATGAAAAGATAGTTGAATCTAAATGGTTAAGACTTGAAATACAAAAGGAAGAAAGAAAAATCACAGATGGATTAAATGAGCTACAAGCCATGTTACTACCAAATCTCACATTGTTGATGACACATATAACTACGACAAAGACTCTAATTACCACCCCAGAGATGTCAGTAGCTGAAAGCATCTATGACATGTACACTCAAATTACATTGGAGCACATGACCCTAGATCACCTGAAGGAGAAATGGGAAAATTTGATGCCAGACATCAAGCAATCTCATAAGCACATTCTTGACAAGCTATAAGTTATACATCTTTGTCATTACTTTCAAAAAAGGGGGAAACATGTACATATATTGTATCTACATACCGAGGCATGCACATACGGGGAGTCATTGTAAAAGTATAACATACTTGGTATATACTGTACATATCAATTTTTAATACTAATGCCAAAGGGGGAAATTGATAGTCCTTAAAGGATCAAAAGTTATCATTAGTATTCAAGCAGACAGTTTTGGTCGGTCGGTAAGCATTCACTAAGCAACAACATTCACCGAGCGATAGTGGTCACTGAGTGTAGTGTTCATTGAGAACAGTGGTCACCTAAAAATTCTGAACACCAAGCAGAGTATATCAACCGAGTTGAATATATCAACTAAGCAGAGATATTGTCGAGCACCAATATAACCAAGAGACAGTTTTAACACCGAGAAAAGCATATCTGAACTACATGTCAGCTAAAGAACTTTAGTCTTTAGAATAGCTTTTTTCTTAGTTTGACAACCATTTCTTTTTGATCAAGAAAAGCGTAAATGATGGATTTAATTAGTTTAACTGATTGTATTCATGCAAACTAGGAGATCAAGGTCAAGTTGTAAACCTTTGATCTTAGAGTTATTCAAGAAAAGCGTGAAACCTAATAAGGTCAAAACATTGTATATATAGAAGTATAATCAAACAGGAACATGATGATTATAGTTGCATAAGGACATATACATATCAAACAAAGTTTTTCATGCAGAAGGATAGATAAAGAAGAATTCAGTTATGAAGAGCTACATTCAAGGCTACCAAGTAGAATAGAGGTATTATCCATCACAAGAGGTGATATACAATTTTGTGAACTTAATGGATCTATAATCAGCAATTCAAGATTGCAAGCTATCAAGTCATCTATATTTTTGTCTACTCTCTAAGAATTGTAGCAAACAAAAAAAATCTTTCAAGAAGGTGGACTTAGCAGTCTTTATGTAAATCTCTTAACCGAGTGCACACATACATTGTGTTGCTGAAATCTCTTAACTAAGTAGACTTAACAAGTCTATCATGTTACTCCTAACAGGGTAAGATCATCAGAAGTGATCACAACTTGTAGCCCTAACAGGAACCTTCCATTCTACAGATAGTGAAGCTTTGCTGGTTTCATCCCCACCGGATTTTTGACCTTCTAACAAGGATTTCTGTGTTACCAAATACTTCTGTCATGTGTCAATAATTTTCATGAATGTTTCAATATTTGTTTTCATACATTTGCACTTATGCTATGATATTTCATGCATGAAGTAGGAAATCTAGAATGGTCGATTATGTAAGAAATGAGTACCAAGGTTAATTGATAAAAGTTTTTAAGGGTACTGATTCACCCCTCCCCTCTCAGTACACACCCTTCCATTATTCCAATGATTGGTATCAGAGCTAGATCTATTATTTGGAAAATTTTAAATCACTTGAGAGAAATGATCATACAATGGAAAGGTATAAGCTTGATAAAAATATTGAGAATCAGAAGTTGCAAATACATATTTCCTTTGAGAAAATACATATTTCCTTGGAGCAATACAAAGAGGAAAGAAGCAAAATGAAAGAGTTATTGGCTAAAAGAAAATTCATGGAATCTCACTACAATGAAACTGACTATCATGAAGAAGAGATACCTGACCTATTTGATTCATCTAGATCTAGATCTGGATCTGGTAATACATCTAACACATCTGAAGGAAGCATTACAAATCTAAATGAAATCAATCAACATCTGACTGAACAAGTAAAATTACTATAGATCGGTCAAGAGACACAGATAGTAAGAATGTTTGATGTTATGAATAATGTAAGACAAGATAAACAAGAAAGAACTTTAGCTATTGATGACAATAGAAAGATTACTCAAAAATTAAAAGAGAAAGAATCTAAGATACAGAGGCTTACTGAACATCACATTGAGATCACCAATCAAATAGTTCTTATGAGTCACGAGGCCAACCAAGTAAACATGGAACTTAAAGGAAAATTGGAAGTTATTGGTGAACTAAAAGAAGAAAATGAGAAACTAAAGCATGAAGCAAAGATTCAACAATAGTATAATGATATGATCAAGAAAATTGAAGACAACACAAAAAGAATGGATGAATTTCTGAATGGACAAAGAAGACTCAACAACAATACCAATTTAGGGTACACCGAGCATGAAAAATCATCAAACCGAGATGATCAAAGGAATGTATACTCAAATCTAAGACCAAAGAAGGGTTCATGTAATCACCATGGAAAACTAGGCCATGCATCAAATGTTTACAAGAGAAAAGAAAAAGGTATTCCTAAAACTACTTGTACATGAAAGAAGATCTAAGCTGAACAAACCAAAGAAGAAATCTTACATGGAAAACATTGTTCTACTTGCAACACACATGGCCACATATCTCATGAATGCAGAATAAGAAAAAAATCAAGTCTGGAAATTCAAAGAACAAGAAAATGCATATTAACTGAGAAGAGTCGGTAATACATATGTTTGGGATTGATACACTCGGGTAAACTGCACATCATGTGAAAGATATTGACATATAGATGCTAATTGTATGAGAAATAGATAAGAAGATCTAGAAACTGGACTAACCCTGGAATGGCATGCTTACACTGTCATAAGGTCGATCACTTAAGCAAGGACTGCAAAGACCGAATGACAGATTCAAGCACTTCTGCAAACGGAAATATTATTGAAGACATCAGGAGAATGAGAAATCAAATGTGGAGGAGAGCTTCAAACAATGATAATGTTAGACCAAGCACTACAGTTGGTGATAACTCATCCAAGAGATCAGGTGATTCCACCACCCCCACCTAAGCAATACAAGTAATTATGGAACTGTACTCTACAAAGTTGTATTTTACATCAGTTCCTATATTCATTGAGAATGTGCCAAATTAGCATGAATGAAGATGCACTATGGTATCGTATGTTATGTTTTGTGAATCTAGTCTCGTCGGTTAATATGAACCAAGCATAAACTGCATGTCGGTAAACATATGAAAGATAACTAAATTGACACTAGATACCGAGTATCATCGGTAAACATGTGGAAGACAACTGAGTTAAAAATTTGTACCGAGCATTGTATACTCACCAAGCTAAAGTATTTAGTGTGTTAACTAAACATCTACACTTTGTCGACCGAGTGGTAGGTGAAACATTTAATGCATCACTTAGGTTATATTTTTCTATAAAAAGGGACAATGTGAACTCATTTATTCACCCAGCATTTAAGAGAAAATTACAGAGTGAGAAGATAAATTCACAATGAAAACATTGCAGAGCGATTCACAGCACCTCTAAAGTGAATCCAACAGATTTCAAGCACCCATTGCGAACCTCTAGTGAGTATCCAGACCTACCGAGCTATCAGGTTATTTATAAAGAAGCCCTAATTTTACAAAAAATGGCAACCACTTCCCGAAACTCAAAGAACAAAATGGAAAAGGATAAGAAGGTTGTTCTTATCAAGAACTCGACCTGCGAAGAACCTAACTACAAGTTCTACCCTAAGGTTGTTGCTCAACCCGACGACAAGGGAGAATTTTCAAGTATCCCACCTAGGGTTTTGTTGGTCAAAGACATCCGAGCATATATTCACTACAAAGTTGTAGAGATTGGAGATGTTGAACTTGAAGAAGCTCATCAGAAGATATGCAAGGACAGAAACCTGAAAGATGAGTAAAAATAGATCGAAGTGAAAGGGTTAACCGATGCCTTATTATTCTCAAAAGAATTCAAGATAGAATGGATTTGCAATGTGCTTAGCTGAGTGCATGGTGGTAAAATGTGGTTAGATAAACCGAAACCCATCACAAAGGATGTGATAATTCATGCAGTAACAGGATACCCAATCACCGATAAGGCAAAATCCCTAAGGCACCCTGGAGGCCCAGAGATTGAAAAGCTAACCAGAGGTGGATGGGAAGGCAGAGGTCTGAAAGTGAATTCAATCACTGACCCTGAAATCAAGTTTAGTGCATATGTAATTGGTTACAAGATCTTTCAAGCAAGAAGAATGAACAACGTTGCTTGTGGAGCAGTTGACACAACATACAAGATAGTAAAGATAGGAGTGCAACTAGACCTAGCAGAGTTGCTACTGAAGCAACTAGAAGAAAACATGAGAATAATTAGATCATCATGATCTAATACATGTAAGTTTAGTTCTTTATTAATTTCCACATTCTTTTAATTTCAAAAATTCTTTCCTTCAGTCGGTAATGTCACTTGGGACACAAACTGACTGTTCACAGCATAGATTAGTGATTACATTAAATCACTCAGAAACAATTTCATTCCACTATTGGATGCATACTTCAAAAAATTTAAGGATAGGGTGAAAATAGGATGAGAATCCCTACACAATTAGTGGAACAATACAAATATGAGATATGCATTGTAGTTGACACCGACACTACACTCATCAAAGTTGCCAACCCAAGAACAACATGGTTACCACCATTGGAATATGAAATTGACATAGATCATGCTACAGGAGCCATTGAAGCCCTACTAAATGAACCAGTTGAAAAATATATAAGTAGATTTGGCACATATGAGGAAGCCAATTCAAGAATAAAGATTGGCTTAGTAGTCAAGAAAATAGGGAAGAAGCAAACTCAAATGGTGAAAACACTTAGGAAGAAACTTTCGGCATTTGATAAGAGTTGGAACAAACAGCAGATATCACCGAGGAACACTCACCTGTCGGTGAAGGAAAATAACCAAGTGATTTCGAGTCTACAGATCAGATATAGAGCCACCAAAGGCAAAGAAAACAAAAGTTACTGGTATGACAGCTGCATCCAGGACAAGAAGAAAAACAACTAAGGTAGGCTCACCACCATTGAAGAAAGGCACAGTGAAAACATATATGAAAAGAAAAGCCTCAATCGAACAACAAGCACTGAGACAAAGAAAGAGATATGTAAGAGGAAGAGAGGATAAGGATGATATTGTAGAAGTAGAAAGAGAATAGAAGATCCAAGCAGAAAGGGCCAAAATACCAAAGACAATTGATGAAATTGCATATTTAATCACCAATATAGGCAGTATATCACATCACAAGATTAGGCAATGGGTAAATATGTCTATCGGGGATCAGAGCAAAATAGAAAAAGAAATCATTAAAATAATAATAGCATACAAATATGTACCTCTATAATTTGACATTCATATTCCAAAGGAGATAAAAGATAAAATATCAACAAGGTGGACATATGCATTGCACATGGAAATATAGACGAGAGAAAAAATCTTAGTTAATTTCATGCCCAATTCCACAATATAAGAAATTGAATCAACAATGCAGGAGCATGGAAAGAAATTTTCTCCAAAAATAAGAGCATACAAGGTATTACAAAACAAGCTCGAAGATATTGACATTGATAGTAATAAGATTTGGACACAAATCTTTAATCCACCAGAGCGGGTACTAGCTCTAACCGAGACTACTCACACCGAGGAAAACAAGGCCACACCATGCCCCGAGCAATTTTCATCAACGGCACCGAGGATGTCAATCCTATTGTTTTGATAACAAAGGCAAGTAAGGCCATGGATGATATTCCTCAAATATTGCAATCATTAGGGGAAACACTAGATATCACAATAAAAGATATAACTCATGTTGATTTTGATAATGATGCAAAGGTTGTTGAAGATGTAAATATTGCCACCGACCAAACAAAGGAACATGACACTACAAATGTTGTACAAGCACAAATACCAGGTAATATGCCTTTATTGATACAAGCTATCAATATAATAACTGAAGCAAAGGAGAAAACACATGAGCCTAAAACAAACACACTGATGGACAAAGGTGATGAACAAGGAGAAAAGATAGATAAAAATGGAGAGGATAAACTGAGTGATGCACCCACCGAAGATAGTAGAAAGGTAGACAAGGCTGCAAACCAAGAAAAGGTTCATGTAGGGACGTCTACAACCAACCAACAGGTACTGACCGAGCAACCTGGCCAAGGAAACACACCTCCAAAGTAATCAATGACAGAAACTGAGCAACAAAAGGCTCTTTCTATCATTCCTCATTCCCTTGCATCAAGCAACATTCCAAAGAATAAGAAGAAAAAGAAAAGTAAATCCCCCGTTACACTTGATGAGATAATAGACATACCTAACTGCGATCCAAAAACACTTGATCCTGAGTCAATATCAAGGTATGGGGAGCTATGCAAAAGGAAAGCACAATAGGACAAGCTCAAAAAGGAACACAAAAATACACAAGTCCTGGAAACAACAAAGGATATTATATTGGAAATAATTCCTGACACACAAATTGATCAAAATGCTCCCATAATTGATCAACTAATAGTTCTGACTGAGGAAATCACACAACAAAATGTAGACACCGAGAAGGTCATTGAGGAAAGAGCAGAAGAAAAGTATCACTACAGGAACACAGAGAAAATAAGCCAAGAAGTGGCAGTAAACAAGGTGAAACTTTCTGAACTAGTAACTACACTAGATCCTATTGTTTCAGAACTTAGTTCAAAAGTTATGTACTATTGAAAACTTCACCACCAATCAGGATGCACAAATAGCTAAGTTGAATGAAGATATAAAAGCTAGTGCACAAACTCTTTCAACTGAGACAAATGCATTCCAATTGCATTATGAAAAGCTAGTTGAATCTAAATGGTTAAGACTTGAAATACAAAAGGAAGAAATAAAAATCATAGATGGATTAAATGAGCTATAAGCCATGTTACTACCAAATCTCACATTGTTGATGACACATATGACTACGACAAAGACTCTAATTACCACCCCAGAGATGTCAGTAGCTGAAAGCATCTATGACATGCACACTCAAATTACATTGGAGCACATGACCCTAGATCACCTAAAGGAGAAATGGGAAAATTTGATGCCAGACATCAAGCAATCTCATAAGCACATTCTTGACAAGCTATAAGTTATACATCTTTGTCATTACTTTCAAAAAATGGGGAAACATGTACATATATTGTATCTACATACCAAGGCATGCACATAGGGGAGTCATTGTAAAAGTATAACATACTTGGTATATACTGTACATATCAATTTTTGATACTAATGTCAAAGGGGGAGATTGATAGTCCTTAAAGGATCAGAAGTTGTCATTAGTATTCAAGTAGATAGTTTTGGTTGGTCGGTCAGCATTCACCGAGCAACAACATTCACCGAGTGATAGTGATCACCAAGCGCAGTGTTCACCAAGCATAGTGGTCACCGAAACATTATGAACACCAAGCAAAGTATATCAATAGAGCTGAATATATCAACTGAGCAGAGACATCATCAAGAACTAGTCTAACCAAGAGATAGTTTTAACACTGAGAAAAGAAGATTTGAACTACACGTCAGCTAAAGTTCTTTAGTCTTTAGAATAGCTTTTTTCTTATTTGGACAACCGTTTCTTGTGGATCAAGAAAAGTGTAAATGATGGATTTAATTAGTTTAACTGATTGTATTCATGCAAACTAGGAGATCAAGGTCAAGTTGTAAACCTTTGATCTTAGAGTTATTCAAGAAAAGCGTGAAACCTAATTAGGTCAAAACATTGTATATATAGATGTATAATCAAACAGGAACATGATGATTATAGCCGCACAAGGACATATACAGATCAGACAAAGGTTTTCATGCAAAAGGCTAGGTAAAGAAGAATTCAGTTATGAAGAGCTACATTCAAGGCTACCGAGTAGAATAGAGGTATTATCCATCACAATAGGTGATATACAATTTTGTGAACTTAATGGATCTATAATCAGTAATTCAAGATTGCAAGCTATCAAGTCATCTCTATTTTTTTCTACTCTCTAAGAATTGTAGCAAACAAAAAAAATCCTTCAAGAAGGTGGACTTAGCAGTCTTTATGTAAATCTCTTAATCAAGTGCACACATACATTGTGTTGCTAAAATCTCTTAACTGAGTAGACTTAACAAGTCTATCATGTTACTCCTAACAGGGTAAGATTGTCAGAAGTGATCACAACTTGTAGCCCTAACAGGAACCTTCCATTCTGGAGATAGTGAAGCTTTGTGGGTTTCATCCCCACCGGATTTTTTACCTTCTAACAAGGGTTTCTATGTTACCAAATACTTGTGTCATGTGTCAATAATTTTCATGAATGTTTCAATGTTTGTTTTCATACATTTGCACTTATGCTATGATATTGCATGCATGAAGTAGGAAAGCTAGAATGGTCGGTTATGCAAGAAATGATTACTAAGGTTAATTGATAAAAGTTTTTAAGGGTACTGATTCAGCCCTCCCCTCTCAGTTCACACCCTTCCATTATTCCAATGATTGGTATCAGAGCTAGATCTCTTATTTGGAAAATTTTAAATCGCTTGAGAGAAAAGATCATACAATGGAAAGGTATAAGCTTGATAAAAATATTGAGAATCAGAAGTTGCAAATACATATTTCCTTTGAGAAATACAAAGAGGAAAGAATCAAAATGTAAGAGTTATTGGCTAAAAGAAAAGTCATGGAATCTCACTACAATGAAACTAACTATCATGAAGAAGAGATACATGACCTATTTGATTCATCTAGATCTAGATCTGGATCTGGTAATACATCTGACACATCTGAAGGAAGCATTAAAAATCTAAATGAAATCAATCAACATCTGACTGAACAAGTAAAAGTACTACAGATTGGTCAAGAGACACAGATAGTAAGAATGATTGATGTTATGAATAATGCAAGACAAGCTAAACAAGAAAGAACTTTAGCTATTGATGACAATAGAAAGATTACTCAAAAATTAAAAGAGAAAGAATCTAAGATACAGAGGCTTACTGAACATCGCATTGAGATCACCAATCAAATAGTTCTTATGAGTCACGAGGCCAACCAAGTAAATATGAAACTTAATGGAAAATTGGAAGTTATTAGTGAACTAAAAGAACAAAATGAGAAACTGAAGCATGAAGCAAAGATTCAACAACAATATAATGATATGATCAAGAAAATTGAAGATGATACAAAAAGAATGGATGAATTTCTGAATGGACAAAGAAGACTCAACAACAATACCAATTTAGGGTACATCGAGCATGAAAAATTATCAGACCGAGCTGATCAAAGGAATGTCTACTCAAATCTAAGACCAAAGAAGAGTTCATGTAATCACTATGGAAAACTAGGCCACACATCAAATATTTACAAGAGAAAGGAAAAAGGTATTCCTAAAACTACTTATACATTCATAGGTAATTGTTATAACTGTAACAAGCATGGACACAAAGTACATGAATGCAGATCTACGCTGAACAAACCAAAAAAGAAATCTTACATGGAAAACATTTTTCTTCTTACAACACACATGGACACACATCTCATGAATGTAGAAAAAGAAAAAAGCAAGTCTGGAAACCCAAAGAACAAGAAAATGCATATCAATTGAGAAGAGTCGGTAATACATATGTTTGAGATTACAACACTTGGGTAAATTGAAAAATTAAAGTGCAAAATTTAAAGAGCATAGGTGAATGTAGATTATACTGGAATGCTCAATATTGTTATTTTCAAACATTAATGTGCATCCATAGGAAGTTTTTGAAGATTTTCAAAGGCAGTTTTGAGGGGATATTTTGGTAGATCAAATCCATTTTTCAGATAGTAATATGTTTTCAAAATCATATCAGAAAAGGGCAGTTTTCAGATATTTTGGAGAATGGACAGGTGTCTGTGCAAGGAGGAATCAGGTTTTTTTTCAATATATCCTAGTTTACTAGACAAGATAGGGGTTCCAACTCTTGGCCTCCATAGAGAGTTTCAAGTTGTGCTTAACTCCAAGAGCTTCCAGTTTTTGCTTGGTTCCATTAGGGATATAACTGATAGAATGTACTAGTTTTGATTTCAGATAGAGTAGGTGTTTTCAGATCTTTTGCATATTGTTGAAGTGGTAAATGTTGTAGATCAAATTGGTACACAAGCAAGATACACAAGCAAGATTCATCATACTTAATACAGTTTTTCTGAGATACAAGTCTCTCCTCCATGTTGTTCATTTGGGTTATGAATTTTCTGATTCATTGCATGGATTCATCCATGTATATTTTATTAGGCCTTAGTTATTATCTAGGATCATATTAAATGAAGCTATGGATATGACATAAGTTCATATGTTCTGCATAAGGATTTATTATAAGTAGTGTATGGTCTGATGTCATTTGTATTCATGGCTTTGAGTCTTTGACAGTAGTTTGTTTATGTATGCTGCTCCTGAACTAGAAGTATTATCCAGTGGACAAGGCACTGATCAGAAATCAATATATTCCTTTTTGATACATGACAGATTGGTCTTGGCTATGTTCTGCATCTTAAATATAAACTCTGAAATATCCTATGTTTTATGTGGTTTGTGGTGTTGTACTAATCTCATGCTCCTCTTCAAGGGTGACGTTCAATGGGTGATTAGCTGGTTACTTAGTATCTACCGGTCATGTTGAGCCTTTGTGAGATCTCTGTTGATTAATGCCAAACAGAATATTAAAGGCGTTAGAGGGTGTTGCCCTCTTGGTTTTGCAAAACCTAAAGCGTAGAAGGATGGATCCACATCCTTGTTAGTTGGTACTTTTTAGTCTTGGTGAACTACTTGGAGTGGGCTAATCTTAAAGATTCATTGCAAAGTGAAAAGGTTGTTGTCCAATTATCACAGCATAAAAAAGAACCAACAATTGTATCTTTGTTGTTAGTAATAACTGAGAGGGGGGTGAATCAATGGCCTCAAAAATTTATCCTTCAAAATTTAACCAATAATCAATAAACCTCAGATTATTATGTCCCTACAAGATGCATGCCATGAAATACTAATAATGATTTAACTGTCTATCAGTTTTCCTTGTCTGTCCTTATTCTCCTTGATTACCGATAAGCAATATAACTATTTATCGAAACTCAGTAAATCAGCAGAGTATACCAATCAACCCAGTGTTAACTATGTCAGATACAAAACAATAAAGAAATGAATCATACACACATAACACATGAATTTTTAACGTGGAAAACTGTTTAAAGGAAAAACCACTGGGACCGGTACACCAAATTTTCACTCTTCTGAAGTGAGCCCTGTTAGGAGCCAGCCTTGTTAAAGGTTACAAACACACTGTTAAGTTTGACCTTGTTAGAGGATTTTATACATAGAGGTTGTCACTTAGTATTGGGCATCTATTGCTACCATCCTTGAATCAGCCTCCTTCTTAGACTGTCAATAGGTATCGGGCAAGTCCAATGCTACTTTCATGAATCAACCTTTTTGGCACTCCTTGGGATGTACCTCCATATATAGAAGATTGTTAAGTCCTACTCTGTTAAGAGACTTGATGCTTCAATGGTTAAACTGAAACACTATTACCTGTTCATGATGTAACTTTGAATTGCAGATTTTCAGATCTATTTAAGTACATTGCCTCTTTGATCAATGTATCAATTCAATTCTTTGTGCTCCACACTTTATGCTCTGTGATATTGTGCTTCACTGTTCGTCGGTGTCTACAGAATTCTTTATCTCTCCTTCAGTTTGATTGATCAGGACTATATGAAGATATTCTTCATCAGTTTCTCTTGAGCATCCTCTTTATATTCTCTCCCCTTAATCCCATTCATAAATTAATTAAGCTTGTCTCTTATATAGACATGATATTCAATATTTCTTGATTCTTGATTCTTGATTCTTGGCGTAAAAAACAATCCAGCCAATTTGATTTAAAGCATAACTCCTGATTTATCTCATTGTTATCTTCTTGCCAACTATACAAATCTTCTTTAAATCAATCACTTAACTCTGGTTGAATAAAACAAAGAAAACAACTAGTTAAGTCTATCTTTAGCACTTTCCATCTAGATATTTTGTAATTTTCTGAACTCTCTATTCTGTCAGTCAACTTTGTAGTTAGTCGTCAGTGACAACTGATAGTTTTGTCGGTATGACTCCAGTTAGCTTCGGGATCTCCGTCTTTTGGGCATCATTGGATTTTTACTCATCGAGCAACTCTATTTTCATCTCGTTGGGCATCTTGTGGTTTTTCTTTGTCGGGCAACACTGTCTTCTGCTCGTTGGGTATCACTGTGACTTTTCTTCTTTGCCTTTACCGATGGTGTGCACTCCATCAATGTTGTCTGTCACTTAGTGAATACATGAATTTTATGCATTGCTAAAAAAATAACCTTTGTTCCATTGATTCTCTGAAGTCTTTGGCATTATGTACATGACCGTACAGATGATATCAAGTTGACATCAATGACAATACAAACCATTAACTGATTTAATGCCTTGCACTATCTTCAACTTAACATTATGAAACATTCAATCAGTTACATGTCATCAATCTCTCCCTTTGGCATTGATGGAAACATACTATATTATCACACTATACTATTTCTAATACAATATCAAATACAACAGTTGAGATTCATCAAACTACCAATCTTTTTGTTTGATAACCGATAAATGTCTGATCTCTGGTAAGCTCTTTTTTAGCTTAGATTTGATTCTTGCAGCTCTTTGTCTTTTGATGTGTTGATTCCTCTTCTTGTGTCAATTTCTCACCTTTGACTATTCTCTCTCTTTTGATGTCTTTTTCTCTTGTCAGCAACTCTCCCTTTGTATAATCTTTCCATACAATTTCTCTTCCTTAGGATATAATCTCAACCTGTTGGAGTAATCTAATAATGGATAACCTTTCTCTCTTTCCAAAAAGATGTGATAATATGGATAATCTCTCTCCCTTTAACAACAACAATGCCAAACAAATATTTTACAAATATCTGACATTCATGTCAAACAATTATTTTCTTTACATCCATAATATATTACTTGAATTTCCCTTATCCATCAGAAATACAAAAATATTTTCTGGTGCTCGGTTCTGATATATACCTATCTATATATAGATATATCTTTGATGTTCATCTCTTTTCTTTCATCAATATGGATGATATTCTGATAATATGTAGGCTGATGCAGCCTTCAGTCATTTTACTGACTGGTAGACAAGGGTTTGACCCCTAGTCTCTTTCTTAAGTACTCAAATGTATCCTTGGGCAGTGGCTTGGTGAAGATATCAGCTAATTGTTCTTTTTATTGCACATAATCAAGTATCACCTCTTTTTCTTGAACTTTCTATCTCAAATAATAATACTTGATTGCAATGTGTTTAGTCTTGGCATGCATGACTGGATTCTTGGAAATTTTTATTGCATTGTTTTATCACAATAAATAATTACTGGATCTAAGATCTTCATATGCATACCTTCCAGCAACTATTTGATCCATGCAATATTTGAGCAATTTGCAGCAGCAACAACATATTTTGCTTCTATAGTAGACTGAGAGATGCATCCTTACTTCTTGCTAATCCATGTGACAAGTTTGTCACCCATAAAGAATGCTCCTCCATTTGTGCTCTTTCGGTCATCAAGATTTCCAGCCAAATCAGCATCGGTAAACACCTTAAGTTCAAATTTGCCTTCTCTTCTATACCATAAGCCAAATTCCTCAGTATTCTTCAGATATCTTAGAATTCTTTTTATAGCAGTCATATGTGATACACTGGGGTTTGCAAACAATCTAGCAACAATTCCTACTACATGTGCAATATATGGTCTAGTGTGTACAACATACACGAGTTTTCCAATCATTGATCTGTACAAAGTCTGATTTACCTCTGTTGTCTTATCCTCCTTTGTTAATTTACATCCAGTAGCCATCGGTGTTCCAACTGGTTTGGAATCTTCCATCTTGAATATTTTTAGGACCTCTTTGATGTATTTGGACTATGTAATTAAAATACCTTCACTTTGTTGAATGATCTGTAGACCAAGAAACAACTTGATCTCTCCGAAAATAGACATCTCAAACTCTTTGCTCATCTCATTAGCAAATGATTTGCATAGCATATCATTGCCTCCAAATATGATGTCATCAACAAATATTGTAGCAATCAAAGTGTTAGCATCAGTATCTTCCTTCAAATACAGATTACTGTTTTCACTAGTTCTTACAAATCCAATACTTATTAGATAGGAATGAAGTCATTCATACCAGGCTCTAGGAGCTTGTTTCAATCCATACAAGGCTTTGTGAAGTCCACATACCATGTTTCTCTTGTCTAGATCGACAAACCCTTCTGGTTGCTCAATGTATACCTCTTCTTCAAGTATTCCATTTAGGAATGTTGACTTGACATCCATTTGATATACTTTGAATCCTTTGAATGCAGCATAAACAAGTAGTATTCTTACTCCTTCTAGCCTAGCAATAGGTGCAAAGGTCTCTCCATAGTCTATACCTTATTCTTGTGAATACCCCTTGCATACTAGTCTTGCTTTGTTTCTTGTGACTTCTCCATTCTCGTTCAACTTATTCCTGAATATCCATTTTATACCAATGACATTCTTGTCATATGGTCTTGGCACAAGTGACCATGTTTTTTTCTCTTCAATCTGCTCAATCTCATCATTCATAGCACTTATCCATTCCTCATTATCTAGTGAAACATTGACAGATTTTGGCTCAAACTCACAAATTAAACAATTTGATTTCTTCTTGTTCTTGTACCATCTTTCTTATCTCCTATGATCTGGATCTCTAGATGGTTCCTTCTGACATATCTTGCAAGTATAGGTACAACTCTTTGTGTATCAGCTTTATCATCATTTTGATCTTCATTATGTTCTTCATCACCTTGCATATTATTTTGATTATCATCCTGACCGTCGGTAACAGCAATCTGACCATCGATAACAACAGTCTGACCATCGGTAATAGCAGTCTGACTGTCGGTTGCAACATTCTATTGTTCTGAAATTAAGCATTGTTGCTCGGGTAGAGTGTTAGGTTCTTCACAGTATACAAACTTGTTGTAGTCCTCTAGTTCTTTTGTGCTTTCCAACTCATTCTTTTTTGCAAATTCATCTATCATTACATTTGCACTTTCAACAATTTTGTTAGAAGCCTTGATAAGACATTTATAAGCTTTGATCTTGGTAGAATACCCCAGAAAAATACCTTCATTGCTCTTGGCATCAAGATTTCCATTTCTATCATCTTTTAAGACATAACATTGACTACCAAATATTTTGAAGTAACTTACATTGGTTGTTTTACCATACCATAGCTCATAAGGTGTCTTCTTTGTGTCCTTCTTCAATTGTACTATGTTAAGTGTGTAGACAACAGTACTGACAGCTTCCCTCTAGAAGATTTGGGTGATGCCTTTCTCTATCATCAGTGTTCTAGCACAATCAACTATTGATCTGTTCCTTCTCTTAGCAATCCCATTTTGTTGTGGTGTTCTTGGTGCAGAAACCTATCTTTTTATACCATGTTCATTACAGAAATTAATGAATTAATCTGATATAAATTCTCCTCCTTTATTTGACCTCAAGTATTTCAAATCCTTACCACTTTGTTTCTCTAACATAGCTTTATACCATTTAAACATCTTGAATGCTTCAGATTTATCTTTTTTAAACATGATTGTCATCATTCTAGAGTAATCATCAACAAAGAGAATAAAATATCTATCTCCATAATAACTCTTTGTCCTCAATGGTCCATATAAATCAGTATGGATTAATTCTAGAATGTCATCAGATGTATGGGTTTTAATTTTTAAACTAGACTTAGTCATTTTACCTTTTTGACAGTTCTTGCACATGATGTTGTTTGGCTTTGTCATCGTCAGTAAGCCTCTTATATTTCTCCTTCTACTTATTTTAATCATGTTTTCAAAGTTCACATGACACAATCTTTTGTACCACAACCATATGTCTTTGTTTCTAGTCATTAAGCAAGTGGTGTTAGTATCATTCAGATAGAATAAGTTACATTTAGTCTGTTCACCAGTACCAATCAGTCTTCCTGATTCATCGAAGATCTTTGCCTTATTCTCAAATGCTACTCTGTGACCTAAATTATTCAGCTGAGAAACACTCAAAATATTATAATTCAATCATTTTACCCAATAAGCATTTTCACATTTAATCAGGTTATTCAATATTATAGTTCCTTTACCTTCAACTGGACAAGGTGTATCATTACTCATTCTTACTGTACCACCATTATAATACTCAAAAGTGTTAAAATTTTCTTTATCACCGGTCATGTGGTGAGTGCAGCCATTATCTATAATCCAGATGTCATTCTTTCTAACCTTAGATATGAGTGCAGTTTCTAAATACCTTTCATCTTCATCTGAATCATCCTTCACAGCTACAAATACCATCTCGATGTCTTCATCAGGTTCGGTGTCAGTATATTCATCTTTATAAGCAGGTAGGTAGCTAGCCTTCTTGCCTTTGTCCTTGTAGTCTCGAGTATCTCTTCTTTCTGATTGTCAATAACCTCTGTAATCTTTGTTATCACCTTTGTCAGATTTCTTCTCAAAAGATCTCTCATTACTTCTGTCATCTTTTCTTCTATTAGTACATCTTACAGTAAAGTGTCCAATCTCTTTACAATTAAAGCATACAAGTGGTAACTTGCCTTTGTATTTACTTTTGCCTCTCTTCATTCTTCTAGCCATAAGTGCTTCTATTTCATCTAGATCTTCTTCTTTACTTTCACTTTCACTATCTCTTCTAGATGTGTGTCTATGACTTGATTTGCTTATTATCATAAAAGACTTAAATGCAGACTCTAAGTTTGGTAAGACACTATTATCAAAGTTATTCATCTCAAATGAAATCATTCTACCAATTAAACTATCAAGAGTAACTATATTTTTTGCTACTACTCTCATTTCTTGAATGGCAGAAACTCTAATAGCATATACAGGTAGTAAGGTTCTTAAGATTTTACTTACCATTGTCTCCTCTTCAAGTGTACCTCCAACTCCTCGTTTAGAATTGACTACTTCTTTTATTCTTGTGTTGTACTATGTGATGTTTTCTCCTTCTTTCATGCTAAGATCATCAAATTTTCCTCTAAGGCTTTCTGCCTTGGCTCTTAGAACATTTGTATCACCTCCATGTACAAGCTTCAGTTTGTCCCACATCTTCTTTGTAGTTTTTCAATCCTTGACATCTTCAAATTCAGCATCAGAGAGTGAGGAAGAAAGCTCTATAACCATGCAGTTGTGT
>MU223776.1:6651458-6666964 GCA_018584345.1 Thuja plicata
TCAATGGTTAAACTGAAACACTATGACCTGTTCATGATGCAACTTTGAATTGCATATTTTTAGATCTATTTAAGTACATTACCTCTCTGATCAATGTATCAATTCAATTCTTTGTGCTCCACACTTTTTGCTTTGTGATGTTGTGTTTCACTGTTCGTCGGTGTCTGTAGATTTTTTTAGCTCTCCTTCAGCTTGATTAATTAGGACTTTATGAAGATATTCTTCATCTATTTCTCTTTAGCATCCTCTTTCTATTCTCTCCCCTTAATCCCATTCATAAATTAATTAAGCTTGTCTCTTATATAGACATGATTTTCACTATTTCTTGATTCTTGATTCTTGATTCTTGATT
The DNA here is from genome assembly GCA_018584345.1 of Thuja plicata. Lineage (NCBI taxonomy): Eukaryota > Viridiplantae > Streptophyta > Pinopsida > Cupressales > Cupressaceae > Thuja > Thuja plicata. The sequence goes on from MU223776.1 coordinate 6,651,811, forward strand.
CTTGGCGTGAAAAACAATCCAGCCAATTTGATTTAAAGCATAACTCCTGATTTATCTCGTAGTTATCTTCTTGCCAACTGTATAAATCTTCTTTAAATCAATCACTTAACTCTGGCTGAATAAAACAAAGAAAACAATCAATTAAGTCTATCTTTAGCTCTTGCTAGCTAGATATTTTGTCATTTTCTAAACTCTCTATTCCTTCGGTCAACTCTGTAGTTAGTCATTGGTGACAACTGACAGTTCCTTCGGTGTGACTCCAATAAGATTCGAGATCTCTGTCCGTCGGGCATCATTGGATTTTTACTCGTCGGGCAACTCTATTTTTAGCTCATCAGGCATCCTGTGGTTTTGGTTCATCGGGAAACACTATCTTCTGCTTGTCAGGTATCACTGTGACTTTTCTTCTTTGCCTTTACCGATGGTGTGCACTCCGTCGATGTTGTCTGTCACTTAGTGAATACTTGGATTTTATGCATTGTTAAAAGCATAACCTTTGTTCCATTTATTCTCTGAAGTCTTTGGCATTATGTACATGATCGTACAAATGATATCAAGTTGACATCAATGAAAATACAAACCATTAACTGATTTAATGCCTTGCATTATCTTCAACTTAACATTATCAAACATTCAATCAGTTACATGTCATCATCTGTGTTGTTGAGTTTTTGTTGTTGTCTTGTTGTTGGTTGCAAGTTTGGACATTCCTTTATTGGATCCTCCAAGCTTGACTGCATCAAGTGGTATCAAAGTTGGTTTGTTTCTTGTGGAGATTAGGTTTTTCAAAGATCTGGAGAGATGCCTCTGAGAAGATTGGACCCTAGGGCAATTGCAGGTATTTCCGAGGAAGTGGAAGCGAGGATAACAGAAAGATTTAGATCCGAGATGGCAACAATGAAAAATGAAATCATAGAAGGTATCATAAATGTTGGATTACATAGAGGTTCGAGAATAGATGATGATTATGAGGAAGTTGTTGAAGACTTTGAGGCTATTGGATCTAGTGGAGATGATAGAGCCGATCAGATGGAGAGATTTGGAGGAGATAGATATGATCGGTTGTAGAGATCTAGAGCTCGGTTGAGTACAAGTTACCGAATGGAGGTGTCCAATTTTTTAGGTACATTGAGACCAGAGGATCTGATTGATTAGATTGGTGAGTTAGAAGACTACTTTGAGCTAGAAGACATTGAGGATCCGCTTAGAGTGAGGTTGGCATACACTAATTTTAAAGGACATGCTACTTTATGGTGGAAAGAGTTGCAGAGGGACCAAGAAGAAGAAGGTGAGATGAAGATCAATCGATGGATATTGATGGTGATAAATCTAAAGGCTAATTTCATTTCTATCGACTATGAACTTGAGTTGTTCAAGAAGTTGTAGAATCTGAAATAGAAGGAGATGACTATGGAATATTATATCAAGGAGTTCTACAAGTTGACTATTCGGTTTGGGCATAGAGAAATTTCTAAGGAAAAGGTTGCAAGGTATGTTAATGGTTTGAGATTCAATATCCAGGATGAGATTGGTATGTTGAAGATTGAATCGATAGAGGATGCTTATTAGTATGCATTGAAGGTAGAAGATAGGTTGAAGAGAAGACGTCACAGTAATTCCCAAGGGAAAGAGAAGTAAGAATAGTCAGTGAAGGATAAACCAAAATTTGAAGATGAATCGAAACTTGTTGAACTGAGGAGAAAGATAGGTAGAGGTGTATTCAGAGGTACTTGTTACAACTAAGGTGAAGAAGGACATTGGTAATTTGAATGTCCCCATACAGATAGGAAGGTCGGTAGTCAATAAAATGTTGTGGTGAATGAGGTTACTAAGAATGAACCTGAGGTGGAGGGTGTGAATTGTTTGCTTAGGAGAACTTTTCTGTCCTCAAAGCAAGCTAATTCTTGTCAAAGGAAGAACTTGTTCGAGACTGTGTGTAAGTCTGGTGGTAAATGTTGTAAGGTGATTGTTGATGGAGGCATTATTGACAACCTAGATGCTAAGGAGATGGTTCAAAAACTTGGTTTGAAAAGGTTGAGGCATCCTTGTCCTTATAGGATAAGTTGGTTTCAATAAGCTCATGTAGTAGAGGTGAAATAGAAGTGCATGGTGATTTTTTACATTGGTTCTTATAGAGTTGAAGTATTATGTGATATTGTGGAGATGAGTTCTTGTCATGTTTTACTTGGGAGACCTTGGTAGTATGATAGAGATGCTATCCATGACTATAAAAGGAATTTGATTACTATCCTGAAATATGGACAAAAGTCTATTTTGATTCCTTTCAAGGATGAAGGCAAAGGAAGGAGGAACTTGAGCATTGGTCGTAGATCTGAGATGGTTGTAGGGGTTGGTGCAGACATTCGGATTCAAAAATCTGAAGGCACATCAAAGAGTACTAGTGGAAAAAGGAAGCATAGGAAGAACTGAGGGAAGAGTGTGTCGGATGAGGGATTGGAGGACATGTATATCAATAACCAGTTTGGGATCTATGTGTTGAATCCCAATAGATGTTCATCCAACTATTGAGAACATATTTTTGCACATGGGGTGTCTGATGCATGAGCATCTTGGGGTAGTTGGAAATCATGTGTCTCCAAAAATATGTTTTGGTTTGATGTTGATCTATTTATTAGGAGCTCGGTAATCTGGTCGGTAACTGCCTTAGAGTTCCTTGTTGAGGTGCTCGGTTACCTGTTGGCTTGATTTCTTGTGGCTCAGTCTCGGTGACTAGTTTCTCGGTCTCAATTACCAAGTAGGTGTTTTGTGTTGTTTCTCAGTGGTGTTTGTTCGATGGATCTCAACTTGATTGTGCCTCTCACCGAGTGGTCTATTTTCAGTGTTCTTGGTCATCGATGAGGTTTATGCTATCTCCTGGGTTGGCCAACTAGTGCATTTAATTTGTAGATGTGTATGGGTGATGTGAGGACCTATATCTTGTTTGGTTCACTCTTCTATGCAGATTTAATGACCGTTGGAGGTTGACTAATGGATAATACGTTGGTTGTGTGTTTCTTGATGCCAACTTGGGTTTTATGTTATTTCATTGTAATGTCGACTTGTGGCAAGTTTGTATGAAAGAGAGTCTAGGTTGACATTTAAAGGGCATGAGAAGATAGATAGAGGATAGCAGAGTAAGTTGATAAGTTGAAGATTGTAAGTTGTTGTAGATAGTTGTAAGTAGGTAGAAATAAATATTAGATTGCTTGGAGGCTTGTGAGCACAACTTTAGATCTTGTTTCTTCCACTTAGCTATAGATTAGATTGGAATGTTGGATCTTGCGAGATCTTTTTGATGATTTTGTTTTTTTTGCCTAACCGGGAAGGCCTTACAGCCTAACATGTTGCATGTAATTGAATCTAAAATGAATATGAATTGATATAAAAAAAAATTTATCTTAGTGTTGTTGAGTTTCCATTGTTTTCTTGTTGTTGGTTGCAAGTTTGGATAGTCCTTTATTGGATCATCCGAACTTGACTGCATCACTTTTTCATTTGAGCAGTGAGCTCTAGGCAATGAGACTAGATGTATGTGCATTCCCCATATATTATAATAGGTTTATACTTCTAAAAAGGTATTTACTTATTGTGGGTAATTAGCCTCGCCATGATTTTTCCCAATATATGGTTTACACGGTAAAAAATTGTGTCAAGTTGTGTGGATGTAATTTTGGTTTGTAGATGCATGCATATTTCATTTTCAATTAATCAGATCAGAATTTAGGGTATTTAATCTTAAGGTTTTTAAGGATTAAGGGCTTTAAGTTTTAAGCTTTTGGAATAACTAATTCACCCCCCCCCCNGGAATAACTAATTCCCCCCCCCCCCCCCCCTCTTAGTTTTTCACTATCATATTATCAAAACTTGGTATCATATTTGGTCCCTTGAAGGAAGCGTAACAAATTAAGGGAGATTTGATATGACATATTACAAGAAGGACAATCTGATGTTTGAAGGTACAAACTACCCCATATGGAAAGGTCAAATTATTACTCATCTAAGATGCATTAGAGAAGATTATTGGACCATCACAAAGAACTCCATACTCCTACAAATCAATCTATGGCTACATTGGATGAAAAGAAGCTTTGAGTATAACATCATAGCAAAGTAAGCATTACTAAGTGCCTTATCAGATACAAATTATACATATGTGATGGAATTAGAGACTGCTCATGAGATATGGACAAAGCTAGAAACTCTTCATGAAAGAGATGTATGTGTCAAGCAAGCCAAGTTACAAAGTCTAAAAGGAAGGTATGAATCCCTAAGAATGTATAAGGATGAGAACATCAATTCTTAAATGTTGAAGATAAATGAATTAGTCGACAACATTAGATGTGTTGGTGATGTATTGGATGAAGGAAAGATCATTTCTAAGGTGTTGAGATCTCTTCCCCATGCTTACAAGAGAAAAGTTGTTGCTATTGAATAAATCCTAACTATTGCTATAGTGACAAGAGACACATTGGTTGGTAAGTTATCCTCTTTTAAAATGAGTGAGTTTGGTGATTCTTTACCCAAGGTTGAATTAGCTTTCAAGGCTACAATATCAGGAAGAGATAAGCATAGATCATATCAAGGTGAAGGATCTACAAGAAGAGTATCAAGATTTGAAAAAGGGATGAGAGAAATCGAAGAAGAAGAGAAAGAGCTTTAGGAACTAGAAGCACTGGTTGCAAGGATACTATCAAAAGGATCTGGTAAGTACAAAGGAAAATTTTATTTTAAATTCTTTTGTTGTAATATGATAGGACATTATGCCTCTAGATTTCTAGAAAGATTTCCTAAGCATAAGTTTGATAAGTCTAAAGATGAGGATAAGTTTTATTATGTTTTTGGTGATGAAGGAGTCATTGATGTTGAATCTAATAATGTTAAGAAAGATGATGAAATTATGTTTGTTGCAATTCAAGAGGATGAACCTAAGTTTGCAAACTTTATGCCTAATATTCCTGCTACAAATATTATTGAAGATCTCATGTCTAATTTTTCTATTAGTAGTATGATTAAGGATGCGATCTCAGTTACTCAAGATGAAGAAAAAACCATAACTACTCAGGATGTCAAGGAAGGCAAACAGATTATTTATAGTGGTTACTCACATCACATGACTGGTGATATGAAAAAATCTATGGAATTTGAGAAGTATGAAAGTGGTACTTTCAAGAGGGGAGATGGCTTTGAAGGTGAAATATCTATGATTAATACTTCTGTTAAAAATGTTGCTAAAGATATTTTGATTGATGTTCATGATAATTGTGCTATTGAGAAGACCTAAGACTAGTGATACTTCTTATAGTAATGTTTCTGCATGTAGTAATGTTGAAAATGTTACCCTTCAAAACCCTATAAGTTTTTCTATTGACGAAGAGAAAGTATTAGTCACACAATTGGATAGGAAGAATGATTGGCTGATAGTTAGCGAATGTTCACATCATATGATTGGTGACATAAGAAAGTTTTTGAAATATAAATAATATGATGGTGGAATTTTTAGATGGGGTGAAAACAATAGAGGAAGGATCAAAGGTAAAGGTACCATTTCCTTTGATGGTAAGAATACAATTGATGATGTGATATGCGTAGAAGGATTAAAGCATAATATTCTCAATGTTGGATAGTTAATGGAAAGGGATATGGATTATACTTCAAGGATGACAAATGAAAAATTGTCAATGATTGTGGTGTAGAAATTGAATCAAGATCTCAGAGCAAGAAAAAAATTCCATCTGAATAATGAAAGGGAAAGATACCTTATTACACAGAGTGGAGAAGGGAAGACCAAAACATGCAAGGATGAAGACCGAGGGAATTTTCCCCTTTCCCTTCGATAAGAGTTTAGTTATGATACCTTTCTCTCCTAATGTGGTATTTCTAAAGTATGATAAATACATGGGTACAACTACCCTCAAGACCACATTAGAGAATTCTACACTTTAAGCATGGAATTATTACATGAGCCTACACACATCATGAGGTTATTTCCTAGAAGCTTAGGAGGCCAAGCATGGAGTGGTTTTCAAAATTACCAATGGGAATCAAAACATTCAAAGAATTGATCTCCAAGTTTATGATATTATATGAGTATTGAGTCATAAACTTGGAGACCGATTCTTTGAATGTTTTGATTCCCAATGGCAATTTTGAAAACCACTCCATAGCTTGGCCTCCTAAGCTTCTATGAAATAACCTCATGAGGTGTGTAGGCTTGTGTAAGAATCCCATGCTTAAAGTGTAGAATTCTCTAATGTGGTCTTGAGGGTCACTTGTACCCATGTATTTATCATACTTCAGAAATACCTTATTAGGAGAGAAATGTATCATAAGTAAACTCTTATCAAATGGAAAGGGGAAAATTCCCTCGGTCGTGTATTATTTTGGTGCATTTCCATTTTATATATTATCAAATTGTGTTTGGAGTGATTGTATATGTTTAGTTAGGAATCCTGAGGGATTGACCTCATCCTCATCTTGTTTCAATTTTGAGGTGTTGTAATCATGAGGTAGTTTGACCCCTAGTTGAGCTAGTGCCATGAAATATATCTCCTTATCTTTCTCTAGCACTTTATCCATCATTTTTATGAACCCAATATTTTTTTGTGCTTCTCTTACCTTTTCCTCGGTGATCTCCTCATGATTAGGATCAACGGTGTTACTATTATTTGTATTGTTTTCTTGAATTTTATGAAGATGAGTCCAAGATTTTTCCATGTTGACTTGATTTTCTTGATCTTGATCTATTCTTTGGCTTGGATTGTATTTATGTGTTAGATTTGTTGGTGATTGAATTTGATGTGAGTTTTCTCTTTGAAAATTTTCACCTTTCAATGTGACCTTATTTTTTATTGCTTTATAATGGTAAGATCTTTTCCTTGTCTTAGGCATGAAAATAATTATTGAATTACTTCTTGAATCAAAGGTTTCCTCAATAGTTAGGCTGTTCATTTAATATCTTGATTGAGTCTACTATAAACAAGTGATATGATAATATTCCAATGTTTTTTAATCAATTGAAAGTGTTTCTTAATGATGAAGCCTAATAGAGAAAGATTTGTCTCTATGATGAAGACTTTTTATGGATCTTGATCTTGTTGGTTCTAGGAAAAGGACCTGTAATCCTTGTTGGAGAACTTCTCAAAAATCAAGGATTTGGATGTTGGACACTACTTGTTGTTTGATGTGATTTGGTTGGAATTGTATGAAGGATCAATTTGTTTAGAATAACACCAATGGAAGATTTTATTAAAAGAACCTGTTTATATTTAGAAAAACTTAGATTCAAAAAGTGTACTCAAAAGATAACTAACAACCACACTGAAGCAGTCAATCTTAGCCAAATTAAAAAAACTATAACAATCTAGTTTATGTTCTTCTTTTGGTAACTTTTTCACAAGTCTTGATACAAAGAAATCAAATCAAATAGGCTACCTAAGGACAGTTTTGGTCGCAATGGATAATGAGGTAAGATTTTTATTTAACCAGGATTTATTTAGGATTTCATTCAAAATATCTTATGAATGCATTACAAGGCCTATGGTAGCATAAACACTATTTAGGTCCTATAGACCGCTAGAGGATACCAGGCATAAGATATTGTTGCCCTTCAAAGAATTAACTTCAAGAAGGTATATATTTATAGTGGATTGGAAAAAGTTGGCTTTAGCTTTGTTTCCACTTTATGTTGTTTCTCTCACCAATAATGTTAAAGCAAATCTTAAGAGGTGATCCTTCTAAGTTTCAAATTTAACTAGCATGTTCATGAAAGCAATGAAATGAAATAAAAAGTAGGTTTAGGAGTTTGATCACCCTAAGAAGGATGAGAGTGTATCCCTATTACTTTCCACTTCCAAACACAATTGACAAATTTGTTCTTTCTAAGCCTTTAACCTATGGAATTAGAGCATGTTTGGCATTTTGATCAACTTAAAAAAGTTGAGAGCATATGCCTAATGATTTTCATTCACAAACAAAGAGGCTTTATTTTTAGCGTTTGTTCATTCCTTAACATTTCTTTCTATTTTCATATCTGACATGTTTGGGATTTTGATCATATTAAAAATATGAGAGCATAGGCCTAATACCTTATTTGAAAAACAATAATAGGTTTCTATTTAGACTAGATTTCAAGCTTTAAAATGTCACAATTTAAGTAAATGACTTGAAATACAAAGGTTTTGGGACTCACCTTGTTCGAAGCTATATGCGCATTTTTTTAGGTTTTTTGATGTTTTGTTATACTTTACCTCGATGATCGTTCTGAGCTCCTTAGCATTCAAGTTTTCTCACGAACATTATTTCAACAACCAAACAAACAAAATGAAGGAAAGACGACACCAAATACACCTTGATTTTGAATGAAAAGTACTTTAGCCAAAGATGGAAACTTATTTTGATACAATTTGATAATTTTTATGTAATATTCATATGCTTTCACTTCTTCTAAGTTTTCCAGTATGTTTTCATTATTGATTTTCTTAGCATAATCATTCAATCTTTTAGATTCCTTCTCTTTCCAATAATCAGGTGTTCTACACTTTGTTTTTTTATCTTTCTTAAAATGCACCATATTCAAATGGGAGAGTCATCAAGATGAATGAAAGAAGTATTATAAAAGGCTTGATAAAGATCAATGATCTTCTAATACCTATTTCACGCTTGAATTCTCTCTTCCAAAGTTTTGGCTTCAATCACTAGTTGTATTTGCTTTGCATCTTTGTATAGCCTTTTCACCTCTTTCTCTTGATAATGATCGGGTTATTTGTATGTCTATTTCCAAGTTTTTCTTGATTTGATCTCTTTAGTCATCTGCAATTCATAAAAAACATCAATTACTTGTCAAGTTTTAGCAATTATGCAACCTAATTCTAATGTTTCTTATCTTTAACTAGATGCTACAAAACAACTACCGAATGCAATGTAGAACAGACTGAATGCTACACAAAATATACCAAATTCTACACAGAACAAACTGAATGCTACACAGAAGGTACCAAATGTTGCACAGAATGTACCAAATGCTACACAAAATATACCAAACTCTATGCAAAATATTTCTAAATGATATGCAAATTTCCCTAAATGATATTCAGACTTTCCTAAATGATACTCAATATTCCCTAAATGATATGCAAAATTTCCTAATTCATATGAAAACTTCCCTAAATGTCAAAATTTATGAAAATGCACAACATAACCATCAAATGGAACTATTCAACATCCAAAACCAAATGTGAGCTTCTTTGGACCAAGTGTGAGCTTCTTTGGACCATATGCGAGAATGTACATACCAAGTGCTACAATGTACAGACTAGGTGCTACAACGTACACACCATGTGCTACAATCTACCAACCAAGTATGAGAATCTAAAAACCAGGTACACAATTCTTAGTATTAGGTGCAAGAAACTTTGTACCAGGTGTGAGAATGTTTATACCAGGTGCAAGAATCTTTCTACTAGGTGCGAGAATCTACTGGTTTTTGAGAAATTTCAATGTAAACACTTCAAAATTGATGTTAGAATGTGATGCTTGAGCTCCACGATGGGTGCCAAATGTAGTCTGTATGTTTGATCTGCACACAAACTAAACATTAATAATGAGTTAGTCAATTCAAATTGAAAGATAAACTATGATTAGATCAATTGAAATGATAAAAATATTGAGCGTCTCATTTCTCTCTAGTTCCAAGGACTATTTCTCTAAATTGCATTAGTGATCCTAGTGAAAATATAGAAACCCAGAAATGCTTTATAATGAATGATATTAAGCTAATTGAGGCACAATTTGATCTAGGATGCAAGATATTGTTGAAGAACTATGTTAAATGCAAATTGCCATTATGAAACTAATTAAGAATATTCAAGGCTAAATGCTAATGGAATCTCAATTGAAAAAAATGTAATTAATATCAAGTGAATTTGTTGTAAGTAAATGTGAATTGGTGTTTTACACTAAGAAATGGCTTCTATTCGTAGGAAGTCCCAAGGGTAGGCGGGTGAGTTTGATTAACCCTGGTCAAAGTTGTTGGAATTATTGGAATGATGTACTGAGAGGGGAGGGGTGAATTAGTACCTCTAAAACTTTTTATGTGGTTGGCCCATTTGTTAATATGAATTCAAAATAACTGAGAGGGGGGGGTGAATTGGTTATCCTCAGGTCTAGATGTGCCCATATAAAACTTTAAATCAACTTTAACAACTCAGATGTGCTCGGCAGCAATAAACAATAAAAGTGTGCAGTTTACTATACTTATGAAATAAGCTTGCAGAAACTTAACAGTAAAACACAATAATAACATTCACACATTTTGACACCATGATTTAACGTGGAAACCCAATATGGGAAAAACCACTAGTAACATGCTACCAAAATTTTACTCTTCTAAAGTAATGCCTTGTGAGGATCCAACCCTGTTAAAGGTTACAAAACACACTGTCAAATGTGACCTGGTTAAAGGATTTAATCACCCTGTTAGGAGTGGCCTTGTTAAAGGACTTAGAACATTCCAATCTGAATGTCACCTTGTTCAAAGGATTTATATAATGACTGTTAGGTCAACCTGGTTAAAGGATTTGAACTGATACAATGGCTAGAAAGTAATCAGTAGGTGTGATCTGATTCATACAAATTACTTTGCAAATCTAGATCCAGTTTCAGCTCTAATGCTAATTCACTGAGTGGCCTCCATTCTCATCTCAAACTTCAGATCTGCTTGGAAATCCATCAAGCAATCTCTCTCTGCTTCTTTTCTCAGCCTTCTCTACTAGGTCTTGCCAATCATTCAATTAACCATGCAAAACTTTGCATTCAACTTCTCCTTACACTTGGATACAATAACAATAACCATAGTAGGTTATATTATACCTCTTCATCTAGGTCAGATAAATCTTTTGCCTCTTAACCAAGATCGTAGATCTTAGGTTAGGTCAAATCCAACGGATCTTTCCATCTTCACATTTAATTTACTTCTCCAATACACTCATTAATTAACCATTGAATCCATTCACTAATAACGGTTTCCCATGCATTAAATGAATATGGACCAATCTTATTTAATAATGCATATCCCAATAAAATCAATTATGTCGGCCATAGATCTCAAATCTCATCAATAATCAAAATACTGTTGCTCGACCTTTCACTGTCTTCCTCAAAATTTCACTGGCACTCGACATCATCTTTGCTTTTCTCAGCATCACCTTTTGCTTTGCTCGGCATCAAATTTTCTTTGCTCGGCATTGACCTTCTAGTGAACTGTCAGTGCTAGATAAATAACGTATCACTTTGCCAAAGTTCCAAATGATCAAGTACCCTGGTGTATACTCATAACTCAACCATTTCTTTGGTCTTCTTGTTATCCCATTCTTTTCAAATCTTCATCAACCAATGGATAAGGTACTTAAACATACATCGATATTCTTACCACTTAAGGTTTAACATCAATGACAAAACAACAATTGTCTACATTGTAGCAATCTTTCCAACACCATTAACCTTTGAGTCATTAGATTTGTATATACCTATCTATTTGTTCATCTTTATATATGTATGTGAAATCATAATATAAGTTCTTTACATGTGTAAACATTCAAGAAACATTCATGAAAACAAATAACACATAACACATGATATGATATCGCAGAAAACTCCTGTTAGGAAGTAAAAAATGCGGTGGGGATGTCTACCCAAAAAACTTCACTATATGTAGATAAGAAGGGAGCCAGTAAAGGCTTACAATTGATCACTTCTGATGATCTACCCTGTTAAGAGTATTAGAGTGGAGACCTGTTAGGATCTACTTCATTTGAAGCTTTAGCAACACCATTAGGTATGCACTCTATTAAGAGATTTATCAAAGAACTATTAAGTCCACCTTCTACAAAAGGATTTTAGTTGTGATGCACTTGTTAGAATGTAACTACAATATAAATGTTGATATGATAGTGAATGCAATCTCTAATTGCAGATAACAGATCATGTAAAGCTTACAATGTAAATGTAATCACCTTGAGTGATTGAGTGATACCTTGTCTCTGCTCGTCGGTAGCCTTTCTGTGTTCTTGATAACTGATTTGATCTATTTCTGTACTTTGCATGAATTATCTTTTGCTTCTTAGATACTCTCGATGGCTGCTATCATTTTTCAACTGATTATGAGTCTCTCATATTACAAATGATTGAACATCTATTTATACTATTTTCTAGCTCTATTCTTGATTCACGCTTTACAAATCAACTCTAGATCCAAGGTTTACAACTTGACCTTGATCTTTAGTTAGATATGTTTTAGATCCATTAGGATGCTTTAAAACATTCACAATTTTCTTTCTTGACCCTCAAGTAAAGATTTAAAACAAAATAAAACTCTATAACTAGAATTACAATGTTTTATCTAACGTGTAAAGTCAGATCCACTTTTTGCGGGTTCTGTAACTGACTGTCAATTTTGATAGTCAGGCTGCTCTATCAATTCTATTAGTTTTTTACTCCGTCGGTGTCCCTTAATTGAACTGTTCATCGAGTATGCCTTTTTTGCTCCGTCGGTGATGTTCTCAAAATTGTATCGTCGGTAATGCTTGTCATTGGTTTGACCCTTGTCAATGTTCGTCGGGCAATTCTATACTTAGAATTTTTATGATAGACATTTTCATCTCATTGGGTATGCTTGTTGTCCGCTGGTTATACTTATACCGATGAACTTTATCATGTTTTTCCCTTTAAGTATACTAATGGAAAAACTTAATGTCATCAATCTCCCCCTTTGACATTAGTATCAAAAACTAATATGTGCAACATACTTAGATGTATTAGTATGTACACCTTGTTAGAATAGTCCTGAAGGATAACTGAGAGGGGGGGGTGAATCAGTTATCAGTAACTTTAATTATTTTTTCTTCTTTAGTTCTAGAATACAATAAAGTAAATGCTCATTTAGATAACACAGTACACAACACACAATTTGATTACGGGGAAACCAAATGGTAAAAACCCCTGTGGGAATTAGCACCCACAATGAACTATACTTTTTTATAGTAATCCCTATTAAAAGATATTTCAACCCTATTAGGAGTTCTACTTTACAATGCAATAAGTATAGTGACCTGGTTAAGGGTCAGACCCTGTTAGGAGTCTTTTACAAATAACCCTGTTAGGGGTGAGGACTCACTGTCCAAAAGCTCACTGCTTCAATGGTGAAGGCTACAACCTTTTGTATAAAAGATATGCACTATATCTGATGATGAACTATAGAGTAGACCTGTTGTCTTGATTAGTTCCAGTATATTGTAGTCTTTCACTTCTTCTTTACATAGACTCTTGATGAATGAACCACAACTAGTATTCTGCTCTATACATTTTATGTCTCTTTTCGTATTATTCACGCTTGGCGTATCACAAATGACTTGCTATAAGTATCTTCCTCAAAGTATGAGATCATGGGACCTGAAAGACAACTCTTCATAACATCCTTGTCGGCTTAACTAAGCACGCAAGCATAATTACAACCGTGCAAGTATAAACTGAATAGACGCGTCGCTTCACTAAGTCGGCTTCACCAAATCATCTCAAACTACATGATCTTGATGTTACATGATAAGTGCATTTAACCAAACATAGTTAAGTCATAACTAATCATGAATATACACACACATATCCTAAAGATAGGTGCAACTCAAGAAACACGTTACATATGTCGACTCTAAACAGATACTCTTCCAGAACTGTAACTGCCAATAGCAGAATTATATAACTTGACTAAAACATCATATCTGGATCTGCGTGTATGAACATAACATAATAAACATGTCTACAACATGTATCTACCCACACAAGTCTTCATGTCATCATTCTGATAAGTACATACAGAATCACTAGTGTGTATTATATGTTGTCATCAATGACAAACATATAATCAATCAACTGTACAGAAACAAATCTCCAACAATCTCCTTCTTTGACATTGATGGCAACATATGATAAAAACATCCTCTGTTCATGGTGTCCTCTTTCTTTTACGATCTTCTCAATATCCTCATCAAAGATTCCTCTATACTGCTTCAGTTCTTCTAACTATTTTTATACTCCCCCAGAGTATATGCTTAGCCTTACTATATACTCCCCTTTGACATCAATGGCAAAGGGCGCTATAAATCATTAGGCACAGGTACTACTCCAGAAGTAGAGTATTCAACCATTCATCAGTCACTTAATGACTGATGTTCTTGCTACTTTTTCTAAACAGACTCAGGAGATGGAATTACTCCCAACTTCTCCCTGAGATACTCAAAAGTATCTTTTGATAAAGGCTTTTTGAAAATATCTGCCAACTATTCTTTGGTGCTCACATAGCCCAATTTCACTTCTTTGTCTGCAACCTTTTCTCTTAGAAAATGGTACTTGATCTCTATGTGTTTTGTCTTTGTGTACATCACAGGGTTCTTAGACATGTTAATAGTGCTAGTGTTATCACAGTGAATAACAATAGGATAATAAACCTGAATTCCAAATTCTTTAACCATCTGTTTGATCCAAACCATGGTTGAAAAATTCAGTGCTACTGCAACATATTCAGCTTCTATTGTTGACTGAGAAATACAATTCTGCTTCTTGCTTATCCAAGAAACCAACCTATCTCCAAGAAATACTGCTCCTCCTGAAGTACTCTTCCTATCATCAATACAACCTACCCAATCTGCATCTGTATACACATGAAGTTGTATATTCTCTGATTTAGGATACCATAAACCATATTCTATAGTTCCCTTTAGATGTCTGAATATCCTCTTGATTTCCATTAGGTGATTCTGCTTGGGTTCAGTTGGAAATCTTCCAACAATGCCAACTGCATTAGATATGTCATGTCTAGATTGAGTTAGATAAATGAGTTTTCCAATCATAGATTTGTACAATGTCTTATCAACTACAGTGGAATCATCATCTTTTGAAATCTTTCTTCCTATTATCATAGGGGTGCATACTGGCTTACAGTCTTCCATCTTAAAGGTCTACAATATTTCCTTCACATACTTTGACTGATTAATGAATATACCTTTATCTATCTGCTTTACATTCAGTCCCAAAAAGTATTTTATAGGACCAATCATGCTCATTTCAAATTCATTCTGCATTTCTTTTGCAAATGTTGTACTAAGCT
>MU223776.1:6694058-6710801 GCA_018584345.1 Thuja plicata
ACTCACCTCTTAGTTTATCATCATCGAGATTGTAAATCATTTCATTGTTGAATATAGAACATAATTTCTGTCAACATGCATTTGCAGTCTCTGGCCTATCGGCCGCCATAGCTTCTCCTTCTATCTTTTGTCTTTTGCTTCTTCTTTGTAATAGTCTTTGCATGCAGGTGATCTTGGTTGTATTGATGTTCATCAATTCTAACACAATTTACCCATGTGTTATAGTCCCAAACATATGAGTTACCTACTCTTGTCGGTTTGTAGCCATTATCAGGTTCTTTTGGTGTCCATGCTTTCTTATTCTTTTTCCAACATTCCTTATATGTATGTCCATTCATTTTGCAGGTAGGACAATACTTGTCCAAGTAGGTTTCCTTCTTTGGCTTTGTCATCTTCGATCTGCATTCATATGCCTTGTGTCCTTGCTTGTGACATTTATAACAATTACCAATGAAAGTAGATTGTGATTGAGGAATACCTTTCATTTTTTTCTGTAAATGTTTGAGGTGTGGTTTGGTTTTCCACAGTGATTTCATTACAGCTTCTTGGTCCTTGGAGTTGCATAAACATTCCTTTGATCTGATTGATTAGATGATTCTCCATTATCGACGTATCCTATTCCTGCGTAGTTGTTGAATCTTCTTTGACCGTCAAGGAAATCATCCATTTTTTTATTGCTTTCTTCATCTTTTTTGATCAATTCATTGTGTTGATTCTGAATTTTTACTTCATGCTTTAGTTTCTCATTCTCTTCCCTTAGCTCACCGATGATCTATATTCTTTCAATGAGTTCAATATTTAATCTGTTTGCCTCTTGACTCATAAGAATAATCTGGTTGGTAATCTCATAGTGATGATCAGTAAGTCTTTGAATCTCTAATTATTTTTCTTGTAGCTTCTCAGCGATTTTCCTCCTATCATCAATAGCCAATGTTCTCTCTGATTCAGCTTTTCTTGAATCATTCATGACATCAATCATTTTTACCATCTGAGTCTCTTGACCGATTTGTAGCATCTTGATTTTCTCTGTTAGATGTAGATTGACTTCTTATATGCTTGTGATCTCTTCTACTGATGTGTCTGAAGCTTTGCTTGTTGATGATTCAACATAGTTGAAGTAATCTGGGATCTCCTCTTCTTGATAATCCTTTTCATTAAGCCTACTTGCCATGATCTTTCTTTCATCAATCAACTTTCTCATGCTTACTCTCGCCTCTTTATACTGCTCATAGTAAATCTAAATTTGTAACTGCTCATTCTCAATAGTCTTGTCTAGTCTATACTTTTCCATTGTGTTTATCTTTTCTCTTAAGTCTTTAATCTTTTCAAGAAAGAGACTTAGCTCTGATACCAATTGTTGGAATTATTGGAATGATGTACTAAGAGGGGAGGGGTGAATCAGTACCTCTAAATTTTTTTATGTGGTTGGCCCATTAACCTTTGAGTCATCAAATTTGTATATACCTATCTATCTGTTCATCTTTCTATATGTACATGTGAAATCATAATATAAGTTCTTTACATGTGTAAACATTCAAGAAACATTCATGAAAATAAATAACACATAACACATGATATGATATCGCTGAAAACTCCTGTTAGGAAGTAAAAACTGTGGTGGGGATGTCTACTCACAAAACTTCACTATCTGCAGATAAGAAGGGAGTCAGTAAAGACTTATAATTGATCACTTTTGATGATCTACCCTGTTAAGAGTATTAGAGTGGAGACCTGTTAGGATCTACTTCGTTTGATGCTTTAGCAACACCATTAGGTGCGCACTCTATTAAGAGATTTATCAAAGAACTGTTATGTCCACCTTCTACAAAAGGATTTTAGTTGTGATGCACTTATTATAATGCAACTACAATATAAATGTTGATCTGATAGTGAATGCAATCTCTAATTGCTAATAACAGATCTTTTAAAGCTTACAATGTAAATGTAATCACCTTGAGTGATTGAGTGATACCTTGTCTCTGCTCGTCGGTAGCCTTTCTGTGTTCTTGATAATTGATTTGATCTATTTCTATACTTTACATGAATTCTCTTCTGCTACTTAGATGCTCTCCATGGCTGTTATCATTTTGCAACTGATAACGAGTCTCTCAGATTACAAATGATTAAACATCTATTTATACTAGTTTCTAGCTCTATTCTTGATTCACGCTTTACAAATTAACTATAGATCCAAGTTTTGCAACTTGACCTTGATCTTTAGTTAGATATGTTTTAGATCTGTTAGGATGCTTTAAAACATTCACAATTTTCTTGCTTGACCCTCAAGTAAATATTTAAAACAAAATAAATCTCTATAAATATAATTACAATGTTTTATCTGACGTGTAAAGTCAGATCCACTTTTTGCGGGTTCTATAACTGACTGTCAGTTCTGATGGTTGGGCTGCTCTGTCAGTTCTATCAGTTTTGTACTCCGTCAGTGTCCCTTAATTGAACTATTCGTCGGGTATGCCTTTTTTGCTCCATCAACGATGTTATCAAAACTGTATTGTCGGTAATGCTTGTCGTCGGTTTGACTCTTGTCAATGTTCGTTGGGCAATTCTATACTTAGCATTTTTACGATAGACATTTTCATCTCATCGGGTATGCTTGCTGTCCGCTGGTTATACTTATACTGATGATCTTTATCATGTTTTTCCCTTTAAGTATACTAATGGCAAAAATTAATGTCATCACAAAGTATGGTTGAGGTTACGGTTGAGTGACATGTCCCCTTTGAGTGGATAAGATTGCTTTATAGGATTGAGTGGTCAAGATAGCAAAGCCCTTTTTATAATCCATGTGCTCTCTTTTCTCATTCCCCATTGGTTGAGTGACTTTTCGTCACGTAGTGGTGGGTGAGAGAAATTAGGATTTAATTAATTCAAAAGAATTAATTACTTTAGCCATATTTGATTTAAATGAATTGAATTTAATCAGTTGATGAATTAAGCAACTAAATGATTAATTCAATTACCTAGTGATTTGATTTATTGATTGCAATTAATTCAAAAATAGCTTGGATTTGAATGATTTTTACTTTGACTTGCGTTGACCACTTTTATGTGTATACAACTTGCAACCCCATTTGCAAAACCTTAAACAAGTGGTGTTCCTTATGAACTATTCATGAGAAAGCCCCTTAATCTCATCAATTGATAAGTAGGAGATATTTTCCACAACAAGCCAAATTGTGATATTGCTATCTGGATTCAACTGTGTATTTTTTGTCAAACTCATTGACCTATGTTTCATGAGTAGTGGTTCACAATAACCCATCTCTCATGAGAATGAATGGAACACTTAGTACTCATTGCATCTAGGTGATGCTCACAAAGGTGAAGCACTGAGACTTCCCGAGAGGTCACCCATCCCAGTACTACTCCAACTCAAGGTCGCTTAACTAAAAAATTTCCTCTATGGTTAAGTCCCATTTACTTGCAACCCGATTTGCAAAACCTTCAGAAAGTGTTATGCCTTGTGATGCATTTATTAGAAAGCCCCTTAAGCTCATCAATTGATAGGTATGATATATTTTCCACAAGTCAAATTGTTATATTTCTACTAGGATTCAACTGTGTAGTTTTTGAGTCAAACTTATTGACCCATGTTTCATGAGTAGTGGTTCACAATAACCCATCTCTCATTAGATTGAATGGAACACTTAGCACTCATTGCATCTAGGTGATGCTCACAAAGGTGAAGCACCAGGACTTCCTAAGATGTCACCCATCCTAGTACTACTCTAGCTCAAGCGTGCTTAACTACAAATTTTCCTCCATGGTTAAGCCTATTTTTCTTGCAACTCTATTTGTAAAACCTTCAGAAAGTGTTGTGCCTTATGAACCATTTAGTAGAAATCCCCTTAAGCTAGTTAATTGATAAGTAGGAGATATTTTCCATAGCATGTCAAATTGTGATATTGCTATCATGATTCAACTATGTAGTTTTTGAGTCAAACTCATTGACCCATGTTTCATGAGTAGTGGTTCACAAGAACCCATCACTCATGAGAATGAATGGAACACTTAACACTCATTTCATCTAGGTGATTCTCATAGAGGTGAAGCACTGGAATTTCTCGGGAGGTCACCCACCCTAGTACTACTCCATCTCAAACGCACTTAACTATGGAGTTTACTCCATGGATAAGCCCACTTTTATTACAACCCCATTTGCAAAACCTTCATAAAGTGTTTTTCCTTACGAACCATTCATTATAAATACCCTTGGCTCATAAATTGATAAGTAGGAGATATTTTTCACAAGTCAAATTGTGATATTGCTATCAGGATTCAACTATGTAGTTTTTGAGTCAAACTCATTGAACCACGTGTTCATGAGTAGTGGTTAATAAGTATCCATATCTCATGAGAATGAATGGAACAATTAACTCTTATTACATCTAGGTGATGCTCACAGAGGTGAAGCACCAAGAATTTACGCGAGGTCACCCATCCTAGTACTACTCTAGCTCAAGCGCGCTTAACTACAAAGTCTCCTCCATGGTTAAGCCCACTTTTCTTACAACCACATTTTCAAAACCTTCAACAAGTAGTGTGCCTTATGAATCACTCATTTGAAATCCCCTTAATCTCATCAATTGATAAGTAGGAGACATTTTTCCACAAAAAATCAAATTGTGATATTGTTTTCAAGATTTGACTATGTAGTTGTTGAGTCAAACTCATTAACCTATGTTTCATGAGTAGTGGTTAAAAAGAACCCATATCTCATAAGGATGAATTAAACACTTAGAACTCATTGTATTTAGGCGATTCTCATAGAGGTGAAGCACCGAGACTTCCTGGGAGGTCACCCATCCCAGTACTACTCCAGCTCAAGTATGCTTAACTATGGAGTTTCCTCCATGGTTAAGCCCACTTTGCTTGCAACCCAATTTGAAAAACCTTCAACAAGTGTTGTGCCTTATGAAAAATTCATTAGAAAGCCCCTTAAGCTCATCAATTTATTGGTAGAAGATATTTTCTACAACAAGTCAAATCTTGATATTGCTATCAGGATTCAATTGTGTATTTTTTTGAGTCAAACTCAATGACCCATGTTTCATTAGTAGGTCAAAAGAACCCATATCTCATTATAATGAATGGAACACTTAGCACTCATTACATATAAGTGATGCTGACAGAGGTGAAGCACCAAGACTTTCCAGGAGGTCACCCATCCCAACACTACTATAGCTCAAGTGTGTTTAACTACAAAGTTTCCTCCATGGTTAAGCCCACTTTTCTTGCAACCCCATTTTAAAAAACTTCAATAATTGTTGTGCCTTATTAACCATTCATTATAAATTCCCTTAAGATCATTAATTGATAAGTAGGATATGTTTTCCATAGTAAGTCAAATTGTGATATTTCTATTAGGATTCAACTGTGTAGCTTTAAAGTCAAACTCATTTACCAATGTTTCATGAGTAGTGGTTCACAAGAACACATCTCTCATGATAATTAATGTAACACTAAACACTCATTACATATAGGTTATTCTCACATAGGTGAAGCATCGAGACTTCATGGGAGGTCACCTATCCTAGTACTACTCCAATCAAGTGCGCTTAACTATGAAGTTTCCTCCATGGTTAAGCCCACTTTGATTACACCCCCATTTTCAAAACCTTCAACAAGTGTTGTGTCTTATGAACCATTCATTAGAAAGCCCCTTAATCTCATCAATTTACAAGTAGGAGATATTTTCCATAACAATTCAAATTGTGATATTGCTATGAGGATTCAATTGTGTAGTTTTTGAGTCAAAGTCATTGACCCGCATTTCATGAGTAGTCGTTCACAAGAACCCATCTCACACGAGAATGAATGGAACACATAACACTCATTGCATCTAGGTGATGCTCATAGAGGTGAAGTACCGAGACTTTCCAAGAGGTCACCCATCTCAGTACTAATCCATCTCTATCGCACTTAACTACGAAGTTTCCTCCATGGTTAAGCGCATTTTGCTGGCAACCCCATTTGCAAAACCTTCAACAAGTGTCGTTCCTTATGAACCATTCATTAGAAAGCCCCTTAAGTTCATCAGTTAATAAGTAGGAGATATTTTCCATGACAAGTCAAATTATGATCTTTGATTGTCAATATACACTTTTTGTCCCCAGCTCACTTGATTTTCTCTGGAAGTGATGGTCTTTAAAATTACATTTAGAGGGTTTTAGATAACTAAGGTACGTTTTGTCCTATTTCAACCCTTGAAAAATACTAACTATAAAATCATGCAAATTAATGAGGATGGAAAGTTTTAACCATGTACACGCTTCTAAATATTTAGATTTTTTAATCCATTTTATGCACTATAATTAAAGTGTTCCTAGAATATATGTGAATAATTACTTAAAATAATTAGATACAAGATTATGAGATTACATGTGAAATGAATACAATTAAATATCTTTAGATATATAAGGACATTGCAATAAATTAAGCCAATGGGTATTTAGTAGGCTAATGTATGGTTGGGAATAACCTAAAATGTAATTTTGAAAATTTAGGGGTCAAATTTGATTTCACCTTTGCAAGATTGAATTGGGATAGAAACATATTGGAACCAAGGTGATCATAGAAAATCTAGGAATACCTATGTATGTAGACATGATAGATGAATATTTAAAACAATGTATAGGGTGTGTGTGCAAGAAAAGGCTAAACTCCATACTATCAACATATATGCCCACACCCCCACACTTATGTATGATTACCATGCACTTTCCATGAAAAAAGGGAGGTCAAAATTATAGACACCTAAATCTGATTAACATATCTTATCACATTTAGTGCCTTCTAAGACATTATCAACTAAGTAATCAATCATTACCTAATTGATTTATGTTATCCTACAAGCCTGATTAATTCATTTAATTGACTATAGTCTAATTAATTATTAAATGGTAACCAATGGCCTAATAGTTAATTAAACCCCCTTTTCCCCTATTAGGTTGAATGAATAATATCTATTCATTTAACTTAATTCATATTATTCTCTTTTCCTCCACTTGTGATTTAAAAAGTTAAATCTATTCTATTTAAGCACATGGCTTCACAACCTTAACCCCTAACCTAGCCAATCCCAACCACCTAACCCTGAGTTCTAACCCATCCCAACCCCTTCACACATGCTAATCCTTCCTCATTAGATAATTAACCCTAATCAATTAGTTAACCCCTCCACTCATTCTCTCTCCTCCCATCTCCATCTCCCTAATCACCTATCTTAAACCCTAACCCTAATCCCAATCTCTCCCTAAGCTTGTCACATTCCTAATCCTTGGATTAGGAATTCAACTCTACCCCAAAGTCAAAATTATCAAGCCCTCTTAACCCTAACCCTAATCCTAAACTCTCCTTAAGTTTGTCACATTCCTAATCTTTGGATTAGGAATTCAACCCCTTTCCCAAAGTCAAACTTCTCAAGCTTTCTCTTATCCCCTCACCCATGCCTCATTAAGACCCTCATAAATGCCCCATTAATGCTCTTACAACCCTAATTACTCACCCTATCTCTAAGAGTCTTCTCTTAACCCTTTTCACATGGACAAAGATGGTCACATTCATCTCCCCTCACATCCTCTCTCCTTGTGACACTTGTCACAATGAGAGGCACTTAAATAAGCACAATCCTTGTGCTCTCTTCTAGGTGCATCTGAGCCCCTCTTCAGCTTTGCATACTAACCACTCATTCTGAGTCCATTTTCCTATAAGTAGAACCTCATCCCTTCACAAATATATCCATCTTTTATGCAAACTTATAATTCTAGTTTGAAGAACCCATCTTGAAGCTTGAAGCATATCAAATCTTGACCACACATCCATAAGCATGGACACATAAAAAGATCAAAAGGGAGCTTGGATCAGTTTTTAGGGAGGTTTGCACTTCCTTAATTTCTTATTGTTTTGAGTTTTCTTTTATGTCTAATCATGTATGTAGTCTTGGTCTTTTAGGTTATTGAGTGTTTTAATCTGATTATTATGCTCCTTTTATAATTGATTTTCCATAGCTCACATTCTGGCACCCCCGGTGGGACCCACTTCACGGGTCGTTTATACTAACTTAATGCATTTTTGTGAGTTTTTTAAATTTTTGTGGACTTGTAGGTTTAGAGGCGTCTTGGCTCAAAACAGACTCCACCATCACGTCCTAATCGCCATTTTTAGTCAAAACAACTATAAACTTGGCTCTGCCCCCCACGATCAAATCGACGTCATGTCCCTAAACCTTATCAAAGCTTCCTTCGTTCTTCTCAAAAACATGTTCAAATTCATAGACATGCATCTCTTCTTCTACAGAGGTGGCTCCTACAGACATGTGACTCTGCTTGTACACAGGTGGCTCTGCCTGCAAACAAAGACACTGTCACAAAAACATCCATAACTTTTGCATACGAGCTCCCTTTTGGGTGATTTGAAAAGTGTCAGAAAGTTGAATCAGAGGAATTTTCAGATTTTCAATCCACTTCATCATATTACTAATAAAAAATAAGTTAAGATCCTTCAAATTTACTCCTTCTTTTGTGCACTAATCTAAATCAAATCAAACATAACTCTTGAATGCCCTTAAGGAATCGAACAAACTCAATCTCGAATGCATACTAAATCAACACTTTATTTCAATTTTTTGGAATCAGACAAGGCAAATCAAATATTTTTCATTTTTGGATCAAAAAACTAAACAAGCTATCACACCTTTTAATTTGGGTTCTAAAACTGAACAGTCAAACAAACATAATCTTGAATGCAATAAAGGCAAAAAAACAAAGCAATTAAACACTTCAAATTTGGGTTTAACAATTGAACAAGGCAATCACACATTTCCTTTTAAGTGCACTAAAATCAAGCAAAAATCAATCTCGAATGCCTTAAAGGAACTGACTAAATCAATCAAAACACCAATCTCAAATACATAAAAGTGCAACTGAACAAAGCAATCAACACTTTCCTTTTTGGGTCTTAAAACTGAACTCTCAAACAAACTCAATCTTGAATGCATAAAGACAATTGAAAAAAGGCAAAATAAATTTCACTTTGGTGCTCATAAAATGAAACAACTTGCTAGTTCATTTTTGTTATAGATCAAAACACACATTGCCTAACTTATCAAAAATCAATTGCGTGTTTTATGTCTTTGGTGCATTGCACACACTTTTGTAGAGTGCAACCTCACTTCATGCACTATCCTCTCCCACTGGTTTTCATGGTTGTTGGTACAAGAGAAAGATGATTGTGACCATTCAAAACTTTCAAATTGCTTAGAGGGGCCTACCCTGAAGAAGCATGAGTCCTTCTGGAGAACGACCCCAAACCGGTAAATCCTTTGGCCGGTATAGAAACAAGGGGTGACCCAAAGGCTCATTTTACATCCTTTCAAGCTTGGGTGAATCGTGTTCGATGGTATTCCATACTGGGTGAACTCCCTAGCATATTGGCATGGTCAAACTAGGCTCTTAAGTAAGTCACGTCATACAAACCAATTGTGGGGACTCCACAAATTACTAGAAACTAATAAAATAGAAACCTACCTGTTTCACCTCTGTAATCTTGATAACCAAATGGGCAAGGAAGATAGTAACTTCCCTGAGAAAATTGCACATTCGTGCCACCTTGAGTGTTTGGAGTCGGATAATGCGGCATCATGACTAGCGCCATTGTATGCTTGGTGATGGTCGTATTCTGATTAGCTCTTGTGTGTGTACCTATGTATGCAAGCAAAGGTTTTCAAGCTCACTGCATCCTTAAGGTAGAAAGTGCTTGTATGTGTCTTCAATGTCGCAACCCTTGTAAAAAATAGTTCTTGAACATACACAATCTGAAAGTTTTGTAAGTCCTTTTTGCTAAAGAGATCCACATTTGTATGCTTCTTGCAAGGTTGCTTTGCCTCTTGCAAGACTGTTTGCTCCAAATTTTCAAAATCTCATCATTTGTTCCAAAAAGCATCCAAGGCATACTTACCATAGTCACTGCCTCGTCCTAAAACATCTTTCACACTAAGCTCATGTCCAATTCAATCAAGCATCAGAAAGTGAAGATTATGTTGCCTCCCATATGGAGAGAAAAGAAGAACACAACCAGAGAGGCCAAGAAATATCAGCATATAATTGAGTCCATTGAGCAAGAGAACCATACACGTGAAGAATATGAAAAGGTCCAATACAACTATACGATTATTCGCTTCATTCAAAAATTCTACACAAACTGCACCTTCATTCACTTTGAACACTACGACAATATGACATATTACCAAGTTGTTCACCCAAGCCTCCAAATATTTTCATCCTAGGTTCATAATCATGTTCTTACTCTCATCCAGCATCAGTTTCTTCTAGTGTCATCCAGTCCTCTATTTCTCCCCATATCCTAGACCAACAGGGCTATCTTTTCCATCCCCCATCCTCTTTCCATCTTCTTCAGAGTCAGTCCTTCTTCCTATTTTGATTTTAAATATTAATCCTAGTCTAAGCTTGTTGTTCATCCTATTTTGCGCTTAATTCTTCCATTCATCTCCCTCCTTTCTCCCTATCCAACTCATCTGCAAAGTGTCAAGTCACAAATCTATTATGATGAGTTTGGTTGTCACATCTCTTCCTTGACTTTATCATATTCCGATGATGATGAAGGTCTAATTGATCATGATGCATACTTTGAAAACCTTAGCAAGCTCACCCCAACATCCTATTCTAGTGATGATGAAGGTCTTGTTGATCATGATGCGTACATTAAAAACCTTAACAAACTTGCTCCAAGCATCCTCTAAGCTCCAGTCATTCCTCCACACTATCCCATCATGCTACCATGCATACCCACTAGCACTCCTTATCATACCTTTGACGAGGGAAATCCATCTTATCCTCCATCCACATCTCCTTCTTATACATTCATGCCTCCATCTTATCCCATGGTCATATCCCAAACTCCATCTTTTCACAACAACACTACTATCTACATCCCTAATCCCAATCCACCATCTCATTATCCTCCAACCCATGTTCAAATCCCTAATCCTAGTCCTCCATTTCCTCTAAACCATCACCATGATCCCCATGCTATTGCTAATCTACCATCCACTCTATCCTACCCATCTACCCCATCTTATCCCAATCTACCATCTCCAATTCATACCTACATTAACACTTATTCCATACCCCAATCCATCCCTCCTCTCCTATTATTTAGTCAATCAAGTTCGCAGGACAATTCCACACCTACCTATGTGAACTATCTTGCTTTACCATCTTCCCACCATCTGATACGTAAGTCTCCAAGGAGTTTCACAAGGAAGCCAGCAAAAAATCCACCTCTTAAAGAGTCACGTCATATCACTCCCCCATGGGAAAACACTAGTGATGAAGCCCTTCCATCTCCCGCACCCAACATTCCTCTTCCATATCATGTACCTATCATTTCCCTTCTGAATCCCATACTTATTGATCCTCTTCCACCCCTCACACCCGACATGTCTCTTCCATCTCCCGCACCTATTATATCCCTTCCAGATCTCATACTTTTTGATCCTCTTCCATCTCCTAACACCATTAAAGTCCCCTCATCTATTGACTCCATAGAATCCTCATCCCCATCTTCTCCTCCTAGCACTATCACCATCCCATTCAATGAACCTCGGGCATCCACCCTTCTTCCCTCTCTAACAGAATCAACCATCCCTCCATCCAATCTATTTAAAGAATGTCTCATTCATATATCCAACCCATTTGAAGAATCTCTCATTCATCCATCCAACCCATTTGTAGAATACATCCATCCATCCAACCCATTTGAATAATCTCCCATTCATTCATCCCCTCCCTCTGTAGAGTCCATCCACACATCTCATCTTCCCTCTATTCCAATAAAAAAATCTCACATCCTTTTATCTCCTCCATCGGAAGAGTCCCTTCATACACCCCCCATCACACCATCCACGTCAATCCAATCATGTCAAGACCTTGTCCAAAAGCATGTTGAAGTATCCATTGAATTGAATGAAGATTGTATCATTCCATCTACTCCATATCAAGATCCTAAGATACCACTCCATCCATTACATGATCCAGCAACTCTATCTCATGATCCATTGCCATCCAGTCCTTCAAAGCAAGATCCTCCCATTCTATCGATGTCATCTCAAGATCTATTCCCCCATTTGAGCCAAGCTCACAACATCCCATCACCTTCACTCCATAAACCTTTATCACCTCCAATTCCAACTATCCCACCACCATTACTCCATCACCTTGGTCCACTCACATTCATCTGCAGTGGTCCGCTTAAAATAGAAGAAATCAGTTACATCTCCACCATTTGCCATCCACCTGGTAATGGACTTACATCTTGTTCCTTCACTGAAAAGTATCTTGCCTTGACTCAAATGCTAAAAATTGGAATTATCAAGGTAAAGGTGTAGGAATAAATGAGCAAGGTACCTTGGATCCCATTTAGGTTAAAAGACATCCACAATTTTGTGGTATTGGTTACGCACCTAGAGGTCCTTCATCCAAAAATATTGGTATAGTTAAATCAAAGCTCATGAGCGCTTTCAAACCCTCCATCACATCTTCCTATTGTCCCTCTAAAGCATATAACACCATCCCCCTCCTCCATCCTTGCAACCCAAGACAACCTACCATATTCCTCCTTCATCCTCTCAATCCATTTTGGGCCCCTATGTCCCAAATCTCATCCTACATCTTATCCCACTCCTTCCTTCATCCATCAATCCCATATAAAAAAATCCCACCACTTACATTCCCAATCAGGATCAACAATGACACATACCCATGCGCCCCATCCACCATCCTACCTCCACCACTCCATCCATATTTCCTCCATCTCATGCAAGTTTTCATATCTCTTCCAATACTACTTACTGTAATTTGGATTCCAAATCATCAATGCATAAAGCTACAGATCCACAATCTAAAGATTGTCATGTTCACTTCAAATGACATGCTCCAGCAAAAGCAAATCCAATCAAAGCATGCACTACATACCATAGGACACAAAAGCCCACCAAAGCAAAATAAAAAACTATGTGGATCCCAAAGCAAAAAGATGACATGCATCTAAACAAAAAATCCATTGCGGCATCCGAGGTTACTAATCCTCTAGCTGAGCATTCCTCTCCTCCATCTTCAAAATCTATTTTGGGTCCTTATGTCCCACAAATTCCTACCATGCTTCTTACATCGCATCCACAGGTACCATCCGCTTCACATTCACTCTTCCCTCATCCCTCGCAACATGTGCCAATGTTGATCCTAACAACATCCCCCTATCCCACTCACTTTCTGTCATTTTATCTGAATACCTCCAACTATCGTATCCCCTATCCTACATATCTCCCCCCACATAACTATCTCATACCTAAATTTTCCTAAGTCACCCATCCTACATAAATTTGTACCAACATATCATACTTAACACCAAAAGTAGAAAGCCAGAAAGAAAAGCAAAAAAATCAAAAGAAAAAAAAAAAGAAAAAAAAAAAGAAGAAGAAAAAGAAAGAGAAATCAATTCGTCCACTGGTGAAAACTTGGCAAACAAGCGCCTTGGATAAGTACCGTGATGAAAACCTTGTAAGCATGCATCATGTGTAGTTCCTCCATCCAGTTGCTCTTAACACTTGGGGGCAGTTCCTTCTGGCCACCATCCATCTACCATCCATATCTTGTCTTGTCCTTTTCACTTCCTCCATCCTTCTCTGGATCTTGATGAGAAATATACAAGCCACCATATCTACATGCTTTTGGACATCTCTTGACATCCATCTCCCATCTTTATCCACTTATCCTTTTATCCACCCATCCTTCCTTCCACCACACCTCATCCCTCATACCTGATGCCAACTTGAATCTCACTATCGCCTACCGTCACCCTCTTCTTCTTTTTCTTTCCCCTTTCCTGTCGTTCAGCCATCTTTTCGAGACGTCGTCAGGGCTTCACTGTTTCTTCCTGTTGCCCTCTCGAGGGGGAATCACCCTAGTCAAATTCTATCCCAATTCTATTATAATCATCATTCTGGGGCAACTTCGTTGCCTACATCACGTCTTCACATCGTCTATTATTTTAAACGTATTGAAAATAGCGTTATTCTAACACTATGTCGAAGAGGGGCAAAATGTAGACACCTAAATATGATTAACATATCTAATCACATTTAGTGCCTTCTAAGACATTATTAACTAATTAATCAGTCATTACCTAATTGATTTATGTTATCCTACAAGCTTGATTAATTCATTTAATTGGCTATAGTCATATTAATAATTAAATGGCAACCAATGGACTAATAGTTAATTAAACCCCCCTTTCCCCTATTAGGTTGAATGAATAATGTCTATTTATTTAACTTAATTCATATTATCCTCTTTTCCTCCACTTGTGATTTAAATAGTTAAATCTATTCTATTTAAGCACATGGCTTCACAACCTTAACCCCTAACCTAACCAATGCCAACCACCTAACACCAAGTTCTAACCCATCCCAACCCCTTCACACATGCTAATCCTTCCTCATTAGCTAATTAACCCTGATCAGTTAGTTAACCCCTCCACTCATTCTCTCTCCTCCCATCTCCATCTCCCTAATCACCTATCTTAAACCCTAACCCTAATCCTAATCTCTCCTTGAGCTTGTCACATTCCTAATTCTTGGATTAAGAATTCAACTCTACCCCAAAGTCAAACTTCTCAAGCCCTCTTAACCCTAACCCTAATCCTAAACTCTCCCTAAGCTTGTCACATTCCTAATCTTTGGATTAGGAATTCAACCCTTTTCCCAAAGTCAAACTTCTCAAGCTCTCTCTTATCCCCTCACCCATGCCTCATTAAGACCCTCATAAATACCTCATTAATGCTCTTACAACCCTCTTTACTCACCCTATCTCTAAGAGTCTTCTCTTATCCCTTTGCACATGGACCAAGATGGTCACATTCATCTCCCCTCACATCCTCTCTCCTTGTGACACTTGTCACAATAAGAGGCACTTAAAGAAGCACAATCCTTGTGCTCTCTTCTAGGTGCATCTGAGCCCCTCTTCAACTTTGCATCTTGACCACTCATTCTGAGTCCATTTTCGTATAAGTAGAACTTCATTCCTTCACAAATATATCCATCTTTTATGCAAACTTATAATTCCAGTTTGAAGAACCCATCTTGAAGCTTGAAGCATATCAAATCTTGAGCACACGTCCATAAAAATGGACACATCAAAAGATCAAAAGGGAGCTTGGATCAGTTTTTAGGGAGGTTTGCACTTCCTTAATTTCTTATTGTTTTAAGTTTTCTTTTATGTCTAATCATGTATGTAGTCTTGGTCTTTTAGGTTATTGAGTGTTTTAATCTGATTATTATGCTCCTTTTATAACTAATTTTCCATAGCTCACAAAAATAACATTTACAACTAGGCAATTTAACAAAGAGCCTTCCGTTTGCACTCATGCTCATAACTTATGAAACTCTCTGTTTGTTGCCTTTGGACCGCCTTATTCCTTCAGCCATGGTCTTGGCACTCCTTGGTGTTTCTTCATCTTTAGAAATTTTTTCCTGTACTTGCAGATAGGTGATTATTAGTTGTATTTGGAAACTTCATCGCGATGTTGTTTTCTCTAACACAATCCTTCCCCTACATATATAACTTTAAATGACATGTGCTAATTTGTCTCTCCAAATAGAGAATTTGTGCACAAGTTGGCATAACATTTTTCAAGATGGTTTACGAGCTTCTTGAACAACTACATACAAGTATCAAGAGTAATGGGGATTCTACTGTTTAACATTCACTTTTGGATGGACTAATGTAATTTTTTTTTGTTGTTATTTGCTGCTATAGTTTGTCGTATCTAAAACCATTTTTATGATTGTTGTAACTGATGAACTATAACTGATTGAATGTTTGAAGATGTTAAGTTGATGATCACCGAGACACAAAAAGTTAATGCAAGACATTAAATCAGCTAATGTATTGTATTGTCATTGATGTCAACTTGATATAATTTGTATGGTCATGTACATACTGCTAAAGACTTCAAATAACCAATGAATCAAAGACTATGCTATCAGTAATGCATAAAAGTTAAGTATTGACAAAGTGATTGCATACACCGACGAAGTGCACATCGACGGACAAAGTAAACCAACAAGAGCAAAGTCACAGTGTTACCCGACAAGCAAAAGCACAACATTACTGACGAGCAAAGTCAGAGTGTTAACCGACGAGCAAAGCACAGTGTAACCCGATGAACATAATTACAGTGTTGCCTGACGGATAGACAACACCGATGGACGGAGATCCCGAAGACAACTGAAGTCTTACCGACGGAACAGTCAGTTGTCACCGACGACTAACTGAAGTATTGACCGATAGAACAAAGAGTTCAGAAATGACAAAAGGCTTAGATGTCAAGAGCTAAATATAGACTTAAATGGTAATTATCATTGTTTTAATCGACAAGATAAAGCTAGAGATAAGTAAAGGATTTAAAGCTGTTTTGTCTAGTTGGCAAGAAGATATCTACGAGCTAAAATATGAGTTTTGCTTTAAATCTAATTGGCGAGAATTATGGATCACGCTAAGATCAAGAAAGCCAAGAAACAATGAAATCATGTCTATATAAGAGACAAGCTAATTCAATGTGAATTAGGGGAGTGACAAGAGAATAGATGCTGAAGAGATTCTGAAGGAGAAGAAAGTCTTCATTCAGACCTGATCAATCAAGCTGAGG
>MU223776.1:6725321-6737217 GCA_018584345.1 Thuja plicata
AGTTATATTTGTATAAATACCTTCAAGGATGTTTGAGATAGGTTTCAGCTTCATAGGAGTTAAGGTGTAGATTCTAGATTTTGGGGGTTTTTAAAATATTTCAGGACTTAGCCAAATTTCAGGATTCAGTGTGCCTTCAGCAAAGCTACCTTCCACAATCTATTTCGACTTTCTAAGATCAAATCAAAGCTGGAAGGACACATGCGGAGTTCTCTTATGATTTCACCCTTCAAACTTCCGAAAGATCATCCCATGCTCAAGCATCCCACGATTTCCTTGGCAAAACTCTCTATTACAAACGACTTAGAAGGAAAAAAGCTTGGAGAAGGGGGAAAGAGGAGACCAGCTCCTTGGCGGAATTGTCCTATCCATGGGACAATTCCACCCAAGAGGGATAAGACAATGCTACCGAAACAACACCCCCTTTCACCTGAAATGACTCCAAGTTCTTCAAAAAAACATCTCCCACATACCAAGGAAATCACCGAGCAAGAGGAAGAGGGAGCGGAATTTCAAGGTCTATAGGACAAACCCCTGTCCTGTAGGAGGTCGGAATCCGCCTAGGCATGGGACAGAGTAGACTTGCACTTTCATACTTAACCAATTTTTTTAGTTCAGGGGCGGGAGAATTTATACAAATATAACATTTAAGTATAAGTCTGATTTATTTTCTTATACTTTAAGTTATATTTGTATAAATACCTTCAAGGATGTTTGAGATAGGTTTCAGCTTCATAGGAGTTAAGGTGTAGATTCTAGATTTTGGGGGTTTTTAAAATATTTCAGGACTTAGCCAAATTTCAGGATTCGGTGTGCCTTCAGCAAAGCTACCTCCCACAATCTATTTTGACTTTCTAAGATCAAATCAAAGCTGGAACAAGGATTCTCAAAGGGTTTAAACTTGTTTCATCACAAATCCTTCGGTTTCAATTCCATATTCCCGAAATATTTAGCACAACTCTCGCCCATGTTCCAGAAAAACTTGACTTCCCAGCAGGCCAAAATTGCCCAAAACCAACTCTCAAACTTCACTTGTCGGACCTAAGGACTTGAAAACTACTATCGACAAAGACAACCTAAGACCACTACTCCTACCGCTTGCAAAAGAGAGGGGGTCCCCATTTGCAATGGGGCGATGGTGTGAAAATCTCACAACAAGTTGCAAGGTACATGAATGGTTTGAGGACATCAATTCAAGATGAGATTAGATTGGTGAAATTGCAATGTGTAGAGGAAGCTTATATGCCCTAAAAGCTAAAGAGAAGTTGAACAAGAGGCATGAGCAAAGACAAAGAGCAAAAGGTGGAAGGTTTTAGAGAGGGAGAACCTCGAATGGTGGAAGATCTTATTCAGATCAGAGCAAAGGAAAGACTGAGTGTAAAGAGGAAAATGCATACCGAAGAGATGACAGAAACTTTCAGAGAGGAAGTGGACCAGGTAACTATAGAAGGGATGACAAAAGAGTGTTTAGAGGAACTTGTTTCAAGTGTGGTGGACACCAGGCCTTTGAGTGTACTCAAGGTAACTCTGAGAAAAGGACAAAGAATAAGGGTATATCTGCTTATGTAGAGAAGGAAAATCTTTGAATCAACCAAAGAATGGTGAAGCCCTAATGGTAAGGAGAGCCCTATGTCACGAGGAGCCAGAACAAGAGCCATTGCTGAGAAGAAGTTTGTTCAAGACTAGATGCAAAGTAGAAGGAAAATGTTGCAAAGTGATCATTAATAGTGGTAGTTTAGATAATCTAGCCTCCGAAGAGTTGGTTGACAAGCTGAAGTTGTAGAGTTTGAAGCATCCCGAAGCCTTATCATATAGCATGGATAAAGGATGATCTTAAGGTACTGGTAAGTGAACAATGCCTAGTTAAATTGAAGATATGATCTTATCATGATGAAGTTCTTGTGATATTATGCCTATGGATGTGTGTCATATCTTGTTGGGTAGACCATGGCAGTATGATTGACAAGCTTTGCATGATGGAAGAAAGAATTGGTATACTATTGTTGCAAACGGGATGAAACAAGTCTTGTTGCCTTTGATTGAGACTCCTAAGAATGAGAATTGTACCAGTGTTAGAGTTTGTTTGGTTGAAGTAAGGAAATTCTTGGATGGCTTGAAGAGTGAAAATATGTGTTATGCATTGATCCCTAAGAAGTCTGATCTAGGAACAAAAGAACAACCTAAGGAAATAATGGAATTGTTGACAGAGTATGAGGACATAATTTCAGATAATGTACCTGATGAATTGCCACCTGTGAGAAGTATCAGTCATTGCATGGATTTAATTCCTGGACCAAGTTTGCCTAATAAAGTAGCACATCAGATGACACCAACAGAGAATGAGGAGTTGAATAGACAAGTGCAAGAATTGTTGAAGAAAGATTGATTAGAGAGAGCTTGAGTCCTTGTGCAGTATTAGCACCAAAGAAGAATGGAGAATGGAGAATGTGCACTGATTCTAGAGCTATTAATAAGATCACTGTGAAATACCGATTCCCTTTGCCTAGGATGGATGATATAATGAATTGTTTGAGTGGAGCCAAATATTTTACAAAGATAGACTTGAAGAGTAGATATCATCAGATTAAAATTAGAGAAGGAGATGAGTGGAAGACTGCATTTAAGACAAATGAAGGATTGTATGAGTGGTTGGTGATGCCTTTTGGATTGACTAATGCACCGGGTACTTTCATGAGATTGATGAATGAGGTATTGAAGAAATTCTTTGGTAAGTTTGTGATTGTTTATCTTGACAACATTCCAATTTTCAATAAGAGTAAGGAAGATCATTTGTTGCATCTGAGACAAGTATTGTAGAGATTGAGGGAAGAGAAATTGCCGATAAACATTAAGAAGTGTTCTTTCATGAGGGAAGAGATAGTGTATTTGGGTTTTGTGATATCTGTAGAAGGATTGAATACGGATCCTGAGAAAGTGAAAGCAATTGTTGAATGGCCTAAACCTGAGAGTGTTGGAGAAGTCAGATCATTTCATGGATTGGCTAGTTTCTACCGAAAGTTCATAAAGAATTTTAGTTCAGTTTGTAAACCTATGACTGAGACAATGAGAGGAGATAGAAAAGAATTCAAGTGGACACATGGAGCAGATAAGAGTTTTGAGTTGTTGAAACAAAAGGTGACTGAACAACCTGTGTTAGCTTTACCAGATTTCAATAAAGTATGTCAAGTGGACTGTGATGCAAGTGGAAATGCAATTGGAGCAGTGTTAAGTCAAGAAGGAAGACCTATTGCTTATTTCAGTGAAAAGTTGAATGATGCTAAGAGAGAAGATATTCAATTTATGATCAGGTTTTTTATGCCATAGTTCAAACTTTGAAGAAATGGAGACATTATTTGTTGCCTAAGGAGTTTGTGTTGTATACTAATCATCAAACATTGCAATATTTGAATAGTCAAGGTAAGTTGAATCAAAGACATATGAGATGGGTTGAACTTTTGCAGAGTTATACATTTGTGTTGAAACATAGAAGTGGTAAATCAAATAAAGTTGCTGATGCTTTGAGTAGAAGAAGAACTTTGTTGACAGAAATGAGAGTTGAAGTGTTGGGATTTGATGAGTTGAAGACTTTGTATGAGGATGACCCTGATTTTGCAGAACCTTGGAAAACTTGCAAAGAACTTGTTGTTGCAGACCGAAGCAAATGGTTGGACTATTTCATTCAAGATGGTATGTTATTTAGAGGAATTCAGTTGTGTATACCAAGGAGTTCTATGAGAGATAATCTGATTAAGGAAAAGCACTGTGAAGGCTTAGCTGGACATTTTTGTATTGACAAGACAATGGCTTTGGTGAGTGAGAATTACTTTTGGCCTCAAATTCATAAGGATGTAAGAAAGTTTGTTCAAGGATGTAGAATTTGCCAAGTTGCAAATGGAAGTAGTCAGAATACTGGATTGTATACACCTTTGACAATGCCAACTAGACCTTGGGAGGATATTAGCATGGATTTTGTACTTGGGTTATCGAAGACACAAAGAGGTAATGATTCTATATTTGTGGTGGTAGATGGATTTTCTAAGATGTCACATTTCATTCCTTGTAAGAAGACAACAGATGCAGTACATGTAGCTGACTTATTTTTCAAGGAGATTGTGAGATTGCATGGATTGCCTAAGAGTATAGTTTCAGACAAAGATAGTAAATTTGTTGGTTATTTTTGGAGGACACTTTGGAAGAAGATGAAAACTGATTTGAAGTTTAGTTTTGCATTTCATCCACAGACTGATGGACAAACAGAGGTAGTGAACAGGAGTTTGGGAAGCCTATTAAGATGTTTGATAGGAGAAAATCCTGGAAATTGGGATTTAATCTTAGCATAAGAAGAGTTTGCATATAACAATTTAGTGAATAGGAGTACAGGGAAGACACCATTTGAGATAGTTACTGGATATAATCTTAAGGGAGTATCAGAATTGAGGGATATTAGTCATGAGAACAAGAGGAGTGCTGAAGCAGAAGAATTTGCAAAACACATGAATGGATTACACATTCAGATTAAAGAACATTTGGAGAAGATGAATCAGACATATAGGGAGAGAGCGGATACAAAAAGGAGACAAGGAATTTGAAGTTGGTGATGAAGTGATGGTATATTTGAAGAAGGGTAGTTTTCCTGTTGGAACATATAATAAGATGAAGATGAGGAAGTTTGGACCGTGTAAGATCTTGAGGAAATTTGATT
The DNA here is from genome assembly GCA_018584345.1 of Thuja plicata. Taxonomy (NCBI): domain Eukaryota; kingdom Viridiplantae; phylum Streptophyta; class Pinopsida; order Cupressales; family Cupressaceae; genus Thuja; species Thuja plicata. The sequence goes on from MU223776.1 coordinate 6,730,024, forward strand.
CAGGGAATGCATACGAAGTGGAGTTACCAGAAGACATGGACATTTCACCTATATATTCAATGTTGCAGACTTGCATGAGTATCATGAGTCAGATTTTTGTTAGCGTAATGGATCAGATTTTGAACAACAATATCCTAAGAAGCAGATGGATGAGATAGCAGAGATTTTGGATAGCAGGATTGGCAGAAGCACAAGAGGTAAGCAGTATAAGGAATATCTTGTCAAATGGAAGGACAGACTAGTGGAAGATTCTTCATGGATTTCTCAGGCTGAGGTTGATCATCTTTGTTTTTCTTTAGCCCCAGCAAAGTGAGAGGCTCACTTTTCAAATAACCCTCGGTGGCTGATGCAGGAGCATCTTGGGATCTTGGCTATCTTGCATCAACGAAATACATTTGTTTTCTGTTTTCTTTTTTGATCAGTCTCTGAGTTTCCTCCTATGTTCGTTCAATTTGTATCTTTTGCAATTGCGATCCTTACAATGTGTTCGTGGCATCATGATGAACCTTTCCCTAGGTTCACGCTTCATTTGGTTACTTCGCGCATGAGATTTTACAGATTCTTGGCGGGACTGTATTGTTCTTCATGTTTTCCGGCCAGTTTGTGTTTTCCGATCTTGCGAATGACTTTCCCGATCGACGAAGCTTAATGACTCATTTCTTGATGATATTACGTTTGTGGCCGACCTACTTGAGGGATCACGATTCATATTTCTTTCATTGGAAGTGGATCCCGATGATTTGGGTCTTGACCTATATTTTGTATTACATTTTTTTTCTCATTGGGAAATGTGATCTTTCTAGGCTGAGCAAATGCTTGCAAAGGCTTTATAAGCAATGTAATTGTTCACTGTTGGTAGCAATGCAACAGTAATTCAATGGTATGAAGATAGGGCATCTTCCTGTAGTTGAATGCTGAGAATTTTGGAAGGAATTCTGATTGTAATCATGCCTGTATGCCTGGCATGTTTGACTGCATGTTGTAGATCCTTTGTATATGATTTTCTGATGATAATAAGGAAGACTGATCTTGCATATCTCTCTGTTGTTTCCGTTGTGTGACTCTTGTTGCAAGGATTGGACTGATCTCTTTGAGTTCCCTCCATCCTTGATTGCACCACATCTTACCAAGTAATTAAATATTTTGATCTTGGATTTGAATCCTGCAATCATAACATAAACAACATATACAAATATATATCTATATATGTATCTATTCAATGTTTAGGTTTGGTAAGATCACATCTAATCATATACCATCGTTATGCAAGCATATTAAAGATTGGAGGAAGAAGCATGATAGGTTTGCCTGAAGCCATTTCTACACTAAGCCCCAGAGTGGATGTATCGGGAGTGGTTTACTTGTACCTGCTTTCCCTATCAATATCTCATCTTCCTAGAGACCGTGCCACCTTGCGGAATTGGGCTGAGGCTCTAAGGGGGTTTCTCCGTCCCATGTAAGTGCCCTCCTGGCCTCCTTACATTATGCAAGTGCTCTCTTGGCCTCCTTACATGACCCACTTTACCCTCCTCTTACATCTTAGACCCTTCCTATGAGGTGGGTTGCAGGTAGTTAGACATATCTTATATTCTATCATACTTAAGCATTATCTATAATGCATAAGCAGCATGCATATATATACCACAATTGCTTGTGAGAAGGAAAGTGCTGAAAAGGCAGATCTGATATAATATCAGTTTGCTGAGCTGCAGATAAATTCTTGGTATAAGAGCTGATCAGTCTTATGAATTGCTTTTGGGTGCTGGTGCTGACTCACTTTTATACTTTTCGATAATTGGTTTGCAGATGTAAAGAACTGTTGAAGATGTTCAACTGCTGATGATGCTCCTATCGCGGCTGTCTTCCTTTAATATCTTATTAGCCTTTTGAGGGGTGGGAACCCTTAAGAGGAGACATACATCTTCAAATTAATTATTTGTTACTTACTTGTTGATCACACCCCTTCAGACTTGTTAGTAATTTAATTATTATTCATTATTGCTTGGATCTTTATTATCATTGATCTCTGTTTTTGGATAATTATTAGTGTTTGATTGCACTAAGTTCTGATTGCTATTTTAATTGTATTAAAAGATCACTGCTTAAAACCCGTTCATTTGTTATTTTCTTGTTTAACACTTATTATCTCCTTTGTTGGTGATAAAAGCCTACCCTTGATGCAGGGACATGACAGTCACCAACATTCATAAGAGTTGAGTCACCACTTTTCATTGTTACCTTTGACAATTAATATATTATTTGTCAAGTTGATCTCCCTTGGTTCTCCTCCTCAAATGAAACCTTCTTTCCTTTATATCTTCCAATGTAAGAGAGTCGCACCTCTTCATAATGTCTGCCCTTTTGCAATAGTCACAATCTTTCACAATTACCACCCTTTGAAAGAGTCACAATCCTTCATCATTTCTGCCCTTTGAGAGAGTCACAAACTCACAACCCTTCATAATTGTTACCTTCTGAAAGGGTTACTTCCTCATTTCCTTCTCATTCCTTTCTTCTTCCATTAATCTATCCTTAATTCCTATGTTTCCTTCTTGCAGATCTTACCTTTCAGACCAGACTATCATTCTTTATCCAAATCAGATCTCAGAATCTCTTATTTTCTTATTTCATTTGTTGATCTGCTATTTCTGCTTTAATTTAATCAGATCTGATTCCCTAGCTGTCAATCTCCACACAGACTTACTATTCAATTTCTGCTCTTCTTTCTAATCTCCTGCTTTCCCAATGTATGATCGTATCCTTCCTTCCACAATGAAGTGCTTTGCCTTTTTTATATCTTCATTTTTAGTGGGGGAAAGTCACATCCTTTCAATAAAATCATACCATTCTCAAGGGATACATCTCCTCATAAATGGATCACTGCTGTTGGTGTTAGATATAATTTAATCTTTTATTATTCCTTTTACTTTTTTCTGGTTTATTATCCAAATTCCCAAACTTGTTGATCCCCCAAATGATTTGGTTTTCCTTCTTATATCTTTGCATTTGAGGGGGACACAACTCTTCATGGCATATCTCTGGACCTTTCATTAAACTTAATTAACTTGTAATTCTATTATATTCTTATTTATATATATATTTTATATTTTAATTGTATTATTATTATTTATGATTAAATCCTATTTTAGAAAGGCGACATTGCAAAATATGTGGATACATATTACAAACTAAACAAAAATTGTATTAGGAAGGAAGATTCCAATTTGTAAAGAGGATTAAATGTTTTAACTGGGATTGTTTTGGAGTGAACTTGTTCCACTTGATATGAGACCAAGGTACTCCAAGGCTTTTAGCATACCCCATTCACGATCTTCAGAAACATAGTCTTGAATTTTGCCTGTAGCCTAATTAGGACAGCTGAATCCTCTTACATATGTATTCTTTGTTTTTCTCAACATTGTAACACTCCTTTTCAATGATTCCAGTTGATTTGTATGAGCCGAGCATCTGCATTTTTAGAACTAAAATTCATATTAACTCTGCTTGGGTTAGAGAATGACCTTTTCAATTTGGTGGTAAACTTCATATCCCATAAGTAATTTTGAAGAAAGTCAATGATATGTGGAGGGGCCATGATAGATTCTCAAACATGTTCATGATAAGGTATCTCTTGTTCACACTTCTGATGATAGGGTCATTTATTTTGCCAGACTCTAACTATCTAGTATTTCCTAGTGTTAGAGGAGGAATAGCTTGGGGCAAATAGATAAGGGAGTGAACATGACCACTGTGGTAAGGGAATGGTCACTGATTTAACTTTCTCTGATTCAATCAAATTTGTTCCTGACATTTTTTTCAGTGATTAAATCAGGGGTCACAATCTTCTGTTCTAATGATCTTCAGAGTTGCAGTTGTAATAGCGAAAATAGATAAAAAACTGTACATTGTGATTACTGTGGATCTAGAGTGCATTGGAAGTCCAAATGTTTTGACCTGTTTCCATGTGTTCATTGCCAGAAAATAAATCACAACTACAAGAGACCTTATCAGGCCTAGCCAAACCAAGAAAGAGTAAAGTACCTGTCCATAATAGAAGGAAAGTTGAACTTGGATGGATAATGAGAAGGTTGAAATAAAATTTCAGGGAGGATTGAGGGTGGTAGAGATAGAAGTTCAGATTTAGAGCAAAGTCTACGAGCAGTAGCCTTTGAATAGTATAACTATAGACTATAGAGGTTCTTGGGGTTACAGGACAAGTATTTGCTTAGCCTTCAGTCTTTCTTGTTAAATCTATTGTACAGTTTGATTCTTTAGTACAATATAGTTTGACTGTTGAATTCAACAGTATTTGGTAATTCAGGTTGACAGTGTTAGTTGGACAGTTCCAGTTAGCCCCACAGTTCTAGATATCAAACCTTTTTGATCAAAATAACTTGAGCATATAAGTCCACATCAGGTTTGAATAAAGATCCATATCAATGCTAAGAGATTTTGATGATCCATCGAATAGAGAGAACACTGTTTCTGGATTCATTCGTGTACAAGATTTTTGCATCATTATTTTGGATCACACTCTGTGATCCATCATCAGGATGAAGAGAGCCAAAGATCCACATGTTATATGTTTCAACAATAGTAGTTGTACAGATTGCAGTGCAACATTATCTTTACCAGTAATGGTTATTCAGTTGGAGAAGATCAAGCTATGGAACCTCTACATGGAGATTGTCTTGCGGGCATAGGGTGGGAGACCATGAGGAGAGAGGCTGTGTCAGTGTTGGAGGAGTGTAGGCCTTTGGAAGTGGGGTGAGTGTGTTCTGGTGTTGCAAAAGGAAAACCAAGCTCGACTTCATTAGACCTAAGTGCATAATATTGATTCTTTTTCCTTTTGCAGAATTTGAAAATAGTATATTATTAGAAAAAGGGGTCAAGTCACACAATTACATCAAGTGATATGTAGTAGATATTCAATGCTTGTAACTAGTAAGAAAGTAAGAAGCTGTCATCGAACTATTAGTTTTTTAATATGCACACATACTTTTATATATCCAGGATTGCTTTTTATATCTTCTCACAATTTTCTGTGTGTGCATGCTTTTTTATAGGCAGTTTATCTTTAATCTATGCATTCTTTCCTATGTCTTCTACACTCTTTTACATGCTTTTGAGATAATCTAGTTTCCTGCAAAAGTAAGACATGTTTTTGTCTGTTGCACTTATACTTTTGACCAAATGCTTCTTGGCCTGAGCTTGCAAACCTCTTACAGTCTATGAGATGACTTTCATTGATTAAATCTCTTTCTTCAATCTTCCTATCATATCTTTCAAGAGGTTGAAATCCATTTGCCATTGCTATCTAATGAATCTTGATCGGATTTGTTTTTCTTTCATGCTTTCCTTAATTAGCAGCTGAAAGGCTTTTGTTTTTTTTGTAAATTGCATTATGGTATTAGAGCTCTTGTGTTTTTCTTGATTATTTGATGGTGTTGGGTACTTACCCTTTTTTCGCATCCCACCTTTTGGTTTCCTCTTTGTGGCAAAGATTTGCTTTGTGTTGTTCTTCAACACAGGAATTTTCATCCTACTGACAAACTTGATGCTCTCTATATGTTGTGCATTGGAATGCTTGGTTTCTTTGGAGGTGGTTGCGGTATTTTCTTATTCCTTCTTCTGTATGTCTACTATTGCCTTAGTTAACTTATAGGCATCCACAATATTTTTCTCCATCTTCTCCATCTTTATTTTTTATTTTGATGAGCTTGAACCTCGTCGTTTCCACATGTCTTCTCTTGCTTCCCCAATCCCTGCATGCTTGATTCTCCTTTCTTCATTTGTGCATTTTTGAGTTTCTTTTTTGGTTTCATTTCCACACTTCTTCTCTTATTTCCCCAATCCCTGCATGCTTGATTCTCCTTTCTTGATCTTTATGGTTTCATCTGTGTTTCCTTTTAGGCCTCTGAAAGCCATCATCTTTTTCTTTTTCATTGATTTCCTTGACATATTTTGATTTCAAAGCATCTATTGTTGGGCATTGTCATACCAAAAGCCATAATTAGGACACTTCTTGCATCAAAAGGGTATGCGTTCATGGTTGAGGTTGTATCCATTCCGAATCACCTCCTTTAATGGTGAGATATTTCAGTAATATGACACTCAGACAATGTTCAGATAGTCTATTCTCTAAAGGTCTTACAGTGTCTTTACTCCCATTGATAAAAAATTCTGATGCAGATAAGGCCTTTGGTAGCTTATCTGTGAATATTGTCTTCCAGATACTGTAACTCCATATTTAACACCGGATCATCCTCCTTGGCTTTAGAGAAATATTATGCACTTTCTGATGGAAAGAGATTTTATGTTTTTAGACCTCTTGAAATCAAAGTCCAAGTTTTTCTTTTCTGCTCCAAGCATCTGTTTTTCAGAATCTGGTAGTAGGAGCTTCCTTGGGGGACTTAGTGCCACCCCCTCATTTTGACATGCATAAGGATATCCTACCTTATATCCAAGATCCAAGTCTTCAGAAATCTGTGTTAAAGTTGAGGTAGCTGTGATATAGCTCCTTCATACCTGTGTTGATTCATATCAGTTCCTGCATACTGGAGCTGCTTACTTTGTCTACAGTGATGCTATTCTATTCTTCTATTGTTCTTATTGTGAGAGGCTTTGTTTTCGCTGGAGAAATGTTTTGGCAACCTTTTAGTTATTACATCCGCTCTGTCAAGAGTCTTCGTGCGGCTTTTGTTCGGGGTCAAGCTGTTGTGTTCTCATCGTTTCTCTTTGTTATATTATTCCTACGTTATTCACCTTTGTTACTGCTGAGTATATGATGACTTGGCATCATTAACGGTATGATTTGGGAACGTATATTCATCGTGAGTTGGGTGACGACGGTTCGTGCCTACAAAGAATGCCGTCGGTTTATGACTTCAGTTATCGTAAATGCTATGGTGAGTGGTCGGTGCTTGTAACCGTCACCTCTTTACATTCCGCGTGAGCCTCTTCATCTTCCGTGCTGTCTCCATGGATTAAGTGCAAAAAAACAAAAAGCTCTTACTATACTTTTATTCTCAAAGAAGCTGGATTGTATGATGATGTCGGTGTGTGGAGATTGTGATTGACTGAGAGTTTTGTTTTGTGCAGGGCTCATTGCTTTAAGCGCATTCGATCTGTATATGATCAATTCATATATATTTTATAAGACTGTTCAGTATCAGAGTATTTGTGAGATACTTG
>MU223776.1:6738014-6755273 GCA_018584345.1 Thuja plicata
ATCACTTTATTTCTAACCTTGGTTACAACTTATTCATTTAGTTCTAGTCCCAATTCTCTTTCGACCATTAACCACTAGTTTAGAATTCAGTAATCAAAACCTAATCTAATCCTTATCCTTCTAAAAACAATTAAATTCTCCCTTACAAATTCCCATGCAACTATAGTTCTTAAATTTCTTAATAGAATATTAAATTAATCTCAATAAAAAATTTACATTGACCTCTAACCTCTTGAAAACACATGGGCAACATAATTCAATTTATCGTAATAAAATAAAATAAATATCTATCTATATTTTTTTTACATAAAACTACATCTATTAATCAATAATTAACTACGCAATTGAATAAACTTTATCTAAACCAAGTTACATGATTTTAATAAAACAATGAAGAATTAAATCCATAACATATTAGCCATTCTACATATTTTTCACATAAAAACTAAGGTTTCAAATCTAGTAATTAAACTACACAATTTAAAATGAAAATACATCTATTAAATGAGGTTACTTAATTCAAATAACATAAATCAAAATTAAATCTATTTAACTAACTTAATCTATCTAAATATAATGATCCATTTTAATTATGTACTTAATGGGTAGAGTAGAATAATATTTTAATAATAGTTCAATATCTAATTAAATCTAATTATGTTATTAAATTTATAAACTAGCAACTAACTACCTATTAACTAGCTATAATCTAACCTACCTACCTACCTATCAACCTATCACCCTATCTACTTCTACCCTATCAAGTTGTCACATCCTATCCCCATCCCCCATGGCCCACTTGCCAAGTGGGGGGGGGGTGTGAAATCCCAAAACCCTTTCAAAACTTGCGAAATGTTTGGAGGGAGAAGTCTTAACAAAGGAAGTCACGTGGTCCAAGAGTGGTGGGGCCACTGCCAAGCCTTCCTTCCAATGCAGATAATTTAAAGAGGAGTCAACTTATACATTCGCATGGGGGAAAAGTTGCATCAAAACCAAGGAACATGGGAACATGCGAAATCCTCCAATGGTTGAGGTGGGTCCCAAAACATTTCCCCATGGTTTAAACTATGTTAAAAAAAAACTTGTCCTAGGGAAGTACATTAACCCCTATGTTGACTCAATCTGCAACGAATGGGGGAAGGTTTTAATTTTTGGTAATGATTATTATGTCAGCCCAATATTTCGCATGGGGAGAAGAAAGGTAAGAGGGAAGATTATGGTGGGGCCCACGAAGATGGGTAAAGGACATTAAGTCTTCTCAAAGAAAAAACTATGCATTAGCATAAGAAGGGTAATTTAGAGGGGTGTTTAAGGGATTAATAAAGGGGTTTTTAGAGAGGGAATCTTTAGGGGATATTCTCTGTGTAAAGGAAGGGAATTAAATCCCTCCCCATACATTTTCCAGAGAGCTTTTTGCTCTATATTCTGGAAAATGACATGGTAGATTTGGTTGTAGTTTCTACACATTTACATTATTGAATTATCTTTTTTTGAAGATACATGTATGAATTTGATTTTTTTATTTTTGTTTGCCAAACATTATGCAACTAGAATTTGATCATTAATATTAGGTGATTGTTTTCATTATTATATTAATCTCTTGACTTACTATAGTAGGTAAGCTAATCTCTTCTGTTTAAGGATAGGAAATACAATTATTTTGAAAATGAGGTATTGATCTAATTGAGATAAAATTTTAAGATTCCAAAGGAAACATGTGTTCTTGACTTGGAAATTTAAAGTCACATACAATAGAGGTGTCAAGATTTAACCATTCACAAGGTTTACATGCTATGAATATCATTACAAAAGAAATGAGAGCTTTTCACATTTTGCTCAACAAGCTTACACAATGGACTTTACAACACTTAATAAAAATGATCCTCAACACAAGGAGTAATCATGCAACCATAAAATTGCTCTTTCACAACAATACCAAAATGAAGACTTCTTCCAAACTTTTCCACATCCAACTTGATTTCAAAAACCTGCAAAAAAAACATGAAGGGAACCATGGGAGCTCACCTCCCAACCAAGGCCTCAAAGAGACCACCCCCGAGCTTGGAGAACCAAGACTAAACAAGGTAACACATTCCAATTTTCACAACAAACATATATGCATAACACAACAATTTACTCCCAACCAAGGTTTCACAAATGGGTTTTCCAAACCCATTGAAGTAGGGTGAACGTAGGCTTTTCCAAGGAGGAGAATGCCATTGCATTCAAATTTCTCAACAAGAGTTTTCTTCCATGCCTTTCCAAGGCTAAATTGATATTCCTTCCATATACACATTTGGTCATTTCTATACCAAAACAATATTTACAACAAGGCTTCATGGAGCCCATACTCCATGAAATTATCCCTCTTCTCCAAGAGAAGAGACTCTCACTACAATGGAGAGCCCAACTAACCCCTTCACCCAAGGCCACTTCTTTCCTTCTCAAAAGGGTGAGTAATACCTTAAACTCCCATGAACAATACTCCCAAATCCAAAAGAACAAGAGATGAAACAAAATTCAAATGCATCCCCAACCCAACACATAACATCAACATCTACATACAACAACAATTTACAAGATTACATATATGAAACCATACAAGATTTACATATTCATTCAAACAATAACATGCAAAGCTTGAATGCAAGAGCATTCCTCCATGGCAAGAATCCACCAACCTTGGTCCAAGAAAAATGACAAGAATGTGGTTGAGAAGAAGCCCTTATCCCTTTTTCCTTTTCTTCCTCGAACTCTAGTTGTCTCCAAAATTGGAGAGTGGGTGAACACTCACTAAGTTTCTCCAAATCCTCTAAAAAGACCACTAGAAGTGTACTCAAGACTTAGCAATTAATGAGACATGCCCTCTAGTCTTTTTTCCTTACCTCTTGTCTCTCCTCTTAATTGTGTGTTAAGTAAGGAGTGTGGGACAAGTTAAATGCATGTGGCCATCTTCATTTTCGCCACTTTTGAAAGGTAGGCATTTTGTAGAGCCATAATGGTGATCTAGGTTTACTCCATAGGTAAAAACTAGCCCTAATCCAAGGTACCGCCTTAGGGTTAACTAATTTTAGCCAAAAATACACTCTAGGGTCACTTTTGACTCTTCTAAAGTACCCCTAAAGTTCAAATTCGAGTTCCAACTTGATGTGATCCCTACTAGACATCTATATGCAAGTGGGATTAATATAACATCCTATAAGGTTTGGTGATTTTTGCTCAAGCCCTAATTTGACATGTCACCATCCACATGGACAACACAAGTCTCAAGTGACACCAAGACAAAATACACATCACATTAACAATGACATGTCCAAACAACAACATGAGTTTTAAACTATTAACACACATTCAGATTACGTTTACAACAAGATCACATTACAACGAGGTTTCAATCCTTTATTGAATTAAACCTTGGCTTACTCAATTCAAATGTGTTTAGCCCCTATCCTCCGAATAATTCCATGGCTCTCTTTCCTGCACACTACACTCGAGCATCAGTAGTCCAAGATAATAAAATCACATGCAATATACATTTTCAATTTATAATTAGCAACATTAATCAATAGCAGTATTAAATTCCTAATTGCAATTTTCATACAGAAATGTTTAAAACATAATAATTCCATAATCATCATGACATAACATCCATGAAATAATCAGGTCTATTCATGATTCGATCTTCTCATCAATTCACTTATCTAAACATATATAATCAAAATCAACATGTTCTAGGTCTAATCCATATCAAAATGTAATTCACACAATATAATCATCATCATAACATAATATCTCGAGTCTCTGTCAGGATAATAAAAAAAAGTCTATCAATGTATCAAAACATAAAGTATCAAAGTGTGATCGAGCAGTAAAGCTGTGATGGGTCGGGGTGAGGCCTCACACATTATTCTGAAGATGATTTTGATAAGTTACTAGTTCGAGCACCATGAAGTGAAGTTTATCGGGCTATTATTTTTCTTGAGGAATTTTGTGTCTATTCATGGATATTGGGTGTTCATGGTAGAGTGTCTTCGGTGTGTATTGAGAATATTTATTTCTGAGCCATTCTGGAAGGTTTTGAAAATGTGAGAAATCTACAATACCTTTGACTGGGCATGATTTTTCAGTTGAAAAAGAGCATGGAGATGCTTCTTTTCATATCAGCATGCTGTTGCAGCCTTCCATTAAATCAGAATTAAAGACAACTCTAATTATATACTGCTGCAATCATCTCAAGTTTGGACCTGTGCATTGGAAGATTTCAGCATTGGGATCTTGGTCTTATTATGGAGCAAAGATCAAGAAAGAACAACTGGTGAATTGTCAGGAAGTTTAGGCATTAAAGAGATAAGCATTTTATGTTTGTGTCTTTGAATGATGTTCATGAATAATTCATGCAATAATATTAAGAATAGTGAATCATGTATGCCTTCAGCATTGGTCTGCATATTTCTTTTCAGATTAGTTTGATTCTTTGAACTATTACTAATCTCTCTAAAATGCAGAATGGATCAAGGAGCTAAAATTCATGAGGAAGAGTTTAAACATCCAGTTGGAGTATTAATCCATCATGAAGACTTAGCCCGCAGTCATGAGTCTAAGTTGATAAGGTTGGGTCAGCCTCAGATGAAGAGTTTGCTTCAGCAAGGAAGTTGAGAAAGACGAAGATGCTAAACAACGGAATCCCTATCATTGTGATCAACTACTTCTAAGAGGAGGATATGACAATTAGAGGGAGCTTGAGCAGCAGAGGGAGAGTGCCAAATTCTTTTGGTGAAGATCAACAAGCTCATGTAGCAGTGTGATTGCTAAAGCTCCTTGTTTGATCAACATTAGAATCAGCTCTATTTTGTTATGATAATCAGAGCAGTGAGAATGCTGCCCTTGCTGAGAGGGAGTCTCCATTCAGAGGGAGTCTGACTATCCATCACAGACAACCTTGGACAAGGAGGTCAGAAGGTTGATATCAGATTCAGAGGGAGTCTGACTAAGACAAGGAGGTCAGAAGGTTGATATCTATCTCAGAGAGAGCTACATCATCATGAAGATTTGTTAACGAGTTATTTTCCGTGATGGAGAAGGTCGAGGTGCAATCCCTTGTTAGTGAGTTCTTTCCATGAGGGAGAAGTTCAAGGTGCAATCCCTTGTTAATGAGTTCTTCTTTGTGAGGGAGAAGTTCGAGGTGCAATCCCTTGTTAATGCAATCTTCTTTGCGAAAGAAGTTTGAGGTGAAAGCCCTTGTTCCACCCTCTGGGAGTAGCTATGGTGGATCCACCCTCTGGGAGTAGCCATGGTGGATGTCATGTGAGAGAATCCATGACTTAGTTTTCTGTTCTTTCACCCTCTGGGAGTACAATATCATGTTGAGAAAATCTGTGATGAGATTTTGTTATTGATACATTTTGGTTGCAGCTCTGTGTGCTTGTCATCCTATTACATATGAATGATCTATCTCTTGCTAAGGAGTGTTAAAGTTGAGGTATCTGCGATAGAGCTCCTTCATACCTGTGTTGATTCATATCAGTTCCTGCGTACTGGAGCTGCTTACTTTGTCTACAGTGATGCTATTCTATTCTTCTATTGTTCTTAATTGTGAGAGGCTTTGTTTTCGTTGGAGAAATGTTTTGGCAACCTTTCAGTTATTACGTCCGCTCTGTCAAGAGTCTTCGTGCGACAGTTGTTTGTGGTCAAGCCGTTGTGTTCTCATCGTTTCTCTTTGTTATATTATTATATTCACCTTTGTTACTGCTGAGTATATGATGACTTGGCATCATTAATGGTATGACTTGGCAACGTGTATCCATCGTGAGTTGGGTGATGACGGTTTGTGTCTATGAAGAATGCCATCGGTTTATGACTTCAGTTATCGTAAATGCTATGGTGAGTGGTCGGTGCTTGTAACCGTCACCTCTTTACATTCCGCGTGAGCCTTTTCATCTTCTGTGCTGTCTCCATGGATTAAGTGCGGGAAAACAAAAAGCTCTTACGACACTTTTATTCTCAAAAAAGCTGGACTGTATGATGATGTCGGTGTGTGGAGATTGTGATCGACTGAGAGTTTTGTTTTGTGCAGGGCTCATTGCTTTAAGTGTATTCGATCTGTATATGATCGATTCATATATATTTTATAAGACTGTTCAGTATCAGGAGTATCTGTGAGATACTTGTATCTTTTATCTTTATTCTGTTATTTTATAGTCAAAGTGCTAAATCAGTGAAGAAGATGAATAAGGCTTATTGATTGACTATTTTTGAAGTCATCAATCATAAGCGAGAAATTTAGTGTATCTGTTGTTGAGAACTCAATAAAGGTTTCATCTGTTGTGGGCTGGGTTTTTTGCCCTCAAGTGGAGGGTTTTCCCAGGATAAACCTTTTGTGTTTACTGTTTTTTGTGTTTTGCATTTTAGTTCATTGAAATTTATATTTTCTGGATAACAATCTGAAAAAAGCCAGAAGATGACAAAGATTTATCACACATGTATGAAGACAAAAACATACAACAAAATATATTTGCCGAGAGCAAAAACCAAAGCCAAACTTAAAAAGAAACAAAGCAGCAGAGACATATGCTACATCATATCAAATATATATTTTATTGGTTCTAATACATGTACGCATACATAGAACTTTGCAGAGTTCTTCCAATAACATTTTTTTGCATTGGATTTCTAGTGAATATTACAATGCAAATAAATGTTATTGGAAGTACTCTGCTGCAGAGTTCTATATCTTTGTATGTATTGGAATCAATAAAATATATATTCAGTATGCTGTAGCATATGTTTCTCTCCTGCTTTGTTTCTTTTTAAGTTTGGTTTTGGTTTTTGCTCCTTGCAAAATATATTTTGTTGTATGTTTTTGTCTTCAAACTAATATCATTTAATCATTTATTACTATGATGAAAGTTGGTAAAAGAGTAAGGAAAGATTAGAGAATTCATGTGCAAATGATATTCTAAGAAAAAAAATGGTAGAAGTTAAAAGGAAAAATACAGAATTGGAAGAAAACTGAAATTGGTTTGAAAAGGAAAATGAACTAAATTGGTTTGAAAAGGAAAATGAACTACTACAAGAAAAGTTTAAGTTTTTTGAAGATTTGGAAGGAAGTTTGAAGAAGTTGGAAAAAGAAAAGAGTATACAGAAGAGTGAACTATTAAATTTGCAAGATCAAAGTAGTAAGTCCAATCAATTCCTCGTAAGATATCAGAAGGAAAGTGATTGTTTGAAATCAAAGCCTTCAATGTGTGATGCTTCATGTGACACAAATGATTTATGTAGTTCCTTTCATCAATCTATTGGTGGTAATGAATTAGTCAAAGCTATTCTTGATAAAGAATGCAAATGATAATGTACTTGAATCTGCAAATGTTGCTAGCTGTTTTGAGAAGAACATTTTTTAAGATCATGAGAAACATGGGTTATGAAGGCAAAGGGTTGGGAAAGTGTGGGCAAGGAATTGAAGAGCCCATTGAGCCAATAATGAGGCCAAAGAATGAAGGCCTTGGTTTATTTAGTGAGAAGACAAGTACAAATGTTATTATAGACATTACAGTCTCAAATAAATCAATTCAAAGAGTACAACGTATGTAGTGTTGTCGTTGTAATAGGAAATGTCATACAAAGGACAAGTGTTGGGATCTATATCCTTGTATCATATGTGGATTGAAGAATTATCACAAAAAGTATGTTGAAATAAAGACAAGAAAAATGAATCTATAACAAGTTGTATGAAAATGAATTGTGGATGGAGCTACGAATCAAGTTTGCAAAAGATTACAGGTATGGACAAAAAGTTGTTCAAGCATAAATGTTCATAAGTGATAAATGATAGTAAGAATGAAAGGTTTTAATGTTCAAAATAGATAACAAATGTTTTGGCTCAAAGAAATCATCATCTTACAAGATTTCTACAAAAAGTAAAGGAAGTTCTAGAACGAAGTTTTTGAAGGACAGTTGCAAGAGTTGGAGGAAGCGAAAAGAGAGGCATCACTGTTGAAGAAAATATTTGAAGATCAATTAGCAGTCATTTTTACTAAAGCATTACCAAGGATAATTTTGAATATCTGTGACAAAGTCTAGGTGTTAATTAGTGCTGAAGCAATTGGTGATCCAAATTAAGGGGGAAATGTTATTATAGACATTACAGACTCAAATAAATCAATTCAAAGAATACAACGTATGTAGTGTTGTCGTTGTAATAGGAAATGTCATTCAAAGGACAAGTGTTGGGATCTACATCATTGTATCATGTGGACTGAAGAATTATCGCAAAAAAAGTATGTTGGAACAAAGACAAGAAGAATGAATCTATAACAAGTTGCATGAAAGTGAACTGTGGATGGAGCTATGAATCAAGTTTGCAAAAGATTACAGGTATGGACAAAAAGTTGTTCAAGCATAAATGTTCATAAGTGATAAATGATAACAATAATGAAAGGTTTTAATGTTCAAAATAGATAACAAATGTTTTGGCTCAAAGAAATCATCATCTTACAAGATTTCTACAAAAAGTAAAGGAAGTTCTAGAACGAAGTTTTGAAGGACAGTTGCAGGAGTTGGAGGAAGCGAAAAGAGAGGCATCACCGTTGAAGAAAATATTTGAAGATCAATTAGCAGTCATTTTTACTAAAGCACTACCAAAGGATAATTTTGAATATCTGGGACAAAGTCTAGGTGTAAATTAGTGCTGAAGCAGTTGGTGATCCAAATTAAGGGGGAGCGTTGGAACGAGTTATTTAATTTCTCCCATTCATGTTTGTGTTGAAGACCAACAATCAATAAGGCTTATCCTTATCTTATCTGATTTGATTTACGTCTTTATCCTTATCTTATCCTATTCTTATCCATATCATGTCTTATCTTATCATGCCACAAATGGTACAAGGATAAGCCTTATTGATAAGGCTTCAGTCCTGTTATGATGACAACATTGCATACTCTGCATTATTTGATTGATTTATTAAATTATTTGAGTTTGTAATATCTATAATAACATTTGTACTTGTTTTCTCACTAACAAATTCAAGGCCTTCATTCTTTAGCCTCATTATTGGATCAATGGACTACATAAATCATTTGTGTCACAAAGCATCACACTCTAAAGACTTTGATTTTAAACAACCACTTTCCTTTTGGTATGTTGCGAACAATTGATTCAAGTTACTATTTTGTTCTTGCAACTTTTAATACTTCATTCTTTTGTATACTATTTTCTTTTTCCAACTTCAAATTTTCTTCCAAATCTTCAAAAACTTGAACTTTTCTTATGGTAGTTCATTTTCCTTTTCAAACCATTTTAACTTTTCTTCCAATTTTGTATTTTTTCTTTAGCTATGTGGCAAGGAATGAGGAAGGATTCAACAATGCAAGGATACATGGAGGAGGAAGTTCAAATGAAAGGTGATTTTCAAGATGGAGATAAAAAGAAAGGATGGTGTTCAAGGTCGAGCATTTCATGAACAAGGTTGATTGCAACGCCAAGGTCAACGTGGAAACATCATCAAAACAACCACAAGTGATTTATCAAGCAGGCAAAAGGGCTAGGACTGGAAACCAAAAATGCAAGTGCAATGGATTAAGTCAACAATCATAAGGCTTGAAGGTTATTGCAACATCTAAACAACATGGAGGACGAAGGGCATTGCAACTTTGAGAAAGTATTATGAGATGCCTTGCTTACACCTTACCTTGTGAAATGGCTTGAGGTTTCATAAAGAAGGCAACATTGCTATGATGATCAATGTCGTATATCCAAATTTGTTGGAAACCTCAACCAAGGGTGGTGATCAAATTGCAAATCTACACATCTTATGGAATAAGGAATGTCATGATGCAAGCCCAAACAAGGGAAAAAGGAGATTGACAAGTTCAAGTCACGAAGAAAGATCAAGGCAAGAATAATTTCAAGAATACGTCAATGAGAATATTTCCAAAACGAGGAGGATGAAGAAGTGGAGTTGAAATGAAATTCACAAGATAGGCATGTTGAGGTGGCATCCACTCATCTTTAACCAATCAGAGGATTCCAACTTGACATGTCCAAGTTCATCCAATCAAATTCATCCACATGTGACATATGGAATGCATTTAGTGTATTCCCTTGTTGAATTTTCTCATTTGTCCATCCTCAAAAGGATATGTATTCAAAGCAATGTAATTTTCTCATTGGTTAGCATTTAATGCTTGTAGGTGGTAGTTAAGGAAAACCCTGATTAGGGTTATTTTAAATAATCTAGGCCATTGATCTTGTATCAATTTGAGCCATCCTTTGTACTTGAAGCCTCTATATAAGGCTTGCTCATTTCATTTGTAAGGGGCTATGTCACAAGGTTCGAGTTCGATAAGAAAAAATTCAAAAAAGAGTTGGTGATTAAATTCGCCTTTATAAATTTGATTTTTAAAATATATAAATAATAAATTCAAAAAATAATATTATATTTTTTAATACATTATAATAAAAGATTTAAAATATTATAATATAATATATTTTTAAATTTAATTTAATTTTAATTAATATATAAATAATAAATATATTAAATTGGATATATTAAACAATAAATGTATTTAGTTTTAAATGTTTAATACTAAACATCTCACAATATTAAATTAAAAATCTAAACATGTTATAGTATTATATAGTTTTAAATTTATATAATAAATAATAAATATATTTAGTTTTAGTGTTAAATACTAAACACATTATAATGTTAAATATTAAACATGTTATAATTAAAAATCTAATTTGAATATTTTAAAATATTATATTTTAATATATCAAGTAAAAAACAAAGAATAACTAATGGACATCATCTAAAACATAAAATATAAAGATATATATTTTATTTTAAAAACAAAAATTTAAAGTAAAACAAAACCTACAAATAAAAATCGAAAAGTTAAATATTAACGGAGCGGCCACATTTGTTTTCTCCATCTCTTAAGAAAGTAGTTTGCGTGTCGTTTCACCTCAACTCAGATCGACTTGCAGCTAAAGCCGTCCATGAAACCTCGCGGTCAATAATCACGATCACAATGCTATAGGGTTACATTTGGGTGATTCTTTGCCCTCGACTTTGAAAGAAATCCGCAAAAACAAAGATTTTATTTTAAATATATTTTACAGGTAAATGAGCATTACCCATACAAATTTTAAGCAAATTTTAACGATTTTTTTTCCATATTTTGAAGTTCGCCGAATTTTGAACCTCATGTGTGAAATTTGGCGAATGCGGTGACTTAGGTACTAAGTGGGACATTTTATGAAATTGTTGCCAAAATACTGCCAAAATAATTCCAAATTCATTGTTGTTTCATGTTGAATACTTGTGTTATTTGGGATTGTTACATGGTTTCCTACTTGTCACTTAGATAGGATTTGTTTTTGTTGAGTAGATAATGAAAGATATTATTGTTGGTTCATGGTGAAACTTATGTTCATACCTTTTGGTACTTGATTGCAAGTAACAGTGCAAGGTTAGACTGAACTTCATTGCAAAACACTTAACTTCCATTGCTTCATATTCATTGATTCACGTGTTTTATGGTTTTGATGTGCAGAAGTGATTTGAAAATCATCCACACATCTTTAGTAACACCTTCCTTTGCGTAGTTGTTTAAGTTGGTGAATTGAGGATTGGTTGGTTTCACCTCATCATCAATAGTCTCTTGCATTGGTAGAGTTAGAGATAGAGTTAGCCATATCCTTTTTGCAGTTTATTTCAAAATCCTCATTGGAAGTAGTTCAAGAGCTTGCATTGCTAAATCATATGTATTTGAAAAGCTGATAGATGTCCATGAATGAATAGCGTAAGTCCTTTTGTGATAACTAGCATATCACATCATTAAACAGAGTTGTGTCCAACACTAAGTCGCAAATATGCATTGTAAACCTTGGGGTCACTTCACTTGATCACACAATATTTTACATGTTTAGCATTCGGAGTTTCCTTGTTCAAGAGAGGATTGAGTACTTAGCATTTTATCCCGCACATTGGGGTGGTCACAAAACTCACACCAACACCCTCCCCATTGCCGTCCCCTACTTTGGGAAAAAAATCCGTCTTGGAAACCTATTTCCCTGCCTCCTCCCCCCCGTCCCCCCATCCTGGAAACCCGGGGTAACTTAGAATATTATCAATCATAGTTGGACTACTTACCCCAAGTCCTTGAAGTCCTCGAAACATTCGAGACATGGGAGATGTTACCAAGCAGCCAGAATTTAAAAAGTAAATGCAATGTGCTGAACTTTCAATGATAATCCCCCTCTTAGCTTTTTAAGGGTTTTTACTATGTTACTAGCTTCCTCACCCAAGGGTCTTGGTCCTGTACCCAACTAGTCTAGTTATCAGCCTTGCAATGAGAGTGGTCTGGGGATGTCTAGGGTATGACCTTGTTGCCTCAAGTACCCTATGGGTATGCCTATGACGTATCTATAGGGTACTCAAGGTAGTAGGGATGTGCCCACAAAGTACCTAGGGCAATAAGGCTACACCTTGGTCACTCCCAAGCGCTCCCACGACACAATGGCAAACTAAAAGAATGTCAAAAACACAATTTTGAAGTGATTCCTCAACAGTAAATCATAAAGAAAAACCCTGGAACATGCCCATATTATAAGTTGTTTGACAAAAACACCAATTTCACCAAAAAACATTCTTGTTTTGCCTTTTTTTGCATTTTGGAAGATTGCTCTTTTTTCAAGGGAGAATGATTGCAAAGTTCCAAGGGAAGAAATATTTTTTTCTGAACATTCTCATAAACAAACATGTGTCAATTACCTAATTTCACCCGTAAGTGAAAATTGTGGAAATGGTCTGTACCATGAAGGTTTCAAAGACCTTAATTTGGGCTTGTCAACAGGAGCTTTGCCCATTGACTCCGTTGGGGGCATTGCCCCTCAACCCCACTAGGATCTCTTGTCACATAAGAAACTCGATTATGTTGAGGGCGTGATGAGTAATTGGGATCTAATTCTCTAGTGTGCTGACTTAGACGTTATTATTGTACCACTTGCCAAAAATCTCTTTAGACGAGGCAGCTTCTACAAATGACATGGCTAGTGGAAGTGACATTGTAACTCATTGTGGTTCAAATGAAATTGAACCAAATATTTTCTTTGATGCTCTCTACAAAGAGCAATATGAAGATAATTGAATATTGATTGTAATTTTTATTGTGTATTGACATTTGACAAGTCACTGAATTATGAATTTACGTGTCTTTTCTTTTTAGCAAATAATGAGGTAATTAAATACTTTGTTTGTCAATTATGAGCATCACTATATATATTATTATATACACAGCTTTACCCAGCTGTACTGTACCGAAGGTAAAAAATTGCTGTACAGGTGTAGCTCTACCCAACCCCATACCAGAACTAGCAACTTCAGGTTTTTATTCCTTAAAAAGTTAAGCATTTTAAAATTCTAATTCATCAAATGGAGCAAGCTGTCATGTCCTGAAAGAGGGGATGGCCCCATATCCCTTGGATGTCTGGGAGATTGGGGATGTTACCCAGATGCCTGGGGATATGTTCTCATGGAACACTGCAAAAACACTGTATTTGTAAATAATAGTCTAGATCTTATTTGCGTGTATCTGCTTTATTGTTTACCTGTTTAATCTTATATTTTCTGTCACAGGTGGACTACTTAGATCTGAAGAACAACCAGCGTATTGTGTTTAAGCATTTCACCCAAAGTAATGGCATTCATGAGTGGATGCAAGAAGATGTCAACCCTTAAATTCACCCCTTTTATCTAGAAACAATGAATGGCAGCTCATTGATGCAGTAAAGCATAATGTGAAATTGTAATTAATGGTTCAGTGTATCTATATGCAACAGATTTGACAGAAGAACTGTATAATTACAGTATTACTCTTTACTAGATTGATTTTTCATGTGTCTCTGAATTACATGTTCATATCTATGTTTGGTGAGCCATTGTGGAACTGATCTGATTATTGCAATGCCATCGGTTCTTGTTACTAGAAGCCTCTCAAAGCCTTCTGATACCGAAGTGAAAAAAGTCTGATAATGTGGCTGTATTTTTATTTCAACCAGGCACCGCTGTTAAACTATCATTGTAAATGGTTAGCTAGGCAAAGTTCTATAACAATTGATTGTTTTTTTATGAGAACCAGTTCTGTATCCTCGCTTATTTCTCTTCGGGACATTTTCATAACATTCATCTTAAGTTAACATGAACAAAAAAATCTACATTTAAACCACCTCTACAAGATCTCCTCACTAAGGCATGTAAGCATGCAAATTTAACAATTGTGATGCAGGTACAAAACAAAATCAAAGCCTAAGACAACGGCTAGATTTTAATGTCCTTTATGTTGGATATGATGTCTAAGGCGAGCATGACAAAGCCGTCGCTTTTCTAAAGCAAACTCTAATAACATAATTTTTGTAGCCTTCATTCATACGGTAGAATGCGATACTTAATTGATCTGAAAACTTGAGTATGATTTTTAATGTCTATCTTAAGTCAGATCTTTCTAAACCTCTGATGCAATTCAGTGCATTCAGAATGCTTATCTAGTATCAACTTTCATAGAATGAAAATTCTATTCTTGAATGGTTTTTGCATTTATATATGAATCAGGTGTTTTCTAGGTTGCTTTTTTGATATATATATAATTATATATAATGCAATGCTTAATTGATCAGAAAACTTAGACTATATGATTTTTAATGTCTATCTCAAGTCTATCTTTCTAAACCTCTGATGTAATTCAGTGCATTCAGAATGCTTATCTAGTATCAAACTCTCACAGAATTGAAATTCTACTCTTGAATTCTGTGCTGAAGGTTTTGCATTTATATATGAATCAGGTGTTTTGTAGGTTGTATTTGTACATTATTTACAGTTCTGTGCTGAAGTTAGAGAGAGGGGGGTTTGCAAAACTCCTAGGCCAATTTCTCACCATGGGACTAAATATTTGAGTGGTGAGTAATTGAAGGATTGCTAAAGGACATATGAGTTAAGTCCATGTTGTAGGCATTGAGAGTTCTGAATTCAAATCTTCTACAATACCAAAATATTAAATTAAAGGATAGAATCACTATGTGTTAAAGAGCTAGGAGATGCTAAACTGTTTCTATTTATAATTAACATATGTATCAAAAGATACATTGAAAATACAAAAATAAGTTCTAGCTATTTTTTTTTTCTTGGATTTGATTCGGCAGATTTTTTATGCCCAACATTTTGGATAAAACCCTATGATCCGTCATTAGGGAATGCAAGCATTAGAAGAGAGAAGTGAGAGTTTAGTAGACCCAAACGACTAATTGACACAATAACTAATGCGCACTATGTGAGAAAGAAGGGAGAAGAACCAAGGAGATCGAAGAAAAAGGTCGAGAGGAAAGGAGAAACTAATAGGAGACTAATAAATTAATAACAAATTTTACAAAAAATGGTAGTATTGTATAACTAAAACCAATAATATGATAAAAA
This sequence comes from Thuja plicata, assembly GCA_018584345.1. Classification (NCBI taxonomy): domain Eukaryota; kingdom Viridiplantae; phylum Streptophyta; class Pinopsida; order Cupressales; family Cupressaceae; genus Thuja; species Thuja plicata. Next base: position 6,753,485 of record MU223776.1, read on the forward strand.
AATTATATTTCTATTTAATAACGAAAATAATGCAATTAATTTAATATAAGGAATAAAACTATTAAAATGCGCTATAGTCTAATAATAAAGTACTATATGCAATCAAGATAATAGACACAAAAATATATATTAATTAACCAAAAAACTTTTACAATTGGGTTAGAATGCCACCCAACAGGTAGTGGTAGTACCTAGAGACACACTGATCCAATTATATACTAAACATATGAGACCTTCCAAACCAACTTGCATCTCAACAAACAAATGCCAATTTTAATGCAGATTTAGGATTTTGCTTCACCTTTGTCATGGGACTGAAGACACATTTTAAGATTAACCTCATTGTTCTTCCTTTTTCTCTGCACGACTGTTCAATCGCCTTTTGAGACCTCGTTATCTTGAGACCCAATGAGATCCCCTATGGTCTTTTTTATACCTTCAAGGGCTGAAATTCTTTTCCCATTTGAGTCCTCACATGGAGATTTAGTTGATATTTAATTATTAATAAAAAGTTTTATATTAAAAAATATTGAAGATATGAAAAAAAAAGATATATTAATTATTATTATAACATAAAATAATGTCGTTGGTTTAAACTATAAAGATATATTGATTATTATTATAATTAGTATTGTTAATTTAATAAAAAGACCAAAAAGAAAAAAATAGAAATTTATGAAAATAAGTACCAAAAATTAAAAAAAAAGACATATATATGACTTAATATAATATTTACTAATGAAAAAATAAATATTAATAAGTTTTATTAATACAAAAAGTAAAAGGTAATTATGCCAAACACATTTCTTATGTGAAATAGACAATTTACTTTCTAAAAGCAATAATTCATAATTGAGAAGGATTGAAGATGATATAATTAATCTCAACCATATGATTGTATTTATATTATATTTAAAAAAATACTTTTTAAAGATAAATATTATAAAATATATATTCTATCTTAATTTTTTAAGTTTCAAAAAGAAAAAAATTTAGTTTATTTTTCTTTCTTTATAAGGAGCTACAAATGTTAATATATATTAAAAAGATATTAGATTGTAGAGAGAGGATCCTTATATATTGCTTATTTTAGGATTGTTCATCTTTTCTTTTCCTTTTCATTGAGAAATTTTTTCACAAATTGTATGAGAATTCTTTTATATCAACTTTGAGCTTTGAATGGAATGAGTATAAATAAATTTTGATTCATTATTCTGAGTTGTCCATTTTTCTTTTTGTTAAATGAGAGCAACATAATAAATATTTATTTTATAGAGTTATACATATTATCGTTCTTTAATACTTTATTTGTGCATATTAGAAGTTGAATAATTACATAAAGATCTGAAGCCTAAAAATTTGCACATATATTCTTTTTTGTATGTTTAGGTAGCATCATGAGATTATCTTTTAGATCTAAATATTTTAAGGAATGTTTTATGTTGGTTATATTGCATATGAAACTGTGTTCATATCCTTTAATTGCATTTTTAAAAATAACTATTTTTGCTTGTCTCATATTAGTCATATCTAGATTGTCCCTCTTTTCTTTAGTCTTAGCTTGTGTGTTGTAATATTCCATTTTCATTAAATTTCTGCTTGTGGACCAATATCTCATTTCCTATCTTAGTAAGCTGAGTTTGATGGTTCCTACCCTCACATGCTCAAATATTCTAAGTGTGGAGGGTTTGTTATTTAAATTTCAAGGAATGTGCTAATGTCAAACTTCCATATTTATACTTTTTGGTATGCCTTTTAACCCAACTCCACCTTTTCCTTTATTCCTATT
>MU223776.1:6770440-6792881 GCA_018584345.1 Thuja plicata
CCCCCCCCCCCCCCATTTTGTTACAATCTAAGAAGAATTTATAATAAAAAATTGTATAGGAAAGTCCCAGCTATTAGTCCCGGGGTCCCGGAGTGTGCTGCGCCCAACATAGAAAGCTATTTAATTCCCCTCGACAGGGCTGATTTTAGGAGCCATGTTTGCTCTTCACTTTTTTACCCGCCCATACGCGGAGTCGGACGGGTGTGCAGTGTGTTTTTCTACGCCACCGAAATAAAAATATCCGCCAAATGCCATAAATGCTGGACTTCCGATAAAGCTGGCTACGACTCTTATCCCCCGCTAAACTTGGCTACGACTGTGTGAGACTATTTAGGGCAAATGCCGCTCCACTATTTAACATATAATGCCTGATCAATTCATCGGTTGTATTCTTGTTAGCTTAGATTTGAAGTAGACTCATTATATTCCATGACATTAATATAAAAGAGACATACAATGAATTTTATGCGGTCGGTTAAATTCGTCAAAATATATAAACTTTATCAATACCTACCATATTTGTTTCCAAACAAACTAGTTATAAAATAAATTGTGTAATTGTTGGGTTGAAAATGTCATGTGCATCATATTCCTCACGTATCTTCAGTGATGTTGCATGCTTTTACTCCTCCTACCTCTACATCACAACAAACTTCACACCCTTATCTTTTCTAATTTAAAATTGTTAAATCTTTCTTTATCATTCTTCTTGTGTTCTAAGCATTTTGTTTGACCAAATCTTTTGAATATGATGATGGAAACAGAATTAATAGTACCCAAAAAGTTGATTGTAACCTCCACGTCCTAACCCTAGGGCAGATGTGCCAAAAGGCTAAATTAAAAAAAAAAACATTAATAGAAGACTAGGTGATAAATTATTAATGGTAAGACATTTAAAATAATGATGTTCAAATCCCAAGGCCCAAATGTTACCGGTTCTAAGGTTTGCAAAGTGTGAAAACCCCACATACCCCACGCCACACTTCCTTGTCCCTCACATTATGTTATGTGGACTCCTCAAGTTCCCTTATAATAGTTTTACACCCCCACACAATTAATAGTATTACTTTAATATTAGACCAAGTACCTTGTGCTCACATACACATCTCCATCTTCACAAAAGACTTTTACTATGCATGGAAGCACACATCATCCCTAAAGTATTAACCCCCACACAATTAATAGTATTACTTTAATATTAGACTTGTACCTTGTGCTCACATAAACATCTCCATTTTCACAAAATACTTTTGCTAGGCATGGAAGCCCACATCATCCCTAAAGTAAGAAAGAAATCATGTTACAAGGGACCCTCCACAAAGTCAACTAGACTGAAATCTTTTCACTTTGTGGATTTGTTTGAATGGTTATATATATGGAATTTTATGTTTGTCTAGAATTTTCTTATATATAGATTACATTGTTTTGAAAATAGAGTAAAATACTTTTGATTTGGATGTATAAGTTGGCAAGGTCACAAGTAGATACCACAATTTCAAAATAAGGACTCAAAATACACCCTAGTGAGATTTGAATCTTGGTGGCGAGAACCACAACATGTGTTGAAGGGCGCTTGGTGTAAAAGCTCAGTCTTGAAAGCACCTATAAGATGTTGAGATCAAATATCTCAATACATTAAAAAACAAAACCACAACACTACATTAAAAAAAAAAAACCACAACACCACAATTTAATCATCACACTATGCTGATACTAATTTTCAACAATTTATAGTTGCATATTTGATTGTTATATTATTTCTAATAAAAATAGATTTATTATATAATATTATTATTAATTAATTATCAATATAATGTATATTGACGGTATTTGATTTTAGTGTAGATTTGTCTTGTATCTATTATTATTAAGAATAACGTGTTTGTAACATTTTTAAAGAATGATGATGTTTTATTTTATTTTTGTCATTGGCCTCAATGATAATTACATGATTTTTAAATCTTAAATGATTATTGATTAATTCTTAGAATCTTAGTTGTTAGAGATAATCTTCGAATAAGAAACATGCATACTAATTATTTATTATATATTTTTATTCAAAATTTACTTCTTGTCAAAAATAAATGTTGGATTCATCATAGTAGTTAAAAAAATCTTATCATACATAATAATAAGCATGACATTCATGAGATATCTAAACTACAAAGTTAAATATTTTAAAAAAGTTAGAATCTATAAATTTAGGTGGAACAATCTAAAATATCATTAATAGAAAAAAAAATCTTTTCATATTTTATAAAATATATAATAAGACTTTACAAAAGCATTTGGTTACTTGTCTTATCTTAATTTTTGAAAGAGTTTAGAAATATTCTTACAAATATTTTATAGACTAGATAATTTATGTCTATTAAAAATTATATATAAAAATACAATTAAAATAATTCTTATATATTATAACATTATTGTTTTATTAGAAAACATATTTAATAAAATATAAAAAAATACAATGAAAAAATTATTGAATAAACCTTTTAAATTGAAAATCGTGTAAGATTTCATAAGTAGACTTTTAAGGGTCAAAATCATGTAAGATTTCATTAAAAAAAAAGGTTATAAACATTTCATTGAGTAAACTTTCTAGGTTAAAAATTATGTAAAATTATCGTTCATACTTTGTAATTCATAAAGAAGAATAATCAATTTTTTAATAAATCACATAGTACAATTTAAAAATTTTATACACTTTTTTGACCATAAACATTCTATCCATTCATATAAAATGTAAAAATATCATATATTAGAAGTAAAAAATGATTTTGACACGTACAATCTAATTTTAATTAAAATAAAATAAAACCATTGTCAATAGGCTTTTGGTTAGCCCATGAAGTTGAATGGTTTTAAATGAGGCCTCGATTGAGCCCTTGACAACTTTGTAGAAATGGATACCCCTCAATCCTTAACTCTAAATTGAAGACCTTATCAGGTTGGGATCGTGCCCAAGACGACTTTGACATAATGGGCACCCCTAAATCCTTGACTCTAAACCAAATCCTTGTGAAGTTGAGATCGTGCCACTGACAACTTTGGCATAATGGATACCCCTCAATTCTTGATTCTAAACCAAAGACCTTATGAGGTCGAGATCACATCCCAAACAACTTTGTAAAATGGACACCCCTCAATCTTTGACTCTAAATCAAACATGTTATAAGATTGGTACGTAGCCCATATAACTTTGTAGAATGGATACCCCCAATCCTTGATTCTAAAACGAAGACCTTATCAGGTTGGGATCGTATCCCATACAACTTTGCAGAATGGATACCCCTCAATCTTTGACTCTAGACCAAAGACGTTATAAGGTCAAAATTGTACCCCATACAACTTTGCATAATGAATACCCCTAAATCTTTGACTCTTAAACGAAAAAATTTGACCTACAACGAACTCGATATAAATTCACAAACCCAAAACCGAAGACGTTATAAGATCTGAATCATACCCCATACAACTTTGCAAAATAGATACCCCTAAATCCTTGACTTTTAACACAAAAAAGTTCAACCTAGAACTAACTCAATATAGATTCAAAGACGCAAATAAAAAAAAAACTTTTAACCAATCAGGTTACATTCAACCCAACCCCCCCATTTTGGTACAATCTAACATGAATTTATAATTAAAAAATGTACAGGAAAGTCCCAGCTATTAGTCCCGGGGTCCCGGAGTGTGCTGCGCCCAACATAGAAAGCTATTTAATTCCCCTCGACAGGGCTGATTTTAGGAGCCATGTTTGCTCTTTACTTTTTAAGCCACCCATACGCGGAGTCGGACGAGTGTGTAGTTCGTTTTTCTACGCCATCGAAAAAAAACTATCCGCCAAATGCCATAAATGCTGGACTTCCGATAAAGTTGGCTACGACTCTTATCCCCCGCTAAACTTGGCTGCGACGGTGTGAGACTATTTAGGGCAAATGCCGCTCCACTATTTAACATTTAATGCCTGACCAATTCATCGGTTACAAATGGCGACATCTTTGACATTACGACTGCTTTCGCTTCTTCCATAGCCTTCCCCAACAAGCAAACCTAACCGCATATTCTACAATCAATCCGATTATTTGACTCGCTGTGTATCATCATAACTCCCTTTTTGCCTTGTTCTGAGAAAAGCGGAAGATTTGGAGCTCTGGATCGTAATAATGGCTACCGTTGCGCTGTTTCTGCTGCTCATTGTTCTTCCGGTGATTCCTGCGGCCCGGCATGGCCCTTACGAGCAGGTTCACATGCTCAGGAGCAGTGAAATTTCCACAGAGAGGTTGCCTTTGAGTGCAGGAAATGTTGCGGAATTGTCCAGGGGATTCTATCACAGATTCAGGTTTCTGATGAAAGGAAGCCGCATTCCACCCTCAGGACCTTCCAAGGGACATAATAGTGTAGGTCTTTACGGCGAATCGAAGTCGCCGTGAGAAAATTTCTATTTTGGGAAAAGTATGCAATTCAGATTCAGTTATGTTGTAATTTATGAGGTTTTACTCGAGGCATTACTGTGCATAGATATATAGATATGAATAGATGTATACTTTACACCTTTTCGCTGCTCCAAGATTTTCATGGTAAAGCAGCAGGTCTGGCGAAGGTCTGGTGCACGGAATGTGTTGTTGCGGCTCGGCTAAGCCAGTTATTTCTCGGTTTTTTTTTGTTTTTGACGGAAAGATTGCCTAATACTGGAAATCTAGCAGGCAAATTTCATGTAAAGTCACCGATCATGCCTTCCTTTCCATGATCTGCATTGTAAAACTAGCAATTTATGAATCATTGGAGTACAAATATTTGATACTGCAGGCAATATATCAAAGCTTTATTTTACTTGTACAAAATATTGTGAATGTTCGATTCTATTTCCCTGATCTGTTCATCTTCTTGCAGATTTGCTCGACAATATACTTGTGTGTACTTCCATATCTTTTTCCAGTATTTGTAGATTAAAATATCTGTACGTTTTCTGTTTGGTTAAATGATAAATTCGGCTGACGCTTCCCGAGAAGCTCAATTTGTTTGTTCCGATTTCTCTCGGGCTCTGCAAGTAAAAATCAAATCAGTTCAGACCCTGTACACGAACTATCTATGAAAATACGCCGATTCGGATTAAGCCGCAAATCATTCATCAATAATAGAACAATCTCAAATTAACAGACATCAATGATCTCAGTTACAAATAATTAGCCATTAATTCATTTATAGCTTCAGACATTTCTGAATTTATACGAACAAGGAGATCGTGGCCGCCTAACATGATTCGCCATGATGGAAGAAGGAAGGAATGAACAGAAGTAGTTTTGAAGACGGTGGTGTGCTGTCTTGTATGGAATTAATTTCACGTACAAAACTATAATACCTACTCCATTGTGCGATGCTGACTAATTGCTTTTCCTGTACACACAGTTACGAAGATAATCTATAAGTCGGCATTTCGAAAGCAAAAATATTTTAAAAAGCTTGCTTGTGTACTTCCTCCCACTGGAAAAAAAAAAGCAATGAGATCTGCTTTTCCATCAGGGAACCCAATTTCCTGTTTACACGTTATTTAAGGAAACAATACTTATTACTAGCTAGTCCTTGTTCAAGTTATTGGGTAAAATTTTTATTGTTCTGACGTGCGGTCTATAAAGTTTCGGTGCTTGCTTTGGACGTTAATATATAACTTTAACATTAAACCACTAATTATAAAAGAAAGAATGGTGGACCATTTAGATATGTTTGAATGAATGACTTTTATTTTAATGATGTCTATGGTTTTAAAGATTAAAAGTCACATCCTTAAGTTGTTTTTTTTATGTCCCGTCTTGTGTTATTAAGGTCTTGTATTATTAGTCTTGATGAAGAAATCAACCGTTGTGTAAAGTCAAGTCTTATCTTTCTTTTCTAGTTATTTTCTTGCATCTTGATGATGGACCGTAGAGTGTGATTCAAAGCATTGATGTTAAAAAATCTCACACAATCGAATCCAGAAACCAGAACATTATTCTTATGGATTGTGGAAATCTGATAGCTTTAAAGTCTATGATGAAGTGCTATTCGATTTCAAATATCCATTTGTATCTATTATGCCAAATTGATCTACAACACAATCTTGGCTTCATGTCTTACATCATACCTATATAGGTTTTGAACCTTGGTGAATGGCATGATCAAAGAACATATCATCTTTGAGTTGAAAGTTAGAGAACGAGGAGTATTTGTGCCATCAATGTTGTTTGTGGCACAATCCTCTCCTTGTGCCTTGCATCATACCTATAGAGGTTTGTATTTTGTTGATAAAATGTCTTAACCTTGCATTTACTAAAAATGTATTTAATAGTATCGACAATTTGTAATTATCTTTCAGTTGTCGTGAAATATGTATTTTAGTTGTTGAAATAAAAAGAGCATGGAAAAAAGAGGAAGTTGAATGGTCGCAAGTTGAAAGAGGAAGGTTTCTATTTTATGTGCTTTAAGCCTAAATGATTTTTGAAAACATTTGTGTTTTGTGTTTTTATCTATTGCCTATATATTTAGTACTTGAGTTCAATAAAACACACAACAAAAATATGAGAATAATAATAAATACATGTTTATTAAAAGCAAGGTTGAGACATTTTCTCAACAGATATTTGGTGGATAACATAAACAAAGAGCATTATATCTTTTAGTTGAGAGAGAATAGAGGTTTTTCCATTTTGTCAAGATTGTTTGCAGCACAGATCTTGGTGGACGACATAATCAAAAAACATACCATCAATCTCATCAATTATACTCAATCAATCAAACTATATCTTTTTAATATTAACTTTCTATTTTAATATTCACATCCACTCAATTTATTATTGATATCAATTTCATATTTTATTACAATAAAATTTTGTTTGAAATTCTGATTGAAATTCGAGAGGACCTCATTTATTTTATATTGAAGTTCTAGAATTTTAATTTTAGACAAATGGTAAAACTTTCTAGCCTTGCAATCCTCGTGAAAACGGGCAATGTACCATTTTTACTTGAAGGGAAGGGAGTAGCAAAAATCAAGTAAAGACGTGATAGTGGCATGATTGCAATATAGAAGTATGTTGCGTCAAAGACAACTGTGGCCGAGGTTGAATGGTTTAAATGGATTGAAATGATGTGTGTGAACGTGATGACTTTGTGTAGAAAGGCCGACTATTTGGAATTCAAACGCCATTTGAAAAGGAGAAGTAGATAAAGAAGCTTTACAAGGCTTCATCTATTTAGTCCACGCTTCATGTGCAAAGAAAAGGGTACGTGTTCACTTTTGAGAGTAAGGTTTTTAATTTATTAATGGTTATAAATAAATGAATACTCCTCATAGCAATGTCTATGAAAAATTGTCTAATCAACATTTCACTTCTTTTATTATTTGGATTATTTTAAATTGGAATGTAAAATTTGGTTGCAATCCTCCCCTTCCCCTCCCGCTCCCCCTTCTCTCTCTCAATTTGGTCTACAATACAATTCCTTACTTTTTCTCTTCATGATAATGGATTGCCAAGTACAATCTAAAATATCGATTCACAAAATTCACATTTATCTAGAAGCTCTATATATTACTACTATGGTCTATAGAAAACTCATGCCTACGAAATCTATAATTGTTTTTTTTTAATAAATTTAATATGAAAGCAAGAGTTGTACGTTGATTTTACTAAGAGTCAAACACTTGTTTATGATGTATTTTAATTGATTGATTAAATTATATAAAGGCTAGTTTGTAAAAAAAAATTAAAGTTATTTATAGATTAATATTTTAAAAATATATGTTATGAGTTTGTAATATGGAGTTATATATAAAAAGTCAAACACAGTTAGTATAAAAAAAAAAAAAAACTATTTTTTTTTTTTAGAAAAAGGCAAGGAGCCTGCTATATATTAATATAATAAAAGTTTGAAATTACATATAGTTTGAAAAATATGTGGCTCTTGTCAGCCTAATTTATCCTTGACTTTACAAAAGAAATTGGCCAATTATGCCAAATCTAAACCTGATACTAATATATCCCCATGAAACAAAATTGAATGGAGTGATAAAACTAACCAAAATATGGCTCTTAATAGCCAGATAGAGCATTGAGAAACAAAGAATAATTCTGTGAATTATGCCTAGATGACCCAAAGTGCAAAGCATTTGATACTCCTCAAAAACTAAGAGTATGTTCAATGATATTTCTTTGTCATATTTTCTCATCTTTCCCTGACCCATATATTGTAAGGTTTGAACAAAAAATCATGGTTGCAGTCGAAAACCCAAAAAACTTACATCATTTACTAATGATAGAAGGGCGTATTATTCCTCCATTGCCACTGGAAGGGGTTCCCCATGGCACTCTTGTGCATCATCCCCTGATTCTTCTTGCATAAACCATTCATTTGTGCTCCCATTGTCTTCTGCGTCGCCTTGTCCTGGAAGGTCATTCAAATTTGGAACTGGTGGAGAACGATTGGTTTTTTAGATTAAAATGTAAAACTTGGTCGGAATCCCCCTCTCTCTCAACTTGGTCTATAATATAATTCCTTACTTTTCCTCTTCATTATAATGGATTGTTGAGTGCAATCCGAAGTGTCGATTCACAAAATTCTCATTTATCTAGAAGCTATATACATTACTATTATGATCTATAGAAAAATCATGCTTATTATTGGTTGTATTTCCTTTTTGTAGTCTTCCCTATAAAATTTTGAAGTTCCCAGTCATTCGTATGCTTAAGAGTTGAAAGTCATGCTTGAAAATTGCTCATACTCTGCAAATAATGTTTTCAGTCCTAAACCTAGTCAAAACTGTCAAAAACCCTAAGCCCTAGGGTCATTCCTATTTGAAAATGCAAAAAGGCCCTAAACTCTCAGTTGATTTTTTATTTTCAAGTTACCTTTTTCATAACTGAAGTCTAAGATATATGCATGTGCTAAATATGTTTGTCACCTAGTCTCGTAAAGAAAAAAAAATATTCCATTTAGTCTGGACACTTAGCGAAAAGCATTGGTCGCATTGTCTCTTGATAAAAAGAATGTGCTTCAAAAGATTTGGAGACTTGGCGCAGACCGTTCATCTCAGATTAGATCTAACGGTGGTTGGGTTGTCTCGTAATAAACCCTGTAGTTTAGAATTTATCTAGCGATATGGAGTTTTAACAGTCACCAAGTCTCTAAATGAACCTGGGTTAAATGTCAGTTTGAATAACAATGTTGTCGCCAAGTCGCGAAAGAAATCTTGAGTTAAGTTGAGAATTAGGAGACTTAGCGTCAACCATAGGATGAAAGCCAGATCCAATGGTAGTCGCGTGGTCGCGGTAAGAAATTGAAAAGTCAAATAAGATCTGGCGATCAAGAGACAAAAGGAAAATTATGACACGTGTTCATCAGTCACGAAGTCTCGTGAAAGATTAGGGTTTGCTATGAGAATCAAGAGACTTGGCGACAACTGTTAGATGCAGAAGAAATGAAGATCAACGACAGTCGTGTTATCTCTAGATGGAAATCATAAAAGTAAAATTATCAAGTGATAATGAGACAAAAGGTGTTTGTCGCGAGGTCTCCAGATAAACCGTGAGTTAGAGAATTAGTTCAGCGACAAGGAGATATAACAGTCGCCAAGTCTCCAGAAGTAATACGAGGTTAAAGAACAGTTAAATGATGGCTTAGTCGCAGTGTCTCCGTAAGAACATGAGTTAAGTGAAAAATTAAATGACATGGAGATAACCGTTAATCAATACACATACATAAAATCAAATTCTCACGACACTACTATTTTGGTATCATAGAAAACCCCTGTTAGAAGGTAAAAACTATGGTGGGGATGAGACCCACAAAACTTCACTACTGAAGATTGATCCAATGACAGTCGCTAAGTCTCGGTGATAAACCACACTTAGAAAGAACATCAAGCGACAAAGAGATTACACAGTCACTAGGTCGCTAGAAGAAAAACCAGAGTTAAAAGAAAGACTTTTCTTCAGCACCATGGTGGACAGTTGCTAGCCAATAAGATATCAAATATTTTTGTCAGATGGAACAGTAGCCGATTTGTGATTAATGACAACCAATCAGATTTGATTTTGATCTCTTTTCAAATTTTATAAGGTTTTAATAAGCAAAAACACTCATTGATAATTGATTGCATGTTAGTTTGAAATGCCACAACTAGAACCAGAATTGATGTCATAGTGTGTAAACTAATGGCAGAAGTGATTGAATTGTAAGTTTACCAGTTTTGAAGAGATGGCTGCATTGATTTCTCAGTTATAAGTAAGCATATCTGTTGTCATTTCATTCTTACCAGCTTTCAAGTTTTCAGAGCTAAGGGTTTTTTAAAAGAGTTTAGTATTTTTCGAGAAGAGTAGAATTCTCCAGCAGTGTGCATTGAAAGAAGTGATTTCCTGGCTCAGAATTCAAAGGGAATTGTGATTGGCAGTGTTTTCGGTGCTCAGAATTTTAGATTACAAAGTAATTGACAACTTGTGGTGAGGGTTTGTAAGAGATTTGTTCCAATATCGGTAACATAAATTTAAGCAGAACAAGATGAGTCAGGTAGTGAGTGTAGCATCTACTAGTGGGAGAAGTGATGATGTAGATGATGATATGAAAGGGAAACACAATTACTCTGAAGAATCATTTCCTTACTGCCAGGATCAAGCCAGAACATAAAGGTAAGTGTTGATACCCTCATTGATGGTTTGATTTTTATTAGGGATTCTAAAACCCTAGGATCCTCTGGTTATTCCTTGTTTAATTATTTTTATAACAATAGTGATGAAGCCGTGCCCATCTCAAACCCATGGACTTGTGGAATGACCAAGTTGATTGTCCCAGACATATTTGTAGATGCCGATTTCATCCTAGAAATGGCTAGTAGGTATGATACAATGAAAATAATAATCAAAAGGGATGACGACAAAGCCCTAGTTACCCTAGACAGAAACTCCTTCATGAAAGCCTTCAATGTATACCATCCCATGGCTACTGAGATCAACCTGAAGAGTTTAGAGAACAAATATACGAGGGAGAGTGGCATTGCCTCCAAATTGATTCAGGAACACCATGTTCCGAGGAAAATGAAGAACTATATTGCACCCATTCCAAGGACTTCCCCATACTACTAGAACGACTTGAACTTCTATATGAAGTATATATCATATGCACTATGCAGAGTGCTAGGAAAGGATGGAGGACCAGAGAGAATCACCCCATACATCCTAATGATGGTATTGGACATGCAGAGCCCTCACACCAGTACCAACTATTATTATATCTAGTATATCATAGATCAGATGCACCATGGGTTTGTTGATATACAAAACAAGAAGGACAACCCTAGATTCATGCATTACGCTGTTCTAATGCATTTGATCTTTTGTTATAACTTCCCCATCATGAATTTCCAGTGTCTAAGGCCTCAGAGGTTTCACCAAAACCAGCCCAACCCCATTCAATTTTGGTTGAGAGTGTGGAATTACACCTCAATAGAACAAGAGTTTTGTGCCTTAAAAAATTGGATAATGCATCCAATTCTTAAGTGCCTAGGTGTCAACAAGACTAGGCTGCCAGTCAAGGTGATACAACTACTTAGACCATGCCAGTATCTTGACAAATGGCCAGGAGATTACAACTTGGTTGATTTCTACTATGAAAATAACTTTACATTGATCAGGGTGTATGGTTGTACCCACCCTCCCCATGTTTTTCCATTCCATGTGCCACCAAGGATTGTAGCAACGGAATTCATTAGGAAATTGATTTTAACAGATAAGGAACACCTTGCTCCTCACAAGAAGGGTACATTTACCCCAAGCTAGTTCAATATTTACAATTTTACAATTGGAAAGAAGGCATTGGACCCAGTAAACAACTGGATGATTCATTACAAGATGAATGTGGCTCTTTACAGATATATTGACACAGAGGGCTTCATCTCGAGTGCAAAGAAGTTGCTGACACCTACCATCCCATACACAAAAGACCACGAGGAATGCATGGAAGAGGACCTGATAAGAAACATTTTGGAGGATGTAGAGGTTGATAGGAGAGCTGAGAAGTTCAATGAACTAATGGATCTAGAGAGACAAGTGAAGAGAAAAGGCATTACTTTTGGGGGTTTCTTCCCAGACATGCCATATTTGAAGAGGCTAGATTCCATGATAGAGTCCCACACTCTCCTATGCAATCAATCAGAAGATGCACTTGTAGTGCTAGAGAAGGCCCACAAGGGGCACTCATCATCAAAATATGATGATGAAAGTGATGAAGAATACTCAATGCCCAACTCCCCTCTAGTCAACCAAGCATTTGATGAAGAACAAGCAGCTGAGGGTGAAAACATAATTGATCTAATAGAGGTCCCTGAGATAGAGGTTACAAATGAACCCCCACCTAAAAGACAAAGGGTTGAAACAAGGGAACCTTCTCAGAAGAAAGAGAAAAAGAAAGATAAGATTGGTGCCCTCATAAATAGAAATAGGGCATATGACCATCAACTAAGGAAACAAATAAGGGCAGGAAAGAAACTGCAGAAAGATGAAGAAGAGGAAGTAGAGCTACCTCTTAGAACATGCACAGATGAGAGAATGATATATTAGGATCAATTCCTTAAAGATGACAATTTCATCAAAACAAAGGAATTCAAGGACTTCCTCATTTGGAATAAGCAACAACAAGTGGGTGCACAAGTGCAGTTAGTAGGTGGTGATCTAGTGACCACAGAGGCTCAACAAACATTGCAAGATTATGATCCTGAATCAGAGTAGATCACACTTGAGCAGGGAAGGCAACTGGTCAAGGAAAGTGGTATGTTACTAGTGAAAGGTTGGGATTTGGCCTCTGCCTTTATTATTGACCAAATTAGAAAACAACCTGATGTGAAATTGTCATCAAAAACACTGGTTGGGGACATGATTAGAGGGTTTGGATATAACCCAAAGTCCTAGGCATTAGCAATGTGGAGCTTGGATCCAAAAGATCAAAAGCCAGCCCTATTAAACATTCAAGAGAAGATGGAGGGCAACAAGATAATCTGGTTAGTCCAGAACACAAGAGACTTGGAGATATCCCAAGTGCTCACACATTTTTCCCAACTGAATGAGGCTAAGGAAGTTTAGATGTCTGTGAAATTAAAGAATCTCACTAGTGAAACTAGTGATATTGTTAAAGACAAAGAGCTTGGTTTACTTAAAATTAAGGCACAAGAGAAGCTCATAGAAGAGCTTACACAACAATTGCTTGACATGCCAGAAGCTACCCCTACAAAGCCAAAAGAGGTACATGATATTGAGATCCAAACAGAAGAAACATGGGATACAACAACATAAATAGAACAAGAGGTATGGGAGCACAACAATGTAATATTGGGTGCATTAACATCAATTTTGCAGCATAGGATATACACCATAAAGGATAAAATTGATGTGGTATATGGAGCATATGGAAAATTGCCAGGCCTACAAATAGAGATAAGTAGTTTTACCCAAATTTTGAATCCCTATTATGCAACATGGTTTGACAGAACAACACTTTTTGAAAGATTGGCATCCATGCAACCACTGAGGTCAGACCTACCAGAGATAGTTACCCTGGTTGGGATAGATATAGAACAAATAGGATCCACCTTGTCATTTTTTAAAGGAAAGGAAAACCAGATAGAGGCAAGGTTGAATATGTTTGGGCCAAGCTACAACAGATTTGTGCCTCTCATCAAATCAGAGGACAATCAAATTAAGCCACTAGGGCTATGGGGCTCAGAGTTCGACAATGTACTCACCAATAAAGAGGTTTATGTATCTGATCAAGGAGAGATGGACATGGAAATATTTAATAAGATTCTAGATGAAGCAATTAAGGTAGAGATAGATTGTAATAAATTCATCACAGATGTCAAGAGCATAACCGATGCCAGGTGGGAAAGATAGAAGTCCCATTTGAAGAGTATACAGAGCTTTGAATGGCTAATGGAGGAAGATTTTATAGCATGGGACATCTTGACGAAGCCCAAGAAGAAAAATCCTATTACAGTTGACCTGGACATCATGAATAAAGAATAGGAGGACACATGGTACCTGTTCTTTGAGCACAGGAAGGTTAGCAATCTTAAAGACTAGTGTAAGTTAGCCTGTATTAGTGGTCACTAGATCTCATTACAACTATCAGGTGTTATCCTGAACACATATAGACAAAGATTCCAAAGATCATAAGAAGACAAGAAGCAAATCCGATCTTATTCTTCAGTTTTGTCCATCCACCGCTTGGTGTTTTCTAGTCTTTTGTGTTTTCTAGATTTAAGGTTTAGGTCTTTTAAACCATCCGAAGCTTGTTGCATCCTTATCTTAAGGATTCCAAGATGGTTTAGGCCTATATATATAGAACTCAATGTAACATTTTTGAGTGAACTGGATGATAATGGAATAGAATTGCAAGGTAGACTACTAAAATTTGTCTGAGCCTTTGTACTAATAGTCTATCTGAATGTATTTGAGGCTTTAAGACATTAATACAATATATTGCAATGTCTTTTTCTGTATCTTGATTGTCTCTTTTCATTTATGTTATAGTTCTTGTATGTTTATTTGTAAGGCACTTAGACATACTGATCACAAGGTGGTTGTGTAGTCATTTGCAAGCTCCTTCAAGGAAGGATTAATTATTTCAAGTGACCCCAGAGAACTTAGCGTTAGTGTAAGGATTTGATGACAGTTATATAACTAGAGGATAATCTGTAAGGCACTTTTATCTTTGTTGCAAGTATTCTATTAGTCATCTTACTACATGGATTTATACCAGATATTGACTCTGTAGCCCATAGGATCAGGCACTAGTTTATAGTTTTGTATGTAATTGTTCAAACATCCAACATTTAAAGAAAAATCATTCAAATTAAATTACATTTATAAAAGAGAATACATTCCTAAGTAATTGTACTCATAGTGCATACAATTCAATTCTACTGATTCCTTTCAGAGAAAATCAAAATAGGTTATCCCTCCTGAAGTTCATAAGGACTAAAAAAGGAAGAAGGATGAGAATCCTTATTGCATTACTACTTGCTGTTGTCAAAATATTAGTTTGGATCATTAAGCTCTATATCAGGATATTTATAGTCATTTGCATAGTTATTTACTTATTGATCCATTAAAATGCATTCAACAAATTAGTAAGAAGATAATCCACTTAAAAGATACTGTCAATCAGTAATCATCCATAGGTAATACTTGTCCGAGTCAGTGGATCTCAAAAAAGGAGATAATAGTTTCCCTAGATGTTATCTAATACCCCTATCAACTAGGCATTTCTCTTGCTTGAATCAGTTATTTCAATATTGGGAGTCATAGAGTTAAAACAAGCATTTAAGCATATTGAGGTTCAACAAGAAAAATCCCTAACAAACTGGTGACTCTGCTGGGGACTTTTGTGTAAAAGAAGCTTATAATTAATATCTGGTGTTTAGAAGTCAAATCAAGTTAAAGTTGAGTTTTTCTAGTTTTAAGGTCATTCTAATAGTATTCAGTATTTCCCAAGGTTGGGTGGCGACTCTAAAAGTGAAATTTCTGTGATCAATGGAAAAATCAAGTATAAATTTTCAAATATGAATACT
Organism: Thuja plicata; assembly: GCA_018584345.1. NCBI lineage: Eukaryota > Viridiplantae > Streptophyta > Pinopsida > Cupressales > Cupressaceae > Thuja > Thuja plicata. Next base: position 6,786,033 of record MU223776.1, read on the forward strand.
AGGTCAAGAATGAGAAACAATCCTTAAGTTGAGTTGGATAGTGGGATCCCAACTACTTTGAAAACTAAGACGTCTTGGAGACAGAAGAAAAACCAAGCAAGCACCACTGATTCTTCTCCAAGAAGTGAAGAGAATAGCACTAGAAGGAAGAATACTAATGATTCTAGTCATGAGGAGAGTGCCTCAGAGTATGTAGAAGCCCCAAGCCTTGGTCTAGATACCTATGCAGTCACTACCACTTCTAGTGAGAGAGAAAGAACATATATAATTAGTTCAGACTCTGAAGTTCCTTTTGATGAGCTTGTAGAGGAAGAAAGAGTCCTCATGAAACAATTAGCCCTTATTCAACAAATGAAAAGGGAAAAAGAACATAAAAAGAAAAAAAATGAGCAGAAAGATTTTGACAAGTATAAGAGAAGATCCATGAGAAATCAAGCTACAAATAATATTGAGAGGTCTCGCAGAGACCAGGAGATTCCCAGCACCCACAAAAGTTTAGGTCCTCAAGACTTCAAAGATAAAGGAAAAAGTAAAGTTGCAGAAATAGAAGTTGAGGAGCCTAAAAATTAAAAGATCCCGACTTAGCAAATGTCTAAATTAGACATTGACATTGAGAAGATTAAAAAATAAAGAGAAACTATGGCTAAGATGTTGGAGAAATTTGAAGCAAAAGCTTCTACTATTGAGATGAAAAGAAAAATTGATTTCTTGCAGCCAACTACAATCTCCATTGCTGATATAGAAAATGCTACAACATCAAAGAACAAGGCTTCTTCTTTTAAAGACCATAGCAATTTATTTGCTCCTAAATATAATGAAAATTTTCAAAGGAGACCTCTTCCTACAGAAAGGTACAAGCAATTTTGTTTCTTTGGAATTCTAGGTTATTCTAATGCATTACTAGAAGATATGGGAGAAAAACTTCCAAAATTTTTAGGAAATAATATTGTAACTTGTGAAGAACATTTAAGAAAATTATTTGATGTTATATATGATTTAAATATAAATCATGAAGATGTTCTTATGAAATTATTTGTACAATCTCTAGTAGAAGATGCTAGGGAATGGTTTAGGAGTCCATCTCATGGTTTTGTAGGAACAATGGATGAACTGATTGATTTATTCAAGGATCAATATGGTGATAAGACTAATGAAGGGTTTTTTCTCAATGAATTTAACAATATAAGGAAGAACTCAAATGAAGAAGTAACAAAGTTCAATACAAGATTCCAACGAGCTATGCATAAGCTATTTCAAAAAATGAAGTTGGATCAAAAGGTATGTCTTGCTACCTATCTCAATGCTTTTGATTCAAAAATGGGCTATGCACTTAGAGATAAGAATCCAAGAAATTTAACGGAAGCCTATAAAACAACTGTGAATATAGAGATGAATAGGAGGATATCAAGAAAATTGGGTAAAAGAGAAGATCCATGATTTAATAGGAGTAATCAAAAGGAACCTGAATACAAAGAGTACAAGGCTCCACATAATAGAAAACCATCCTACAATAATAATTACAACCCACAAAATAGGATGAAAAACTACCCCTATGGTACCCAATTCAAAGATGGTAAGCCTATTGCTCCATTAAGGAAAGACAAATTTGAGAATAGGACTCCTGATCCTTACATAAAAATACTATTCACATGTGCAATGATGGCTTTTGGTGTGAAGCTTGTGAGGCACCACACAATCCTGATTTTTGTATTGTTTCCTTAGATTTAAAAGCAAATGAAGGGAAAGAAAAGGATGAAAATGATTCATGTGATTATAGTACGAATGATGCATATTATTTTCATGATACGGATTTTGATGAAGAAATTGAAAATCTTGACATATATGGCTCGCAAGGAAGAATAAAAGTTCTCCAGCAACAAATCTTGTCAGATAGTGAAGAAGAAGAAAGGGATGATCATATAAGGTGTTATGCCCAAAATAGTCAGGAACCCTCAGTAGTGAGAAAAGCATCTGGTGAAGAAAAAGCCAGAATCACTGCTGATTTGGTAAACAAAGTTAGAAACAATTATCACCTAAGAAACAGAGTGGTGGGTAATGTTGGTAGTCAGCCATCAGGCATCTTCATAAAAGAAAACAAAACATATGCCAAATATGTACCTAAAAAAGATGGACTTGGGGAAAATGCAAATAGACCTAAGGTCAAAATAGTAAACAAAGCCAATGAACAAAAAGATGTACATGTAGAAAAGGCTAAAGAACCAGAAGCAAGTTCTTCTTCCCCTAAAGTGGAAAATAAGAAATCTAGGAGGGAAGAACCTGCTGTGAATATTCAGATAGAAGAGAATAATATCATTTTAGAAAATCTTAAAACCTCTAATGTAAAGTATACTCTAGTGGATATGGGACAATGTTTATCTCAGATGACTGTAAAGGTCCCATTCCTAGAGACGATGAGAATAAAATAACACAAAGAGAAAGTTATTTCAATGCTGAATAATGTATCAATAGTAAAACGTCAGAAAATAGAACATATTGGAAAGAAATTCAACAACAAGGGAAAAGAGCCTGAGGGGATGATTTCTGAGATCCCTCAGATTTACTTAAACACAAACACTTCTACAGGGGTTGTTGACCCCTTTTTCTTAAAATTGGTAATAAAAGGAAAGATGCTAAAAAATGTATGATTGACTCGGGAGCATCCAATACAGTCATGCCTGTAGAAATTATGAAATCCATGGGTTTACAAGTAGATACTTCTCATGGGAGGTATCAAGAAATGTACTTAAGAGAAATCCCCATTGTTGGAACTATTGAAGCCCTACCCTACAAATTAGCCATGTGCCTAGATACATTGTTGACTATGAGTGTACTGGTGGTTGACATACCACCACATTGTGGCATGTTGTTGTCCAAAAAATTGAGTGCTTCAATGGGAGGCAATATTCAATGTGACCTATCCTATGCCACTTTCAATATAGTTGGAAATAATGTAAAGGTGTCTAGAGAGGGAAGAACACCTCACATGATAGAATTGCATGAGGATACAAATATTAATTATTGTGTTGACATTGAGATGGAAAATTTCAGAATCAAAAGGAGTACTCACCAGTGTGAAAATGTTGATCCTTTGGTGAAGGAGTTGTCTACATAGAGTGATGGTTTGTGGAAAATTTATTTTGATGGAGCCTATTCAAAATAAGGATCAGGAGCTAGAGTTATACTTATATCTCCATCAGGTACCACATTAAAATATTCTTTTCTGCTATCTTTTTAGTGTACAAATAATACAACAGAATATGAAGCTTTGTTTCTAGGGCTAGAAATTGCTACTAAACATGGTATAAAATGTTTAAAAGTGTATGGTGACTCAGAGTTAGTAGTAGCCCAAGTAAGGTCCAAATATGCTGTAAAGAATGAAAAATTAAAAATGTATAGACATGCTATTTGGGACCAAATAGAATTCTTTGATGCCTTTAATATAAATTGGATAGAAAGGTCTAGAAACATTATGGCAGATTTCTTGGCCAATGTGGCTTTGAAAACTGATGACATGAACTTGAATGGGGTATCAATTGTTGAATTTAAAAGAAGACCAGTTGTCCCAGACAACATTTACAACTGGCAAGTGTTTGAGGTTGACCAAGATATCCTTAGATTTATTCAGGGCCTTGATCACTGTGAAGACTAGCATATAGATTGCAATAATCTGCTTGAGGTCATTGATGGTAAGGATTGTGTATTGGGGGATGAGGTTGTCCAACTTAGTTCTAACCATATTCCTAAGGGATTGGTAGAACGTGAGGCATTGTTTACTGATCAGAATGAACATATAGTAAGGGTAAGCAATGCCAAAATTGAGGATCTAGAGGAGATAAATTTGGGATCACAGACCACTCCTCAAATAGTTTATATTGGAAAAGGATTGGACTCTCATGTTAGAACCAACTTGATAAAATTACTGAGAAAACATAAGCATGTTTTTGCTTGGTCATACGAAGATCTTAAAGCTTATAGAGAGGATCTTTTCCAACATGAAATCCCACTCAAAATAGATATGAAACCATTCAGACAAAAGAAAAGACCTATTAATCCTATGTTGGCTCCTAAGATGCAACATGAGTTAATGAAGTTATAGGATGCTGGAATTATTTAGCCTATCAGACATTCAACTTGGATCTCAAACCTAGTATAAGTAAGAAAGAAGAATGGTGATATAAGACTGTGTGTACATTTCAGAAACTTGAATATTGCTTCCCTAAAGGATAACTATTCTCTACCAAACATGGAAGCAATGTTGCATAAGGTAACTGGTTGTGAGTTGCTATCAATGATGGATGGATTCTCAGGCTACAACCAGGTACTTGTAAAAGAGATAGAGCAATTTAAGACTGCTTTTACTACTCCATGGGGAACCTATGTCTATGTTTGAACACCCTTTGGATTAATAAATGCAGGAGCAACTTTCCAGAGAGCCATGGATGTGGCATTTATAGAATTTATTGATCTATTCATGGTTATTTATCAAGATGATTTGACTGCATATTCTAAAAAAGAAGGGGATCACTGTGAGCATCTAGAGAAATTTTTTAACAAGGCTTTAGAATATGGTGTTTCACTAAACCCAATGTCATTTTGTAGTTACAAAAGGAAATTTATTGGGACATATAATGTCCAAAGATGGAGTTAGGATAGACCCTGAGAGAATAGAGGCTATCCAAAAGGTCACTGCTCCAAAAAATTTAAAAGGAGTACAATCTTTCTTAGGAAAGATAAATTTTGTCAGAAGATTCATAGCTAATTTTGTAGAAATTGTCAAACCAATCATCAAGTTGCTAAAGAAAGATGCAAAATTTCAATGGAATGAGGAAGCTCAAGTAGCATTTGAGAGAATAAAGAAAGAAGTACAAGAGGCACCTATTTTGAAATCTCCAAATTATAGTAAGCCCTTTTCTTTATTTTCATTTGCATCTTTTCACACTATACCTGCTGTTCTATTACAAAAGGATGAAGAGGGGTTTGTGTTAGAGTAATCTTTAGTAATTACTCCTTAGTGCTTAAGTTAGACTTAGGAAAGTTTCCTTTTCTGAGTTGTTTTCCTTTTAGGGTTTCGACATCCTTTATAAGGATTGTCCTCTTTGTATTTCAATACCGAGATTGTAATTTCATTATTGTTGTTAATAGAATATCATTTCTTGCAACATGCTTTTTCAATCTCTGGCCTATCGGCCGCCATAGCTTCGGATCCTTCTCTCTTCTGTCTGTTTCATTCTGTTTATGTGTAACAGCTTTGCATGTAGGTGTTTCTTGGGTAGATTGATATTCTTCAATATCATCATGGTATCAGAGCTCTCCTGCATCCGGCTGTTCGTTCTTTGTTGAAGCAGCGAGGGTTTGAAGCTCTCAGATTCTTTTCTGACATTTGTCTCTGGTTTTGGGGGGGTCTCTATTTTTTGAAGCTGTTTGAGCTGAAAAGGACTCCACCATTGCGTCCAGAAGGCCCGGGAGAGTCGAAATCATATAAAATTTCAACCCTTTTGGCTACCGGAGCTCTGGAAAATTTTTCTCGCCCTACCAAGAGCCGTACGGATGAGAAAATTCAAAAAAATATTAAAAAAATCACTTTTTTTAATGTTTTTAAGGTTTTTTTGTTTTTAAAAAAACCACAGTCTATGCAAAATATATTCGGGCGCCACCGCCGCGCCACCGCAGCCGGTCGACCACCCTGCCATCCACGGCCTCCGCCGCCTCGTTTGTAGCGGCAACCGCCGCCCGGTGTTTCCACGCCCTCCGACGGCCTTCCCAGCGGCTCCTCCCGGCCGCTCTCCTCCACGGCCCCCGCCGCCGCCCGGCCTCGACGGCCGCCCTCTGTACTTGCCGCCCCAGCGGCCCCGATCCCGCCACCGGAGCGCCGCTCCCCCAGCCGAGCCGCCCGGTGGCACTTTTTGTAATAACCCCGCCGGCTTAAAACCCTTAGCGGCTGGTCCTATGACCGAACGAGAGCCAGGGTTAAGTCCCCGGCGCGCACCATGCGCCCGGGGGCTCAATTTTTTTAGCCCCCAGGGGCCTATATGTAACCTTTTTGGCTTTTTGGGGGTACCTGGACGTTTTTCTCTCTATAGGGAGCGTACGGGGGTTTTTTTGCGACTTCCATATACCGTCGGAAATCTCTTTCCGAGCACTTTCCGATGGTGGAGGTTGTAGGTTTTGGTTCCACCGTTTTGATAGCTTTTTTTCTGTTAAAGTCCAATGTCCTGTTTTGCCTTCCGGGAGTCATATCTGGCTCATCCGGACTCCTTTTTCGGCAAACGAGATATCGTCGGAAAGCTGATTCTATGTACTTTTTAGTGGCAGAGGTATTTCTTCCAGATTCTGCTCCAGGTTTTCACTCCTCTGAGTTATGCAGTTTATGCCCTCTGGTGGTGTGCTTGGTTCTACAGGTCCGGGAATCTCTTCTTCTGGTTTCTTGTGCACTCTTCTTTCTGACTTCTGAGCTTGCATGCTCTTTCTGATGTATTTGTATTCTGTAAAAGCACTAAGATAAAGTGCCCTCTTCTGCTTATTTGGGATCTTGTACACCTGGTTCAGTTTTTGTACTTGCACTAAGTTATAAAGTGCCATGGGGGGATTCTGATGCATATGCCTTAGGCGCATCTACTTTTGTCAAGTGAGTGTACCTTCCACGACATTAGCCCATGTAGACTGTGTCTATGACACTGCCATTTATCCTGTGTTTGTACCTCTGTTGCACTTGGTGTTCCTGGTTCTTCTTCTGCAGTTATTTCTGGTACTGCATTTCAGTGTTCCTGTCACCTCTCCCAGTTCAGCATTATGGGGGGGTTCACCTGTTGGTTCTATTGCTTCCTTGGTTTGGTTGAGTGATCTACGTAT
>MU223776.1:6803457-6816129 GCA_018584345.1 Thuja plicata
GAGATTAAATCTTTTAATTAAATAAAAATGATCAAACCTTAGGAAATATTGAAATAATTGAATTAATTACAATTTGATCAAGGAAATTGATTTGAATTGAAAATATTGCAAAACATTGATTCAAGAATTTGATAAAATGATAAATGGGGCCCATAGTCTAGGTGACCATTTTAGGGTGCATGCAGCTTTAGTTTGCATTTAATAAATTCTTTAATTTATGCATGCATGCATTTAATATTTTTTTTTTCATGCACACATCCTTTAGGGTTTTTGATCTCCTTTATTAAGGATTGATCTCATTGTAATTCTCATTCAGATTATTATAATTACACATTAGTTTGCTTCAGGCTTTCAAAGCACCTTTTGTGTGTTTTTCAGGGTTTCTTGGATGTGATTGGTTATTTGCATGTATGTGTTCACTGGGTTATGTGGGGTTGTATCTCTAAAATTCAACACGGTATCAAAGTTTCAAAACTGCCGCTTTCAGTTTGTCTTTTGAAGAATCCTTCCTTGCAAGTTGAAGTCATTGTGAAGGGAAATAAAAAAAATTGCAATTTTCATTGCAGATTTTTTAGAAAAAAATTTTGCAGGTCTTTCTCAAAAGTTTTTTCAAGGTTTTATTTAAAATTTTTTGCAAAGTTTTTTATTCAAAATAAATAAATAAATATAAAAGGGGGCCTTTTTATTGGCCAATGAACAAAGGTAAATCGTGGCTCCCAAAGCCCGTGAATCTTAAGAGCCTATGGTTCCCAAGCCGTTGCAACATTTCTGGGTTGCATAGTCATTGTGTGCGGCTTCTAGCATCGCCGCCGCCCTGCGGCCTCCAACAGATTCAAAACTCTGCATCTTCTAACAACTCTTTTGTCACTCTTTCATCTTGCCACTGCGACTTTGTCCACCAGGCTTCTACTGTGACTCTACCCATGGGTTGTCAAATCACCGCCATCACGTCACCACAGAGCCACTAGGGTTCTTTTGCAAGTTTTTTTAGCATACTGGTTTTTGCCATAACTTTCTCATACGATATCGAATTAGGAAAATGAGATATCATCGGAAAGCTAATTTTGAGCCCAATTCAGTGGTGCAGGTGGGATTTTTGGTTTTTCCATTTATTTGGGTTTTCTGGAAGTCAAAGTCAAAACTTGTTTTTTGCCTTCCCCGTGGCATAAATTTTACATTCAAACTCCATTTGTTAAAAGTGAATAGGTGTTGGAAATGTGTTTCAACTCTCTTTCCAGATTTGTAGTCAGTTTCATTAGATTTTTCACCAGGTACATAGAGATCATTTTGTATGCAAGAAATCTAGTGTGTTAGGAATATAAAGAAAACTAAACATTCAACAAACTAATCTATTACAACATCTATATTAGACAAAAGAGAACTTAAAAGACCATAATAAGCCTAAGAATGTGCAAACCTTCTTAAAAAACAAGCAAACTCTCCTTGATGTGTAGGTTTGTCCAAAGGATTGGATGTGTGCTCATGAACTTTCTTCAAGCTTCAATAGGTGAGTGAGGATTTTAGCATTTTGATGGTGTTAGGATATAATTTTGGTTCTCAATTTGGCATGATAACAATGCATAAAAGGTGGATGATAATGAAGGAGTGATGGGTTCTATTTATAGGCAAGAGGAGGGTTAAATGAATGGTCAAGATGCAAACTTGAGGAAGGGTGGAGATGCATTTGAGAGAGAGCACATGGATTGTGCTTTCTCAAATGCCTCTCATTGTGACAAGTGTCACAAGGAGAGAGGTTTGGAAGAATGAGGGAATGTGACCATTTTGGGAGACGTGAGAGGGGAAAAGAATGTAAGAGATGAATGGAGTGTGTAAGAGGAATGTAAGACAATTTAAGGAAGACTTTAATGCATGTGGTTGGGGATTGGAGAGGATGTAACTTGTGTTGACTTTGGGGGTAGCTTAGGATTTCTTAATCCTTGGATTATGATTGTGCAAATGTTTAGGGGGTGATTAGGCTTTGATTAAGGATGATTAGTAGACAAGTGGGAGATTTGGGAGGATGTGATAGAAGGAAAGAGAATGAGTGGAGGGGATGATTAATAAATCAAGGTTAATTAACCAATTAAGAGAGGTTATTATGTGTGAATGGGTTGGCTTGAGTTAGGATCCTGGGTCAAGTGGTTGGGGCAGGTTAGGATGCAAGGTTAGGTGAGGGTTAAAGTTAGGATCCATGTGGTCAAATAGATTAAATATGATTTATTTAATCACAAGTGGGATAAAAGGATAACGTGAAGTAATTTAAATAGATCAGCCTATTTATTTAAATTAATAGAGGAAGGGGGATTTAATTATTAAATGGTTGTGGGATGCCATTAGATTAATTATTTGGACTATAGTTAATTAATTAAATTAATCAACTAGGGGGACGCCATGGATTAAATAAATATTAGATATTTAATTATCAATGCCTCAAAAGAGAACTAAATAAGATTACTTAATTATGTAATCAGATTTAGGTGTCTACACATTCATTAGTGCTTTCAAATCTTTCTTGCACTTTTCATCTTTAAGATTTGTGTTAGGGTTTAAGTTCTTGTATTATGGGGGGTATTATTTTCCTCTTGTTCACACGAAAGACCCTTCCTCTATTGAGTGACTCACTTTGCACAATTATCACACCTAGAAGGCACTTATGACCCGTCTTCTCATGTCGAGGGGGTTATGTCCTTAGTTGACCTTAGTTGACTCACCCATTTGAGGTTATGCAACACATGAACAAAATGGATGAGGCCATGGGAATTATTTCCCTAAAAATTTTAGATAGTCTTTTGTTTCACTTTGAGGGTTGCACTATACCTCAGGACATGTGGACCAAATTTCATGATCATTTTTGCACCATTAATCAGTTTCAAGCACTTTAGATTGAGGCAAAGTTGACTTCTTTGGAACCTAATTATTTTTCATCTATTGAGAACTTATTGATGAAATTAAAATCACTGCAATCATTATTATAGGGTTTTGGTAAGAACAAAATAGACACCCAATATATATACTTGATTCTCTCTAAGCTTCGAGGTTCATTTCAGATATTTTCTTCTACCTTCTACCCCACCATGGATGCCTTGGGTCCATGATTTTTTATGCCCACCTTTGAGGTATTATACGATCAATTGAGATGTGAGAATTCCAAGCTCACATATTTGGATGCTCTTTTAGGATCAAAGAACAAAGCATTGGTAGCTTAGTCATCTTAGGGGAAGTAAAAGCAAAAACTGAAGCCTAAGACAAATTCAACAAGTAGTGAGAGTTCCTTGGTGCAGGAGCACCCCATAAAAGATTTGAACCCAAAGATCCTAAAGCACAAGGAGTGTTAGAAGAAGGATATAAAGATAATTAGAATAGGTGTTTATTTTTTCTTTTGTTTGTAATCAAATAAGCCCACAATGTAAAGCCATTGACTTGTTTGGTGAGATAAACAAACAAGGTCAAATCTGGTCAAAGGCTTGGTAGATGATAGGGAATTGAATAAATTATGAATTTAAATAAGTTTCAGTCTATTGAGGGCCATAGAACAAATATTTATCCATCTATGGACTCATTTGCAATTTTGAAGCAAAAGTTGTCAAAGTTGCAAAAAGTTGCTTAGCAACTTTTGCAACATTTTTACAAAAAGTTTTCAAGGTTGGTTAATTGGCGCCAAACCACCTCCTAATGTTCACAAACCTTAAAATTAGGTTGGAAGAAGTTGATAACATATAAATATTAAAAAATCAATCATGGGAGGTTGATGTTATGTTTTTGGGCAATCAAAACAATAAACAAGTTCATATTTTCCTGTTAATTTCTCTATTTTCTCGTGCATCTACTTTGAATAGTGTATTTGAATTGATAAATAAAGGATTGGAAATGAAGGTGATGTGAAATAGGAATCTCTTTGTGGTGATATTTTACATTATCGTATAGTTTGGAGAGTGTACAAGCAAGATTTGTTAAGACTGGTTCTAAACCCTCATTCTGCCAGGGTTTCCAGAAGATTGTCACTTTTCTTGCAATCCCACCATGGGAATATAATGAACACTTGGGGGATGCAAGGAGAGAGGATTTAAATTATTTTCCAGAAGATAGCCCTGGGAAGATCTGACACATGGGATAATTTTGAGCCCTAGCCGGGCATCCTATATGTGTCCGACTTAGTTGTGAAGCAAAGTGTGAACAAGTCACAAGAAAGGAGTGGATCTATCAAATAAAATGGTTGCAAGGATGTATGTGAATTATATTAAAGAGAATTGCGGTGTTGGATTTTGGAGGTCAGACAACTAAAGGGTAGTTCCTTTGTAAAAGTACCCAATCAGGTCTATTAGGCCTAGGAGATCTATTGTTGGGTTAGGTCATCATATGAAGAATTTTCTTCATATGACCTAAAGGAGGAGGTAAATGCAAGTTTTCTTGGACTGATGATGCAGGTAAGAGTTTTGAACACTTAAAAAAAGGGTAGCCCAACAACCCATTTTGGTTTTTCCTGATTTCACTAAGATATTTACCATAGAATGTGATGCTAGTATCCAAGTAATAGGGATAGTTTTGAGTCAAGAGGGGAGACTAGTAGATTACTTTAGTGAGAAGTTCAATGAAGAAAAGAGAAAATACTCTTCATATGACCTAGAATTGTATGACATGGTCAAAAAACTAAAAATGGAGACACTACTTGCTACCCAAATAATTTTTGTATATACTGATAATCATGCCTTAAGCTTCTGGAATGGACAAGACAAATTAAGTCACAGACATATGAAGTGGGTGGAACACTTGCAAGCATATACCTTTACTATAAAGCACAAAAAGTGACATGCCAACAAGATGGATGATGTATTGAGCACGAGAGTATTGGAAGTCCAAGAGATATAGTTGCAGAGCATAGGAGTTGAGTCACTCAGATACATGTACAAGGTTGATGAGGAATTCCATGAAATATATGAGGTTTGTGATAAGTTTTCTAATTCATTTCACAATGAATACTCTAAATATATGTTGTAGAATGGGTTACTATTTAAGGATAGTCATTTGTGTGTCCCAAGATGTTCTATGAGAGAAAATATGATAAAAGAAAAGCACAATAGTAGCCTAGGAGGGCACTTCAGCATTGATAAGACCTTGGACCAGGTAAGAAGGTTTTATTAGTGGCCTAAAATGCAAAAATTATGTTAGGAAGTTTGTAGAATATTGTACTATTTGTCAAAGAGAAAATGGGTCTTCATCCAATGCAAGTCTATATCAACCCCTCTCAATTCCCAATAGACCATGGGAAATTATTAGTATGGATTTTGTATTAGGTTTTCCAAGGACCAAAGTAGGGTTTCAGAATGTTTTCATTGTGGTAGAAAGATTTAGCAAAATGACTCATTTTCTCCCATTTAAATGCACAAATGATGCATCATACATAGCAGGGATATTAATCAAGGAGGTTGTAAGGATACATGGGTTTCTACTCAACATTGTGTCTAATAGAGACTTCAAGTTTCTAGGGAAATTTTGGAGAACTCTATGGAAAAAGTTGAGAACTAATCTACCATTCAGTTCTGCATACCACCCTCAAACATACAACCAAAATAAGGTGGTCAATAGGTCCTTGGGAAACCTCCAAAGACGTATGAAAAAAGAGCATGGGAATGCTTGGGATATGATAATACACCAGCCAGAGTATGCCTACAATTATTCTACTAATAGGAGCACATGAAGGAGTCATTTTGAGATTTTCTATGGCATTCATCTTAGAGGGGGTGTTTGAGCTAAGAGATTTGCAAGGGATGGAAAAAAGAAGTGCACATGAAGAAGAATTTGCTATGGTAATGAGGGACATTCATCAACAAGTGAAAGAGACATGTGGAAATGTATAAGGAAAGAGAAAATATCAGGAGAAGAGACTTACAATTCAAAGTTGGGGATTTGGTCATGGCTTACCTAAATAAAGAAATACTTCCTAAAGGGAAAAACACTAAGCTAGAGATGAAAAATAGGGCCTTGCAAAATAGTGCACAAATTTGGGCATAATGCATATGAAATTGAACTACCCCAGACATTACTATTTCCCCCATTTTTAATGTATCTGATCTGCCTCCCTATAAACTCTCTGTGACTGCAGGTATAGACATGGGTGAAGAAGAAAAAGATATAAAGGAATGGATCAGAGACTTGCCTTCAAGCCAACCAATGAAGTCTGAATGCATTTTAAATAACACAGAAGCCAAGAAGACTAGGAGAAAGAATTATAAAGAAAAATTAGTTAAGTGGAAGGGATTGCCTAAAGAAGATGCAACATGGATGAAAAAAGCGATATCAAACAACATGGAACCAATATTGAAGAACTTGTCACCAAGAGGACTTTAGATCTTTCCACCTGAGGAATATGGTGCAGGAGAACCTATAGGTCAAAGAGAATATTAAGATTTTTTGTGTCCAATAAGTTGATCATGCATGTAATAAGATCCTTAGGACCATTTTGAGTCATTTGTAATCCCATGAAGACATTTTGTAAGGCCCAAGAGCCAAATTGCTCTTGTAAGGCTAATCAAGACACAGTGGGTCAAAATTTGTCAAACTATTCAAATGAGTGGGAGTAACATAGGAATAGTTTTTTTGATGTATTTGGGCCATTTTTGGCACATTATAAAGTCAAATAATTCAATAATTCTCATTGTAAAAAAAGTGCAAAAAAAGTGCAAAATTGCAAAGAAACTTTTGCAACTTTTGGGCGAGATTTTGATATTTTGAATTCCAATGGTCACATGGATCAAAAACTGGTTGGAATCAGTTGCAGAATTTAGAAAATGTCTTCTTAAGACTCTTTGGGTTGAGGCATCAAAGTTGAAGTTTTTTTGATTGTCATTCAATAAAACAATATGAATTTCCATTTTTCTTGCAAACAATTCTTTTGTACGAATTTGTATGGTGTTGCAATGTACATGATCTGATAGCTTGTTGAACTAACTTCATTTTGGCACTACTTTGGGTTCATTTACTATTTATTGGTGCAAGTTATAGTCATTTTATTGCAAACTATCCTGAAACGCTCAAACTAGGGTTTTGAAGAAGAAATAGTTGAAAACCTGACATTCCACAGTTGAAAAATTCCAATTTTTGGGGGAATGTTAGGTTTTAGTATGTATTTTATAGTTTTGGAGAGGACCCATAAGGTGGCAACCAATTTTATTGCAAGTAGGGGCTGACATCTCAGTGTGGTAGATAGAGAATCCAACTATGGCCCCCACTTGATTTCTTAGCAAATTCTCTGATGAAATCCATTCCCCACATGGCAAAGGGGGTTTCTGCTACTACATGATTCAATAATAAAGCTCTTGAAAACTTCAATTTTCTTGAGAATCTCTGACACGGTTCACATTTTCTGACAAAAGTATAAGCATATTGGAACAAACAAGGCCAATAGTATCCAACTGTCAAAATTTTATGAGCTGTTGATCTGGCAGAATAATTCCCTCGACACATTCCAACATGCATTTCCCTCAAAATCTTCTGTGATTGTCCTTTGTCAAGACACAACAACAAGATCCCATCTTTTTTTTTCCAAAACAAGTCACCATGCAACAAGACAAACTTCTGAGCCTGTAACTGTAGACACCCAAAATTGACCAAGTGTCTTAGTATCATCAAAATATGCAAATCTCAGCAAAATGCTTCAAATGCTTTAAAATGGATCAAAATAAATTAAATGGACATTTATCAATCAAAGTGGGTTAAATCAAGGGATTAATTAATCATGAAATCAAATAATTAAATACAAGCCTAAAAGGATTAATCAAATTATGCAATTGATCTTAACCAATTAATTGCATAGTTTGAATCAAAAATCAAAATGAGCATATTCCTTACATGGCTAAATTAATTAAATGATTGAATTAATTAAAATCCTAATATCTTTTCAACACAAAAAAGGAGCCAATGTGAATTGAGAACACACTTGCACATGGATCACTCCAATTTTGCATCTCAACCTCTCATTTATCCTTTAAAATCTCATCCACTCATCTTGTCCCACCCTTTGAGGACAACATTTAAATGGTCCCCTTATTTGAAACCATTTGAGAGATCAAACTCAACCAAGGATTAACCCATGATCAATTCACTCTACCCCCTACCCTTGGGATTTTACTATAAATATAAGCCATTTTCAAGCATAAGCATATCCTAGAAAATTTGAATGCAAAGCATCCTCATTATAGGAAATTTAATAACAATTTGAGCAATAGTGAGAGAATTTAATAGAAAATTGACAGATCATATCATTTTATGAGAGCATTTGAGTCTATTTTGTATCAAATTGAGAGAATTGAGAGCTAGATTAGGCATTTTATCATCGATTTCTCATTCTAGGAAGGTCACTAGTAGAGATTAAGGCTGAGAGATCTACTTGCAAAGCCTAGTTAGAGAACCACGAGATGTTATGGATTTTAAATGCAATTCTTTAGATTAATTTGTTTATCTCTTTCCATAGAATTGTGCTTAATTGTCCTAATTTCATGAAGGTGTCTTAACTCACACACAAATGGCGCCCACCATGGGGCTTTAGGCCTCATTTTTCATCATTTTATCAAGTTTTGTGTGTTTTGGATTCACTTTTATGCTTATTTTGTAGAAAATAGGTGAAATGACGCATATGAGCAATCTGATGATGCTTGTGAACAGTGAAATGACACGTGCAGTTTTCACTCTTTTTCTGTCTTGATTTCTTTGGCTATGTATGAGACAAAGTGTGACACGTAAGCCTATAAAGCGTCACCTGTGAGCTGCAAAGTGCCACCCGTGAACTATCAAATGCCGCGTGTGATCTTTGTTGTGACACATTTTAAACGTTCTGTAATGCATATGAAATTTACTTTACCGCTTGTGCATTTTTAAATGCCGCGTGTTAAAGTTTCAATTTCTCTTTAAATGTTTTAAATGCCGCTTACTAATAGATAAATGCCGCGTATTAGCTGTTAAATGCCGCTTAGATTTTTCTATTTTATTTTTCTGTCAAATCATTAAATTCTGATTTCTAATTCTCTGTTTGTGTTTTTCCTGCAGACGAGCAAGCATAGGAAGGTACAAAAACCAAAATTTCAAGTTACAAGGCCTAGCAAAGAGGTAAGAGCACAAACTAAACATGATAAAAAAATTCATGCTTCCAATATTTTAGAAAATTTAAAGGAAGAAGAACATTTGTATGATCATTATATAAAAGTATCTTTTTCTTACAAAAAGAAATTCCCCACTCTTTAATTTGATTTCTTGTTTTTGAGTTCTTTAAGTTGTTTTTTGCAAATTTTGATCAAAAAGAACTTAGGAGCATGTTTTCAAGTTCATTTTCAAGTTTTTCTTCACTTTGTTGGGTGTGTTGACTAATTTGTTGGAGGAGCCAGAGTGGGAACGATCGCCACTAGGTGAGTAGCAAAAAAAACAAAAATCATCAAAAATGCGCCTAGCCTTTCCGAGCTTCGAAAATGAGGTACTTATCTTAACAAGCTTGTATTGATTATATTGTGGCCTTCACTTGAATCTAGTTTAATAGGAAAAAACCCTAGTATTGTCCAAATTGAACAAACATTAGGCATATGCTCTCCACTTTTGAAAGTGGATCAAAAAGCCAAATGTGTGAGTTCAATTTGGTAGAAAGAAAGGGAAGGAATTAACCAAACATTTCCATTCTAAGAACCTCCTTGTCAAGGGGTTGAAAAAGAAAAGAAAAAAGTGCTTGAAGTGTTTGGAATGAAGGAAGACAATAGGGATATGTTCTTCACTCTTTGAGTGAATCAAACTCTCAAACTTGTTGGACTAAGTTCATTTACCGCTTTCCATATATGGTAGATTAAAATAGAAGTTTAGAGGGCTTGCCTCCCAAGAATTCCTTTAAAAAGGCGGTGAGAGGGAACGACCCAAAGTGGGAGACAATCACTTTAGCCGTGATATCATCCAACCCACTATAAATAAATTCACTTTACCTTAATTGGAAAGTGACTAAGTTGTGTGCAAGTCATCCTCACTTCCTCGAGTAGTCCTTCGGGATTGCGCAAAATCATACTTTTATGCGTGTGGGAAGCCCGCAAGGGGGTAAAGGAACTTGACATGATTTAGAATGGAGGTGTCATTAAAACATGGTTAAAATAGTAATCCTACCTTCTAGAGCCATTGTTAAAAGCCACATTTGTTTGACTCTAGGTAGATTGCTTGGAAGGCTTTCTTATGATATACTTGTGAAAATGACCGAGAACATACACTTTTAGTGTTGTTTTAGGGATATGATGCAAATTTGATGTGTGTGTGTTGGGTTTGTATTTCATTTTCAAGCAAGAATCTTCTCTGATAGATCTGATCAAAGACCTTAAACTTTTAAAACCTTAAAAAATTGAAAATTCAACTTTGATCGATAAAGTGCCAAGTATGATCATTTAAACGACGTCTACATACAGTTTTGTGACGCA
The DNA here is from genome assembly GCA_018584345.1 of Thuja plicata. Lineage (NCBI taxonomy): Eukaryota > Viridiplantae > Streptophyta > Pinopsida > Cupressales > Cupressaceae > Thuja > Thuja plicata. The sequence continues at coordinate 6,813,891 of MU223776.1, forward strand.
TAAACAACTGAAACGACAACTGTAATCTATCAAAAACTGTGTAAGTCATTGGAAAGTGCCACGTGGAAATAATTAAATAACGCTTATCAACATGCAAACACCGTGTATTAACTGTAGAGTGCCATGTACAATAATTCTAGTCAATGCGTACAAACATTAAAGTGACACGTACACAACAGGGAGTGACACCCAGAAACAAAGAAGGGAAAACAATGTATATTTACCAAGGGTTTGAAAACAAGATACCTACATTTTTGGATACCCTTTTGGACATGTTACCTCTGTGTACTTTCAACTTGATCAGAATCTACCATTTTTGGACATTTCACAAAATCATCCAAGGATTGATCATTTAAGTGAAGACAAAAGCCTAAGATCTTTATACAATTTATGTTCATGCTGACTTTTATGCAATCTCATTATATCAAGTCTACCCTGCAACCCGACGGATCCTATCTAAGGCAGGAGTGTCCTTTTTTGAGAGATAACTTTACTTATTCAAGACCCTTACAAGAACCTATAAAGGAGATGGAGCCAACAATGTCTTTTCCATTTGGCAACATGGACCCCGATCAAATCAACCATGTTAACAAAGATACGAACAACAATGGAGGAGTAAATGTTGATCCTAACAACCAAGGGTCAAACAATAATAACATGGGAGGAGGAAACATTGACCCTAACAACCAAGGGTTAAATAACAACAATCTTGGAGGAGTAAATCTTGACCCTAACAACCAAGGGTTAAATAATAATAATAACAATGGGGGAAACATTGACCCTAATGATGAAGAAGAAACCAATGAAAAGGTTAATAAAGCAATGCAAAGTCCTTTCTTCATGAAGCTCATGAAAAAAGTGTTGGAAAAAGACAAGGAAAAATACTTCCTAGACCTAGCACAAACGGGCCTCAAAATTCCCCATGACTATGATGTCAATCAACTTAAGCAAAAAGAAGCTGAGGCTAATCCTATTGATACCATGAATAAACAATTCAAACTCTTCCAAATGTAATTGGACATGATGAAACAAAGTGGGGTTCCTAAACCCTTTTCTATCGAATCCTTTTGTCCTTTTCCGTTTGATAAGTCATTAATCATGGTTCCATTCCCAACTAATGCTATCTTTCCTAAATATGACAAATATGAAGGAACAAATGATCCTCAAGATCACTTAAGGGGATTTTTTGCATTGAGCCTAGAGTTCATGCATGATACAACTTACCTCATGAGGTTATTTCCTAGAAGTTTAGGAGGCATGGCCATGGAGTGGTTTTTGAAGTTACCCTCCAGCATCTGAACCTTTGAAGAGTTGGCCTCCAAATTTGTGACTCATTATTCCTACAATATCAAACATGAGGTTACGATAATAAATTTATGTAATACCAAGCAACAAGAGGGAGAAGGATTCCTAATTTTCTGACAATGATGGAGAGCGGTATTTGCTAGATACCCTCGAAGTGTAACTGAAAAATAGAAGATGGATATCTTTATTAATAGTTTGAATAATGAGATGAATTACTGGTTGAGACTACAATGTCCTAGGACTTCCCAAGACTTAATTGAGAATGGGGTTACCATGGAAGAGGTATTGGTTAAAAGTGGAGAACTAAAGCTTTATAAGAACTATAAGATCTAAATTTGGACGGGGTTTGAATGCCTTAGATCTCCTAACTAAGATTTGTATAATGAAGGGAAATCCTATGTCCAAATTCAGGATATTATGTTTAATTATATTGATCAAAAGGATGGAAAAGAGCATGTAAAGAATGATGTGATAAGATGCCTACCTCATGACATAGCAGATCTAGAAGAACTCATTTTCTGAGTTCTGTAGACTGTTTCTGGAGATGTTGACAGTTGATACCAAACCGGGGCACAGAGATAGACAAAAACCAGAAATATTTTTCCGTTCCGATGTCGTCTTATGAAAAAGGTTGACCCTATACCACTTTTTCCAACACTTTCTGCACAGATCTGAAAGTGTCCCTATTCACATAGTCTGAAAGAAATTTGAAAAGGGTATCTAGATCTGGCCTTGGATCCTCTATCCTGCACCTCAAATATCTAAAAAGGGGGTTTTGGGGTGGCTATATAGGGTTTTTCCTTAGTCAAACCCCCATTTTGGTGGTTTCCACCTCCATGAATAGCCGAGTATATATAATGTATATTGTGTGTGTGTTGCTCTTTGGAAAGAGTCTTTTGAACATGCAATATCAAGATCTAATCTTCTAGATTAA
>MU223776.1:6834436-6844540 GCA_018584345.1 Thuja plicata
CAACCCCTGACATCGAGTGTTTTTCAACACTTATCGGTTTGGTCTTACCCCGGTTTTTGTCTTGTGGTCTTACCTGCTTGCAAGCATTTTGATCCTTATCCTCGGAACTCAGTATCAGTTAACACACCTAAATTTTTAAACGCAACATTTAATGCTTGAGCTATTTTATGATCTTTTCTTTGTGTGCTGACTATTATTAATTTTTGTTGAGTGTCCTTATCTAATAAGTCTCTCTGTGATGCATAGCTAGAGGACTTGGGGCATGGGACATGTTTTTATTTGCTTCCTGCTTTATGCTTCATTGTTTTTGCACAACTGTTCTGCTGGTCATCCTGGCCTCTATGCCTTGATGCGAGAATGATTTTGCTATATTAAATTGGGTAAGCTAACATCACAGTCATCTTGACCTTTATGTCTTTGATGCTTATGTTAGAATCTTTCCACATTTCAAATCTGATATACATCACATTCATATCTTCATAGTTGCGCTCGTGACTAGTGATGGTTGTGTGATGTTTCCGATATAAATCACATTCATATCTTAATAGTTTCACTTGTGACTAGTGATGATTGTGTGATTTTCCGATGTCCGTTAATAATGGCCCAATGATGAAAATAAGTTTCTTTACATTCTCTTATGAATGATGAACACATGATCCTATGTTTGTTTCTCTATTGCAAGTACACCTTTGCATTTTCATGTAGCTTGCATTGTTAGACTTCAAGTTAATTTGCATTTTTAGGCTGCATTATGAGTTTGAGGGTTTCCTTCATCTTTCTTGTGGACTTTTAATCAACTATGATCACGGTCTGATCTTCATTTCCTTATCTTCTTTTGTGATCTCAATCAAAATTTTCTATCTTAAATAGTTGATTAATTTTGGGGCATTCTCTTTCTTGAGGCAATTTCTCTTTCTTCTCTCCATTTATTTCCACTTCTTCTAAACTTCTATCTTCCATTCGCTTTCACCCCACTTCTTCTTCTTCTTCTACTACTACTACTTTCTTTCTTCTTCTTCTTTTCTTCTAATTCAACCTTAGGGCATAATATTTTGTGCTTCACGATCTACCTTGGTTTTGTGATCTTTATATATTTTATCTTACATCAAGAACCTTATCTTTAGTTTGATTTGTTCAAAATTTATCAATTTTCTATTTCTCCTCTATCTCATTTCGATTTCGATCACGAGGGGGAAGTACCTATCAAACTTCAATCTTTGATTCAGATTTATCAATTATATCAGTATTTCTTGAGATTTTTATCTCTAACATGTCAATTACTTATTTTGGTGTTGACTATCTTTTTTAATTGTGTTTATTTTTGTCCTGATGTGTTCCTGTTTTGACCACACGTCTGGGTTGTTTTGTGATCCCATTTTGACCTCACACTTCAACTGCATTCTTTGACTACATGTGTTCCCGTTTCGACCACACATTTGTCAAACCTTCTACTTATCACAAATGCATAAAATTTCCACATAGAGGTGAGGAGATCACAATTGGAGGAGATTCTAATCCCTTCCAATATTGCGACACATTGAAGCCAAGTCATGGATTATTTATTCCTCACAATAGGGAAGGAGTCATCCCTAATGATGCTATTGAAGAACCCAAAAAGGAAAGTTCAAAGTTGACATCAAATGCTACTTCCATCTCAAACCCTAATCAAACTAACTCAACTACAAAAACTAAGGGAAAGGAAAAGATGAGTTATTATGGTCAAAATTCACATGATGATTTGGTTAAGACTTCTACATTGAGGGTGGAAACTTTGAAACCTACCAAGGAAGAAAGAGAACAAGCTAAGAAGGATCAATATCAAAAGATGAGTGAATTGATGCACACCTTTGAAAAACAATGTAAAATCAACTCCAAGGGAGTGGGGGAATATTCCATTTCCCTATTTGATTTACCAACCTCTCCTAGGATACATGGGAAGCCATCAAGTGCTCATCCCCCTCATAAATACAATGCTCATTTTGTAAGAGAGAGTGATAAATCTACCTTAGAGGAGGATAATGAAGTACTATAATGGCTCTATAAGGAAGAGGACACTTCAAATCATTCTATGGAAAGGGTACAACACATCAAAATTCAAACCAATGAATATGGGAAAGGGTATCAAATCATGCAAAAAATGGGATATAAGGGAAGAGGACCCTTAGGAGTTTGAAATAGAGGATTATTAGAACCTATTGAACCATCTTGGAGAGCAAAAGAAGAGAAAGCCAGAATAGGTTTTCAACATAAAGGAGAAAGTCCAAGTCCAATGCATGATTCCCAAGAACGTGTGCACATGGTTGGTTATGAAAGTGAAGATGATTTTAGGGATTATGAGTGGGATTCCTTTTCTGAAGAGTCTTTTCATGACATAGAAGTTGATGTTATTCACATATGCAACTATTCCCAATGTTACAAGTCAAGAAAATGAACATCAAGGCTCAAATTCTACACAAGTGTCAAGTGAACCTCAAGAATCCAACATAAGGAAATCATCTAGGACTAGTCAATGGGTAGGGGAACCTTGGTTACCTTCATGGGGGGGGGGTGATTCAATTTTTGTATTTAATCCACATGCATTCTTTCCCATGGAAATCAACAAGGACTCTAGTGAAGGAGACTTTGATCCAACTTCCATGGAACATCTTGAGGAAGCTCATGTCATAGACCTAAGCAATACAATGTACAAACCTTCAAATGAGGTCATGTACTTAAACCCTTTGAATGACAATTTTATAAATGAATTATTATCCTTAATGCACCTCAAACTCATTGATTGGGATTTATCCGACCCTAATGACCTATTGTTCTTTCCCAATGACTTTGCAATGGCCCAATACCTAAATCTAGTTGAGCCATATTATTCCATCATTGAATACAATTCAGACATGATGATAGAGGTAGGGGTCCAACCTCTCCATCCACAAAATAAAAGAAAAAAATATAAAAAAATGAAAAGGTCTAGTGGTGAAAACCACCATGTGGCAGTGCTAGAACCTAAAAAAGTCCAAATATCAGATGTTTCCAAAGGTGAAAACCCAATTGTGGAACCTAAGGAGGAGAGGTTGGATTCCCTACCCAAACATGAAGATGAAAGATGACCCATCCTTATTGAACCAACAGAGAAAGTTAATATTGGCACCGAAGAGGATCCTAAGTTTATTCATCTAGCAACATCTTTGAGTTTATTAGAAAAGGAGTTCATCGAATTATTTAAAGAAAAGAAAATTAAATATGTGTGGTCTTATGCTGATATGCTCGGGTTAGATCCAAGCTTCATAATACATCATTTAAATGTGAAACCCAGAGTGAAGCCCGTAAAGCAAAAATTGAGAAAGATGCACCCTCATGTGGCACTTTTAGTAAAAGAAGAATTAGAAAATCTCCTCAAGGTTGGATTCATAAGAGTAATTGCATATGCAGAATGGATGTCCAACATTGTACCGGTCACAAAACATGAAAAATCTATTATATTTTTCATAGATTTTGGAGATCTCAATCTTGCTTTCCCAAAAGATGATTTTCCACTACCTAGCATTGATACAATAGTGGACTTAACAACGGGTCATTCTATGCTTTCCTTGATGGATGGATTTAGTGGATACAATCAAAACTGAATTGCACCTGAAGACCAAGAGAAGACAACTTTTACATTCCCATGGGGAACCTTTTGTTGGAATGTGATGCCCTTCGGTCTAAAAAATGTTGGAGAAACTTACCAAAGAGCAATGACTACCATCTTCCATGATATGATGCATACCTTTTTAGAAGACTATGTGGATGATATTCTAGAGAAATCACATGAAAGAAAGGATCACTTACCAATATTAGACAAGATCTTCACAAGGCTAGAACAATTCAAAGTGAGACTCAATCCAAAGAAGTGTGCTTTTGGGGTACAATCCGACAAACTCTTAGGTTATATTGTTTCTGCAAAATGCATTGAAGTAGATCCCAAGAAAGGACAAGCAATAATGAACATGGAAATCCCTAAGAATATTATCCAAATGAGGTCTCTTCAAGGAAGACTTGAATCTATAAGAAGGTTCATCTCCCAATTGGCGGAAAAATGGCATTCATTCACAAGGTTGCTACATAAAGACACTATTTTTACATGGGATGAAGAGTGTGATAAAGCTTTCACATTGTTGATGTTTGGGTTTGAAAGAACCGAAACAATATAAGAATAAACAGTTATATGCAGAAACAATAGAAGAAAGAAACTAAACACAGATAACACACAGATTTAACATGGTTCACACAAAACCTGGGCTACGTCCACCTACACAGCCGTCCAACCTTTCTTATTATCCAAAAAAATGTACACAACCTTACAATGCATTATACATCTCAAATGCTTAAAACATGCATTTTAGGGAAACCTCTAAAATCAACCATTTTAGGGTTTTACAATGTCGGTCTTCTTTTTCCCAAAAAAGCAAATCTCTTTCCCAAAAAAGAAAATCTCTTTCCTAAAAAAGCACCAGACATGTGGCCACAATATCAACACTTACTACATGATTAGTCACCATAATATCAACAATCTCCCGCTTGGAGATTGATCAAGATCCACACCAATTAATCTCCCACTTGGAGACTGGAACAAGACGACAATGTAGTATGTGCAACTCACACTGGATAAAAGACCTTTTTGTGTATTAACCCCTTGATCATCAGTCAAGAAGACCAATAGAAGCTGAGTAAGAAACCAACTTCTCCTTGGGGACTGCCTTAGTGAACATGTCTGTAGGATTGTCACTTGTGTGAATCTTTTCAAGCCGTAATTGGCCATCCTCCAAAATAGACCTTATGAAATGGTACCTAAGCTGTATGTTCTTTTTCCTTGAATGAAAAGAAGAATTCTTTGCGAGATGAATGGCACTCTGTCTATCATTGTACAATGGGTGATCTTCCTACTTCTGACCCAATTCCTCTAGAAAACATTGTCACCAAATCATCTCCTTGCTAGCTTCTGTAGCAGCTACATACTCAGCTTCAGTAGTTGAAAGTGTATTAACTTTCTGCAATCTAGAAATCCAACTGACTGCAGTACCCCCTATAGTGAAAACATACCCTGTAGTACTCCTCCTTATATCCATATCTCCTGCCAGATCAGACTAACCAAATCCACTCCGAACAGAACTAGATCCTCTGAAACATAATGCCTTTGTAGTAGTTCCTCTCAAATATCGAAGAATCCATTTGACAACATTCCAATGTTCTGTACTCAGATTGCTCATATACCTACTGACAACTCCCACTGCATGAGCAATATCTGGCCGTGTGCATACCATTGAATACATCAGACTGCCAACAACTGATGAATATGGGATGTTAGACATTTTATCTACCTCTTCCTGTGCCTTTGGGCACATTTCCTTAGTCAATTTGAAATGAATAGCCAAAGGTGTACTGACTTCTTTTGCAACCTGCATATTGAATCTTTTCAGCACCTTCTTTATATACTCACTTTGGGACAAATTCAAATTTCTATTTTTCCTGTCCTGTGTAATCCTCATACCAAGGATTTGCTTAGTAGCACCCAAATCCTTCATAGAAAATGACCTTGCTAATTTCTGTTTAAGTTCATTTATGTGTTACATATTGCACCCAGCAACAAGCATGTCATCAACATAGAGTAACAGGATAATGTAACTCCCATTATCTAATCTCTTAAAATATACATAGTGATCAGAATGACATTTATGGTAACCTTGTTCAGCCATGAAACTATCAAATTTTAAATACCATTGGCGGGGTGCCTACTTTAGGCCATAAAGACTCTTCCTTAACCTTCACACCAAATTCTCCTTACCCTTGACCTCATATCCCTTTGGTTGCTGCATGTAAATTTCCTCCTCCAAATGTCCATGGAGAAAAGCTATTTTGACATCTAGTTGTTCAAGATGCAAGTCATCTGCAGCCATAAGACTTAGTACAGTTCTAATTGAAGTCATTTTTACAATAGGGGAGAATATTTCATCAAAATCTATATCCTTTTTCTGTGCAAAACCTTTTACCACAAGTCCAGTCTTATACCTCCTCTTTCCTTCTTCTTCCTCCTTCTGCCTATAAACCCATTTGTTAGGCAATGCTCTTTTTACTTCAGGTAAAGGGACTAAGTCCCAAGTCTTATTTTTCAACAAGGAGTCCATCTCCTCTTTCATGCCCAGCTTCCACTGTTGTTTGGCATCCACCTGCATTGCTTCTTCATATTCTTCTGGTTCACCAGAATCAGTCAATAAAATGGAATACAAAGAAGGAGAAAACCTTTCAGGAGGTCTACTTGACCTTGTAGAATGTCTAACACTTATGGGAGTTTGTGGGATAACCTATTTTTGCTGAGCATCAGGTACCAGTGGTGTTCCTTTTTCAGGAGTCTCATACAACACCACATATTCTTGTCTAACATGTTCATGCTTCTTTTCCTGCAACTGTTCTTTATACATGACCTTCTCATTGAATATAGCATCTCTACTTCTAATTATCTTAAGATTTTCAAAATCCCATAACCGATAACCATAGTCATCTACTCAATATCCAATAAAGGTACATTTTTGAGATTTAGCATCAAGCTTGGTTCTATTTTCTTTATCAACATGGACAAAAGCTTCACACCCAAAAGTTTTCAGAAATGAATAATTTACCTTTTTACCAGTCCATGCTGCCTCTGGAATACCACCATCCAAAGGGGATGAAGGTCCTCTATTTATCAAATAGACTGTAGTGTTTACAACATCTACCCAAAAATGAAGGGGTAGTCCAACATGCAATCTCATGCTCCTTGCACGTTCCATGATTGTCCTATTCATTCTTTCTGACACACCATTTTCTTGTGGGGTTCCTGGAGCTGTCTTCTGCCTTCAAATTCCATTGATAGAAAAATAATATTCAAAGGCTGTGCTATAATACTCACCTCCATTAACAGATCTGAGACACCTAAACTTCTTTCCTGTCTCATTCTCAACCAAAGCTTTCCATTTCTTAAATGTTTCAAAAACATTCGATTTTTGTTTCAGAAAATATACCCATGTTTTCCTGGTTGAATCATCTATGAAAATAACATAATAATGAGAGCCACCAAGAGATGATACTTGAGCCGGTCCCCATACATTTGAATGCACTAGCTCTAACTTCTCACTCTTCTTTTCTTTCCCAACTCTGAGAAATCTGACTCTTTTCTGTTTACCATAAACACAGTTTTCAAAGAACTCTAAATCGATATTTTTTAATCTGGGAAACAAATTTTTAGAGTGAAGGATTTTCATCCCTTTCTCACTTATGTGCTCAAGCCTATGGTGCCACATTTTTGAATCTGTTCCTGCAACATCTATAGTAGCTTTCCCTGCATTAACATTATCAATAACAACTAAGGTAGAATAAGTGTTACCAGTACATAGATATAATGTGCCTATATTCAAACCTTTAGCTACTACTAATGAACCTTTAGTGACCTTCCAGACATTATCTATAAACATGACTATGTAGCCTTCACTACCTAGTTGTCCTACAGAAATTAAATTTCTTCTTAAATTAGGGACATGCCTTACCTCCTGCAGTACCCAGTCATTTCCATTTGGCAACTTGATCTTTATTTTCCCTTTCCCAAAAATAGGACAGGGCTCATCATCACCCAAATATACCTGTCCAAAATCACCTTGAACATAATCTTGAAAATAGTTTCTATGGGGTGTAGCATGGAATGAAGCCCCATAATCAATTACCCAGGAATCATTAACATTATCCAAACATAATATTAAAGCATCTTATAAAGTATTACTTGCAACATTAGCTTCCTTACTGTTATCTTTATTTCCATCTCCTTGTTTGTTTTTACGAGACCAACAGTCTTTCTTCAGGTGACCAGTCTTTCCACAGTACTAGCAATCTTTCTTTCCTTTAGATTGAGAACATCCTTTATTTGACTTCCCTCGTGACTTTCCATGCGAAGGGCCTTTGCCTCCTTCACTTGTTCTTCCTCTGTTCTCCATGTTTAAAGCAGAACCTGATGAGGTTGAAGTTTCACCTGTCATTTTCCATCGCATTTCCTCGCTTAGGATAACACCAACAACTTCATCAAATTTCAAAGTATTTGAACTAGAGACAGAGTTGCTTACAACCATAGCCAAACTATTCCAGCTTTCTGGCAAAGAACATAAAAGTAAGAGAGCCCTAACCTCTTCATTGAATATAATTTTTATGGATGACAATTGACTGGTGACGGTATTAAATTCATTTAAATGATTCGATACAGATCCTCCCTCACCCATTTTCATATTAAAAAAACACTTCATATGAAATACCTTATTCAAAGCTGAGGGTTTCTCGTATAACTTAGCCAATGTCTCCATCATCTCTATGGTCGTTGTTGCCTTTGATATGTTGAATGTTACAGATGGTGCAATGCACAATCAAATAGATCCCAGTGCCTTCCTATCCAAAAATTCCCAGTCCTCTGCTAACATAGTTCCTTGTTTCTTGGTTTTTCCTTCTAATGGCTTCCACAGGTCCTTTTGATACAAATAAACTTCCATTTGCATTTTCCACAACTGAAAATTCTGGCCATTGAATTTTTCAATCTTGAATTTGGAATCCTCCATTGCTCCCACTCAAATCTGAAAGTCATGTCAATCTATAGCAACAAAGCTCGCTCTGATACCAATTGTTTGGGTTTGACAATACCAGAACAATATAAGAATAAACAGTTATACACAGAAACAATAGAAGAAAGAAACTAAATGTTGATAACACACAGATTTAACATGGTTCACCCAAAACTTGGGCTATGTCCACCTACACAGCCTTCCAACCTTTCTTATTATCCAACAAAAATGTACACAACCTTACAATGCATTATACATCTCAAACGCTTATAACATGCGTTTTAGGGCAACCTCTAAAGTTGACCATTTTAGGGTTTTACAATGTCGGTCTTCTCTTTCCCAAAAAAGAAAATCTCTTTCTCAAAAAAGAAAATCTCTTTCCTAAAAAAGCACCAGACATGTGGCCATAATATCAACACCTACTACATGATCAATTGCCATAATATCAACAATCTCCCACTTGGAGACTGATCAAGCTCCACACCAATTAATCTCCCACTTGGAGACTGGAACAAGACGATAATGTAGTATGTGCAACTCCCACTGGATAAAAGACCTTGCTGTGTATTAACCCCTTGATCATTAGTCAAGAAGCCCAATAGAAGCTGAGCAAGAAACCAACTTCTCCTTGGGGACTGCCTTCATGAACATGTCAGCAGGATTGTCACTTGTGTGAATCTTTCAAGCCATAATTGGCCATCCTCCAAAACAGACCTTATGAAATGGTACCTAACTTGTATGTGCTTTGTCCTTGAATGAAAGGAAGAATTCTTTGCAAGATGAATGGCACTCTGGCTATCACTGTACAATGGGCGATCTTCCTGCTTCTGACCCAATTCCTCTAGAAAACATTGTAACCAAATCATCTCCTTGCTAGCTTCCGTAGCAGCTACATACTCAGCTTCAGTAGTTGAAAGTGCCTTTCTGCAATCTAGAAATCCAACTGACTGCAGTACCCCCTACAGTGAAAACATACCCTGTAGTACTCCTCCTTGTATCCATATCTCCTGCCAAATCAGAGTCAACAAATCTCAGAGCATAACTAGATCCTTTGAAATATAATGCCTTTGTAGTAGTTCCTCTCAAATATCGAAGAATCCATTTGACAACATTCCAATGTTCCATACCCAGACTGCTCATATACCTGTTGACAACTCCCACTGCATGAGCAATATCTGGCCGTGTGCATACCATTGCATACATTAGACTGCCAACAACTAATGAATACGGGATGTTATACATTTTATCTACCTCTTCCTGTTCCTTTGGGCACATTTCCTTAGTCAATTTGAAATGACTAGCCAAAGGTGTACTGACTGCTTTTGCATCCTGCATATAGAATCTTTTCAACACCTTCTTTATATACTCACTTTAGGACAAATTCAAAGTTCTATTTTTCCTATCCCGTGTAATCCTCATACCAAGGATTTTCTTAGCAGCACCCAAATCCTTCATAGCAAATGACCTTGCTAATTTCTGTTTAAGTTCATTTATGTGTTGC
>MU223776.1:6845877-6855966 GCA_018584345.1 Thuja plicata
TATACCCATGTTTTCCTGGTTGAATCATCTATGAAAATAACATAATAATGAGAGCCACTGAGAGATGATACCTGAGCTGGTCCCCATACATCTGAATGCACTAGCTCTAACTTCTCACTCTTCTTTTGTTTCCCAACTTTGAGAAATTTGACTCTTTTTTGTTTACCATAAACACAGTTTTCACAAAACTCTAAATCAATATTTTTCAGTCCTGGCAATAGATTTTTAGAGTGAAGGATTTTCATCCTTTTCTCACTCATGTGCCCAAGCCTATGGTGCCACATTTTTGAATATGTTCCTGCAACATCTATAGTAGCTTTCCCTGTATTTACATTATCAATAGAAACTAAGGTAGAATAAGTGTTACCAGTACACAGATATAATGTGCCTATCTTTGAACCTTTAGCTACTACTAATGAACCTTTAGTGACCTTCCAGACATTGTCTCTAAACATGACTATGCAGCCTTCACTACCCAGTTGTCCTGCAGAAATTAAATTTCTTCTTAAATTAGGGACATGCCTTACCTCCTGCAGTACCCAGTCATTTTCGTTTGGCAACTTGATCTTTATTTTCCCTTTCCCAACAATAGGACATGGCTCATCATCACCCAAATATACCTGTCCAAAATCACCTTGAATATAATCTTGAAAATAGTTTCTATGGGGTGTAGCATGGAATGAAGCCCCAGAATCAATTACCCAGGAATCATTAACATTATCCAAACATAATATTAAAGCATCTTGTAAAGTATTACTTGCAACATTAGCTTCATTACTGTTATCTTCATTTTCGTCTCCTTGTTTGTTTTTACAAGACCAACAGTCTTTCTTCAGGTGACCAGGCTTTCCACAGTACCACCAATCTTTCTTTCCTTTAGATTGAGAACGTCCTTTATTTGACTTCCCTCGTGACTTGCCATGCGAAGGGCCTTTGCCTCTTTCACTTGTGCATCCTCTGTTCTCCATGTTTAAAGTGGAACTTGATGAGGTTGAATTTTCACTTGTGCTTTTCCGTCGCATTTCCTCGCTTGGGATAACACCAACAACTTCATCAAATTTCAAAGTATTTGAACTAGAGATAGAGTTTCTTACAACCATAACCAAACTATTCCAGGTTTCTGGCAAAGAATATAAAAGTAAGAGAGCCCTAACCTATTCATCAAATATAATTTTTACGGATGAAAATTGACTGGTGACGGTATTAAATTCATTTAAATGATTCAATACAGATCCTCCCTCACCCATTTTCATATTAAACAAACGCTTCATAAGAAAGGATGGTGGATGATTGAAAAAAATATTTTTCTCTGATTACCTTTGATCAAATTCCAAGGGACAAAAATAGAGCAGTTGATGCAATGACTACTTTAGCTTCATTACTCCAAATGCCTGATCAGGATGTGAGGTACGGATTCTTGGTGGAAGAGTTGGCCAAACTGACATTTGACTTACCCGATACCCAAATAATTTCCCTTCTTAATGGACATGACTCACCTTGGTATGGACCAATTTATACTTATCTTAAAAACCAAACCTTACTTTTGGACCAAACCCGAGCCCAAAAATGACATTTCATAAGATAATTAGCTCGTTATACCATCCTATCTGATAGATTGTATTGTAAGGGTCTTGACAAAATGCTCCTTAGATGTCTAGAGGAAGAGGAATCTAGGTTAGCTTTAAGAGATGTCCACGAGGGGATTTGTGGGTCACGTTCTAGTGGATTAAATTTAGCAAATAAAATCCTTCGCATGAGGTATTTTTTGGAAAACCTTAGAAAAAGATGCTTGTCAATTTGTGAAAGTTTGTGCTAAATGCCAATATCATGATGACATGATTCATGCACCTGTGCAAGAATTATATCCTTTTTTCACACCATGGCCATTTTATCAATGGGGTTTCGATCTAATTGGCATGATTTACCCACCATCTTATAATGGACATAAATATATGCTCACAACAACAAAATATTTCACTAAGTGGGTAGAGGCTGTTCCTTTGACAACTACCACAGGGAAGCATATTTCCATGTTTATCCTTAATCACATTATTTATCGATATGGTATTCCTCATGCCATCATTACAGACAATGGAAAACAATTCAAGTACAAAGATGTGGATGAAATTTGTGAAATATTTCATATTATTCACCATTCTTCCTCCATTTATTATCCTCAAGGTAATGGACAAGCTGAAGCTACAAACAAGAACATCCTCAAAATATTGAAGAGATCGATTGATAAGTTAGGAAGAGATTGGCATATTTAGATAAACCCAACATTGTGGGCCTATAGAACTAGCATCCATACACCAACATGAGATACACCATTTTCCTTGGTTTATGGGGTTGAAGTTGTTCTACCCTTAGAAGTTGAAATACTATCCCTAAGAGTGTCACTACATGGATTAATCACGGATGAGGATTATAGGGTTTCCCGACTTCAACAATTGGAATTGTTGGAGGAACATCAAACACAAGCATATGATCATTTGAAAGTGTATCATAATTGAATTTCAAGAAACTACAAAAAGCACATCAAACCAAGAGCCTTTCAAGTGGGAGACTTAGTGTTAAGAGAAAAACCTAAAAAATCAGGCAGATAGGGAAAAGAAAGGAAAATGGGAAGCAAATTGTCTTGGTCCTTTTGTAATTGTTTCTTCTTTTGGAATTGGAACATACAAACTAGCTGATTGTGAAGGGGATGAGTTGCAAGAGCCCATTAATAGCATCCATTTAAAGAGGTTTCATGCCTAATCAAATGAAAGATAATAAGATGGAAGAGTATCAGATGAGTTAGCATCTTCTTTGTACATGAGAAAAAGTAAAAAAATCCACAAAAAGGAGAAAAGATCAAAATACAAAAAAAATCAGAGAGATCAAAACGCCAAAAACATTGGAAAAGTAAAAAAATTAGAAAAAAGGAGAAAACTGTGTAGTCATAATAAAGCCTTTCATCTGCATTGTTGCATTCTAGGTTTCATTTTCCCTAAGTTTCACATTGATCACATTTATCACTTGGGGGCAAACATCATGGATTTTGGTACCAAACGGATTCAAAAGTGCAACATCTTGGCCACATGACAAAAATTGATTTTTAGAATTCAGAGGAGAGATATTTTGGAACCTTTGATGGATATCATTACTCAACCCTAAATAGTTTGATCCTACAACATGATCCTTGAGTTTCATTGACTTATTTTATCAGGATGAAAAATTGCAAATACCCTAAATGATCAGAATGTTTGGAATTCTTTTTGAAAATCTTGACACATTGCGATACACTTGAAAATTTTGATGAGTTTTTCATTGACTTTTTCGAGTCATGTCTTTTTAGTTAATCAATGATGTTTCAACTAGATTGGCGATGATGTAGACATGATGTTTTCTTGGCTTTTGTGTGACTATTTTGAGGGAGATTCTTTAACTTGTGTGAATTTTTCTAAGGACATGGTCATTCAAGAACTATTGAGGACATTCATACAGGAAGGAGGATTAACCTTTGTTTGTTTTACGCAAAAGGATACCTTGGTTATTTAGATCTTCAATATCTTAATACCAAAATCCACTTGCAACATTGAATCCATTGAAACCTGTATTCATACTCCCATAGTTGGTCATTCAACTAGTGAGGGTTGTACTAGGTTCCTAAAGAGGTTACCAACTGAGATGAAAGTCATATTCATATTCTTATGGTCACAGTGGAACCAATAAGGATTATATCGACTCCTAGTTCCACAATGCTCAATGATGAAAATATATCTCTTTTGAAGTTCTTTCACAAAAAGCTAGTGATCTTTACTTGCATTGCATTTCATATTCATGTTAGATTAATTGCATTATTTAGAGTAATTTTTCCAAGTACAAGGGGTTCATCATTTTGGGGGTTACATCAAATTCAATGGTTTCAAATCAATTATGTGAGATTATCTTTTGCATTAATTCATAACATTAATCATTAATCATTATTTATACATATTTTGAGTGAAAATCAAAAGAAAAGATACATTAATCATCATTCATTTATCCTTCATCTTGTAGAATTGCATTTCATAAAATAAGTTGCATACATCAAAATCCAAAATGATAGTTGCATTCATTTTACCATTGCACTAAGTATTGCATCCATATCATTGCATTGCATAAACCATACATCAAGATAAAATCAAAACCATATAGAAATAGTTGCATAACCATCATTTGCATCCATATATCTATCACATAATCTAAGACATTGCATCCATAGCATAAACAAAAAAGGAAGTGCATCATAGATACCATGTAGATATGCATATAAAGAAATCTTACATCATCATCAAATCAACATCAAAGGGAAATCAATCAAAGTACATAATAGATAAATGTCCATCATCAAATGTCTATAACAAATCAGTATATCAAAGATACATTGACAGAATGAAATACACAACAGTATTGATCAAAACTCCATATGATACATCATTGCAATATCCGGATATCAAGCTCATATATATCTCAAGACCTAGCTGGGGCACCTGATCCATCTCTAGCAACACCTGATCCATCCCCTAAACCATCGGGACCCCTATCACCTGCTCTATACTGAGTGGAAGGTGGTGTTTGAATCATGATAGCACTCATAGGTAACTAAGCCATCATAGCCAAGAACTGCTGTAACATTGTAGTCACCTGATCCAAGCGTCTGGTAACTGCAGTCGTCACTGCCTGTAATCCTCTCACATCCTATACTACGCCATCAATGATAGGAGGAACTGTAGGTTCCTGAGGTGCCTGTGGTGCCTGAGGTGCTAATGGTACCTATGGTATCACCTGTATCTGAGGTGCACCCTGAACCTGTGCTGCACTAACCTATGGATCTACCTGAGGGGGTACCTGCCTTTGTGGAGATGCTAGTCTCTATGGATCCTGACCCTGTAAAGGAACCTATCTGGCTTCCTGTACCTATCTCTGTCTCTGCCTAGCCCAAGCTACAACTAGAATAGCCTGAACTTGTCTCTACATCGATACTTGTACCCGCCTCTGTCTAGGCTATCCAAAATCACCACCTCGGGCTCTCACATGTCCACCCCGCATATGAGGTCCTACAACTCTCTGTACCTAAGGAGCCCTAGGTACTCTTTGTAGTCTCTGCCTTTGAGGTCTCTTTCCACCATCACCACAATCATCTCCATCACCATCATCAGCATACAACTCATCAACATCAGGAATAGGCTCTGCCAGATCCGTGAATCTCGTGAATCTTTGTTGAGAAAATCACTCTTGATACTGAGTGGACATACCTGCATTGGCCACATGCTCTATCATATCCCATATGACATGGCCTAGCTTCTCAATCTCTGCACATGCAAACTGATAATATACCTGAGCTCCCCACATAGATCGCTCTGCCTGTACTCTCGCATACAATGCCATACCCTGTGACATATCCTGCACAAAACCATACTGTCGGAGGACTCTCCCAAAGCAGAATCTCTCTATACATAGTGGTGACTGACCAATCATCCATCGAGGGGAAAACATATATGGAAGCTCATCATCATCCTCTCTACATCCCTTGCAGCCCAAGTATTGTCTCCATACGACCTGATCAATATCATCGATAGTTTGATGCCAGAACTCAACCTTGCCCAGATGATGCTGGAAAATCATGCCATCATATAGAAATGCATACAGATATCCTCAACCTCGCACATGTGCTGATGTAGGTCTGGTAATCGGGATATGTTCCCAAGTCCATCACTGTAACAAAACTGCACCTGCAGATATAGCTGTGATGTGCCTATATACAACCTCGTGTAAATCATGATATAACTGGGCTAGCATGCAAGATGCCCAGTCTAATCTCCAAGGATGAGCAATCAAGTCCTCTAAAATGCGGCCCCATCTGACTGAAAAGCCATGAACTCTCTTATGTGGTAAGAGAAGTCCTCCAATCACGACTCCTAACAATGCTGGAAAAGTAAAAAATGAAGCAAATTGTGCCCATGTAATGCTTTCATCACCAATAGTGGCATCTATGAACACCTGTCTACATGTGATACCATCGTAGAGTTGATCATAATAAACTCGCTCTCCACGGGTTAGGATCCTCAGCAATCTACACACATCCTCTGGCGTGATGGTCATCTCGCCGAGGGGTAGATGGAAAGTATTATGGTCAGAGTGCCAATGCTCTGCCATAGCTATCAATAAACCTCGGTTCAACTAAAACCAAGGAAGATCAAGAATAAATCTGAGCCCACATGTCTCGATCATCCGTCTCTCTGGAGAGGTCATCTCATCAACTAGATAGAAGACCCAAGATGCTACATTCTGTACGTATAGCTTACGGTAATGTGCCTACATTTTGAAAATGAAGTGAATTATATTAGTGTCTTTCTATTGGTGGATCATTCTAAGTCAATCAAACATATTAAATCTATTTTTGCTCTTTTTGAGTGCATCAACCTATTGTTCCTGACCTCTAGATCTTGAGAAGGGATCAATTTGAAATATATTTTAATCAATCTGATTGACACATCAAACATTCACTGATATGATTATTCTAATATCCTAAACACTAAGTAACATTATGGAATCACATTTTTTTATCTTGGCAATCAATCTGGTCATCTAGATGATCAATCAAAGACAACTTGTTCTATCTAAAATCAGGTTTTCATCAATTATCATTGTACGCATCACTTGATTAAGAGGAAGCATCATTTCATGCTAAGCATCATTGAAAACATCATACGTGTCATTTAAAGTTTTGGAGGCGTTGCTTTACTACATACGTGACATTTGCAAATCCTATGTGTCATTCAAACTATGCTACGTGTCATTTAAATCTTAATTTTGCAAAGGGGTTTCCTACGCATCATTGCAAATATGGGGTTCATATTTTGACCTAATTCTTAAGCAGTGTCTAACACTTCCTACGCATTATTTAATGGTGTGGCTTTGACATCTCACTATCCTACGCGTCACTTAAAAGATCCTAAGTGGCATTTTGCTAAAACTAATCTAGAAAGCATAAAAAATGACAATAAATGCTATCAAAAAGAGCAATAAATGCACTAGGAAGGTTCAAATCACTCACTGGAGGTCCGTAGTGAGGAGGTCTCTAATACTAGTGCACTCTCTCAAATCAATGCTCTCAGATAGGGACCACCATTTCTCTCTATCACAGCAGAATCAGAGCAAAATTCTCAATAGTAAAAAGTGAAAATGAATAGTAAATTTAGGTTTTTCAACGTATTTAAGCTATTTTGACCTAATTTTGGAAAGATTTTTACCCCCTGGGACCTAAATCTGCATTTTCTGCACAATGGGGCATTTTGTGATCTTATCATCATTGTTCTTTATGTTTTTAGAAATGAAATCATTTAGCTATACTTTTTACATCGATCACATCATATAGGCATCAGGACATCAAAATATTTTCATTTCTGAGGGGGCATATATCATCAGATCATTAAATCAACGTTCTATATCAAAATTGGGGCATTAAAAATTCAAACTTTTATCAGTGGGGCATTTTGCATCTTATTAATTAGAGTTTCAAATCAAAGTTGTGAATCAGGTTTTTATCATCAAATCAAATCAGGGTTTCAAATCAGATCAGGTTATTAGTTATCTTATCAGGGTTTCAAATCAATCAGGTTATCAATTATCAGATTAGGTTTTATCAATCAATCAATCAGTATCAAATCAGTGATTAGGACATGCAATTTTCTTTGAATCAATGCGCTTCACACATCAATTCAAAGAGGGGCATTTGTAGACACCCAAAATTGACCAGGTGTCTTAGTATCATCAAAATTTGCAAATCTCAGCAAAATGCTTCAAATGCTTCAAAATGGATCAAAATCAATTAAATGGACATTTATCAATCAAAGTGGATTAAATCAAATTTAAATCAAGGGATTAATTAATCATGAAATCAAATAATTAAATACAAGCCTAAAAGGATTAATCAAATTATGCAATTTATTTCAATTAATTAATTGCATAGTTTAAATAAAAAATCAAAATGAACCTATTCCTTACATTGCTAAATTAATTAAATGATTGAATTAATTAAAATCCTAATATCTTTTCAACACAAGTAAAGGAGCCAATGAGAATTGAGAACACACTTGCACATGGATCACTTCAATTTTGCATCTCAACCTCTCATTTATCCTTTAAAATCTCATCCACTCATCTTGTCCCACCCTTTGAGGACAACATTTAAATGGTCCCCTTATTTGAAACCATTTGAGTGATCAAACTCAACCAGGGATTAACCCATGATCAATTCACTCTACCCCCTACCCTTGGGATTTTACTATAAATATAAGCCATTTTCAAGCATAAGCATATCCTAGAAAATTTGAATGAAAATCATCCTCATTATAAGCAATTTCATAGCAATTTGTGCAATAGTGAGAGAATTTCATAGAAAATTGAGAGATCATATCATTTTATGAGAGCATTTGAGTCTATTTTGTATCAAATTGAGAGAATTGAGAGCTAGATTAGGCATTTTATCATCAACTTCTCATTCTAGGAAGGTCACTTGTAGAGATTAAGGCTGAGAGCTCTACTTGCAAAGCCTAGTTAGAGAACCATGAGATGTTATGGATTTTAAATGCAATTCTTTAGATTAATTTGTTTATTTCTTTCCATAGAATTATGCTTAATTGTCCTAATTTCATGAAGGTGTATTAACTCACACATAGTAACCTCAAAATCCTCCTTTGGTTATCACTTAGGTTATTTGGAAACTTAGCATTTTTCAAAAAATATACAATATTAGTATACTAGGTTGCGTTTAAATACTTGTTAGGAAATTTCCATTTGTATCAACATTGTTGACCTGAACTAGGTCCAAATTTTCTTTTGTCATCAATTTTGCCAATCCCAATCCTCTTATCAATTTTGTGATGTGAATTTCTAGATCAAACTCCTGAACTTTATTTATCCACTTGCATCTCTTCCCTGTTACCTCATTTTGGACAAATATATCTTTAACAACAACATGAGGAACATATGCATTTATCTTTGCACATACCAGATAAGGCCTGAAAGCCTTGACTACCTTCACCAAGGAAGAAGCCTGTTTTCCCATCAATTTATAATTCAACTCAGTTGACTGTAAATATTTGCTAAAAAAGGCTATTGGATGTTAAAATCCCTCATCATCTTTCTACAATAGAACTATATCAATAGTATGGAAAGAAGTAAAAGTGAATAAAGAAAAAGGTTTGGTATAATCAGGGGACACTAGGATAGGTGCTTCTTGGATGGATTGTTTTATTTTTTCAAAGGCTGACTGTGCCTCTTGGTCCCATTCAAATTTTACATTTTTCTTCAGCAATCTGACAATGGGTTTGACCAGCTCTACAAAATTGGCAATAAATCTCCTGAAAAAATTGATTTTCCCTAAAAATGATTGTATGAATTTCAAATTTTTGGGAGAAAGTACCTTTTGAATAGCTTCAACTCTTTCAGGATCTATTCTTACTCCCTCTTTTGACACTATGTGGCCTAGAAGTTTCCCTTTAGCAACAACAAAGTGACACTTTTTTGGGTTCAAAGAAACCCCATATTCCAATGCTTTTATCATAACCTTTTCCAAGTGGTTACAATGATCTTTTGCCCTTTTTGAAAAAACTGTTAGATCATCTTGGTATACTACCATCAGAACATCTATGAGATCTTTGAAAGCCACATCCATGGCCCTCTGAAAGGTTGCACCAGCATTTTTCAAACCAAATGGCATGTGAGCATACACATAAGTGCTCCAAGGAGTAGTAAATTTTGTCTTGAATTGTTCAGACTCTTTGACCAGCAATTGATTGTATCCTGAGAACCCATCCATCATAGACAATAAATCACATGCAATGACTTTATGCAACATAGCCTCCATATTGGGTAGTCCATAGTTATCTTTTAATGAGGTCACATTTAGGTTTTTGAAATCAACACACAGTCTTGTAACCACCTGAATTTGGTCTGTCGCAACTATGGACCCTATTTGCCCTAAGTGTGATCATACCCTCGATTTATGTCCAAACGACCCTGTTACTGCTTGGCATATTTCTTTTAAATCAATTTAATGTC
>MU223776.1:6867412-6883263 GCA_018584345.1 Thuja plicata
CTTAAGGGGGGGTGTTAGAGTATTATTACTCTATTAGCTTAAGCTTCTCTTAGGTGCGTTATTAATTAATTCCTAATTAATAATGCGCAACCTAGTATTTGCCTTTTAGGGTTTCGTTCACCTTTATAAGGTCGAACTTTTTAATTGTCATTCATTAATTCAGATATTATTTTTTGCTCTCACCTTTTGAGTAAAATCTGAGTTTTTTTTTTTCCCTCTTTAGCTTCATTTCTTGTGACAGGTTTTTGCATGCAGCTGGATCTTGGAGGTGAATATGATCTTTCATCAGTTTCTACAGGTTCTCTGTACAACTTGACCTCATTTCCATTTACAGGGATAGTTTCATAGGACAAATCTAATTACATCTTTCCACCCACTGCTGTAGCCCATTGTCTTGACAGAAGCATATCATAATATGGATTAGTATCAACAATCACTATATCCATTCTGTAAGTTGCTTCAAGGAAAGCAACAATTTTTACTTCAATGTCTTTCAGTGTTCCTATCATAGAAACTTCCTCGTTGTCCATAGAATAACAACTTCCAGCAGGTGTGGTGACTTGAAGTCCTAGCTCCTTCATGACATGATAAGAAATTACATTTGCTACAGCTCCAGAATCAATCATGCAATTTTTTACTAATAAATTATTAACCATTAAGGTAACATAAAATGGGTCAATAGATAATGGTTCTTGGGTAATTATGTTGCCAATGCAGATATTGGAAAATTCTTTGCTTTTTTCTTTTCCTTTTGATTGTGGACTGTCCCTTCTACTATCATTTGATGTCAAGGGTGTTTTCTCTTGGTTCGGCACATACACATCATCTATCCCTCTTAGAAGTGCCAAATCAACTTCTTTATGTTCTTTTATTTTTAGCATCTCCATGAGTGAGACTGAAACTTTCATTTGAGTCAGAGCATGTCTCATGTCAAAAAGGGGCAATTCAGAGGACACATCGCACATCTTTCTACTTTTCTTGGATTTATCATTGGCTATTTGTTCCTCCTTTGCTTCTTCCTTTTCAACGTGATCAAAATAGGGTCCTGCTTGTCTTTCAGGATTTTCATCTTTATTTTCCCTGACATGAGAATCCACAGTAACTTGAGATGAATCCTTTCTAACATAGACATGGGAAGGTTTACCTTGGGCTGGTTGTACTATTCTATTTCTCAGATTATATGCATTTATGGATTGATTAATTGCTGCAATGGTCAAAGATCTCTTTTCCTCACTAGTAGGAGTTTTAAAATGAGAATGTGATTTGTCGCTTCCCACTGTATTTATAGTTACTTGTGAGACATTGTCAATCTGATCACTTTGGTAAGGTCCAATCTGTGATTGATATTCTAAACAAGAATTGTCTTTTGTATACAAGTTATCAGAAGATGAACCAATGTCAAAAAACCATGGGTATGGTTTCTTTACTATGAACATATTAATGGCAGGGCCTTCTTGTTCCCTTTCTTCTGTCTGATCAAACAAGGCCTGGGCTACTACACACTGATATGAAGAATGTGGCATATTGCAAGCATCACACCAAGGAGTTTTCTCAATATAATTCACACTATTCCTTTTCATGGGATTTGGGGTTTCTTTGGCTTTTGGGTTATCTTGTCCATCTGGGATTGGCTTGCCATTATTCCAATTTTTTTTGTATGGGTAGTCTCTCAGGTTAGGTTGTTTATCAAACCTTTGGTTAGAGTATTTATTATCACAGTACCCCCCTATCATTTTTCTCTATTTTGGTAGCAAGATCTTTTACTGCACTCACTAATTTATCTATTGTGTCATCTTCTTTGATATTTTTGTTGGCTGATCCCTTTTCTTTCTAAAGTTTATTGTCTTCCCTCTTTCCCAATTTTATTGATGCTCTCCTATTGCTTTCAATATCAATAGCTATTTTGTATGCATCCCTTAAGGTTTTTGGGTTTTTGTCTCTGAGTAAGTAAGACATTTTACCATCAGTAGCATTGATATAAGTTGTAAGACACACTTCCTCATCTAACCTCAAGACTTGGAAGAGTTTATTCATGGCCTTTTGAAATCTATTGTTAAAATCAGCCATACTTTCATTAGGGAACTTTTTAATGTTATTGAATTCATTCAGAATGTATCCAGATTTGACATGTTCTCTGTATTGTTCCCTAAAATACTTTACAAACTCATCCCAAGATGTAATGCTATCATTAGGTAAATTTATGAACCAATCCCTAGCATCTTTTGTTAATGACTGAACAAAGAGCTTCATAATGACATCCTCATTTTCAATTTCAAATTCAGTTATCTTATCACTAAAAGATTTCAAATGCTCTTCACAAGTTACAACATTATTTCCTGTGAACTTGGGGATTTTGTCTCTTACCTCATTGGGGATCACATTGGGGTGACCAGGAATGCCTTCAAAGAAAAGGGCTCTATATCTATTCATGTGGACATGTCTCCTTTGGAAATTTCTAAGCACATTATTACCACTTGGTCCAATAGCTCCTCCTTGATTTTGAATGGGTGGGGGAACACTTTTTTTGAGGTTAGATACTTGAATGCTTCGACCAAGACCAACAGGCTGAGGACTTGCAATTGGGCCTGAGGTTTTGACATTCGAATTCAAACCAGAAGATTGCACTTTAGGATCAACCCCTTGACCATTTGGGATTGGGCTAGCAAATTTATTTTGTTGCTGTGTCCCATGGTTAACTGGCATAGAGCTACTTGTAGAAGTGTTAGTAGTGGCATGTAGGAAAGCTATCTTCATTCTCATATCAGCTGTAGCAACCTCTAATTATAACTTCTCCAATTGTTTGGATAAGTACTCTTTAGCTTTTCTAGCTTGTTCCAGCTCAAGATCAACTTGAGATGTTCCTACAGGAATGGTCATGTTCTACTTAGGTTCCTCTATAGTCACACCAATAGCTTTTTGCTTTCCTTTTTTGGGAGAATCCTTAGTATTTGTCTTAAATTTTGCATTCTGTTCAATCTCATATGGGTACAATTGTCTGATCACAGGCCCTTCTTTCTCAAATTCATCCTTGCCAGGATTTGACATTTTATTTGGGGCTTTCTTCCTCAAATCATCAAGATCACCAAACAAGTCTGGATTCAAACCTTTAACCTCTTGATTTAGGATTTTAGCCTTGAGGTCATTTCTTCTAGTTTCAACCAAGGGTTCTTCTCTTTCCACTAGTAAATCATATAACTCTTTCTCATGTTTCTTCCTTACATCCACTATTTCAATTTCTTGTTCCTTTTTTCTTCTTCTTAAAATCAGAACCTCATCCTTCAACTTATCAGAATTATAGGAGGTTGTCTCAGCAACATAAGTTTCTTCTGGTGGAACTAGATTTTCTTCTGCAGGGAGGAAACCTATATCAGTATTTTCCCCATCTCTGAGAGGATCAAAGTTTGCATCATCTCTATAAGTGTCAATTGGTCCTATGGGTCCTGCATCTTCAGATGAAGATGAATTTCTTTCTGGAGTAGGGGTGTCCATCCTTCCCTTAGAGGTATTTGGGGAGTCATGTTTAAATATACCTCTCTTGGACCATTGTCTCCTTCTAGGTGTATGGAGCTCTTCTCCAACATCTTTCTCAAGATTTTCTTTGAAATAGGATCTAGTATTCCTTTGTCGACTCATCTTTCAAAATAGACAAGTATATTCAATATATTTAATGTGCAACACTGGAGTACATAGAGGTTAGAGTTGCCACCTCTTTTCAGAGGACAAATATATAAAATGATTGAGCAGCTTGTCCTAACTTAGGTCTTCTTTTACAACAATAAGTCTGAATGAAACTTAAATGCAAAGTTTCTTGATAATTCCTCACCTTGATTAATTGGTAATCTCATAAAAAAATATTTTTCACTGTCTGTGTCATTTCAAATCTTCTCCACTCTGTAACATTTCTTCAAAAAATATACACTGGATTAAATCTGAGACTTTATAGTCACTAGTCGCTCTATTTGAGACAAGATCAATATCATCTTCAGGACCAAAACCTTCAAACAATGTGCAATGACAGATAGGCAAAATAAACTTGTTTTTATGATTATGAGGAAAAATAGACTTATTCCCAGTATCATGAGGACTAACTTTGTCATGAACATGACTCTTAGAACATTAAATCAGTTCCCCAGTAGAGTCACCAATTTGTTAGCACTTTTTCTTGTAGAATAATTATATAATAATAAATGCTTGACTCTTTGATTCCCAATTTAGATTCATATAGGGAAAAGGCTAATTAACAAGGATAAAATCTTTCTACACTTCAGGCTCCACAAACCTAGGCAGGTGTACCTTCAATAGACTACTGACTTTCAACAAATCTAATAGTGGAAAGACTGATTCACTCTTATATTGAACTACAATAGTTAACAACACATCCTGCTGATAAACATTATTAACTAAGTGCAGAACTTAACATGCCATACCATTAGCTTAAGCAAGAGATATTATCAGTAAAATAAGGACATTCATCCTTCTTCTTTTCACAGTACTAGACTTAGGAAGGATAACCTACTGATTCTCTCTTTAAGGAATCACTATGATGAACTGTATTTATCAATACAATTAGCTAAATATATATGTTCTAGATAACAAGAATTAAAAGATTTTCAATATTTGATTGATGTGATGATAAGAACTACTCTTCAAAATTTCACCAGTGCCTAATCTCGGGCCATAGAGTCATGATGAGACATACATTTACCACAGACAATTAATTAAAACACAAGTAAAGTCTCAGATAAAATGCCTTACAAACTATCCTCTCACTCTCAAAACCCTGTATCAAATTCTTGCATAAAACCCTAACTCTCTGCAACTATTTGCAAGATTTAAACCCTCCTTGAAAGAAACTCACAAATAACAACACAGTTACCTTATATTTGGTGTGTTTAAAATGCCTTACAAATTAAACACACAAGAGCTGAATGTAAATGCAAAAAGACATCAGTGATCTGAAACTGGAAATTCCATTGTATTTTATTAATAATCTCTTGATTTCAATACATTTCAAATTGATTGAAAACTTAAAATTTAGACACAATTCAAAAATCCTGCCTCGCAGTTTTGATTTTACCATCCTTTACAATATCTTACAACTTGCTATTTAAAGTCAGCATTAGTCATCTTGGAATCCTTAAAGATCAAGGATGCAACAAGCTTCAGATGACTAAGCTAAAAGACAAAACTTAGGAGCCAAATAAGAAAAAATAACAAGTGGACAGAATAACCACTTTTTCTATAAGATATTCCAATACTTTTGCTATGACCACATGTGATTGCATTTACTTTACATTTGATTGGAGACAACCATCTGGAATTTGTTATCCTGATCATGTTAATGTAGCATCTTTCATCTTCTCCTGTCTTATTCAAACTATTTGGAGACATTGTCATCTATGGCCTTTCATACATTATGCTCCTCTCCTTGATCAACTGCTTGATATTTGTCCCTCCAAGAAGTGTACACTTCATCAATTGGCCAATTGAAACCAATGAATTCATCCCTTTTGCTGTTTATCTCACCCCAGCTGGCACTTGCCTTCTCAACCTCTTCTTTCCAGAACTCAAAAAATTCTTTGGCTCTGTTAATGATATTTATGGTTTGAACAAACAAAATCATGCTTTCCAAGGTGATGATGCTATGTGTCCTAGTGGTTATTACTTCTTTTACTTTCCTTAACCATAATTCCTCATTATTTATATCACCACCCTTTTTGAAATGGTTGGGATATATCTCATACTTATCCTTTGAAAAATCTCTCCTCAAGGTTTCTACCTTTTTGACAAGGGTGCTCCTTTTGATATCCAAGTCTGTCATCATCTTTAGGCACTTGTAAGTACAGGTTAGAATAATATCAACATTGTTTTTCTCCTTGGATATGGAATACAATGATTTCAAATCAGCCACTTTTCCCTTCCATCTATCCATGACCAAACCCCATTGATCTTTGTCTGCATCATACTCATTTTTTATGCTAATAATCTTCTTCCCCAACAGATAAAGAGTAGAAAGATTTACTTCCCTAGCACACCACAGGAGGCTTGAATATATCTTATCAGAGTATCTCTATTTAACCCATTCTTCTACTTCTTTGTATGTTGAGGACTCTTCAAGATCTTTCTTACTGGTCTCTTCTAATCTTGTCCTTTCAGAAACCAATCTCTCTCTTTCCAATTCCACATCTACTTAGGTAATAGGACTTGATGGAATAGGAGAAGGGGGATAAGTTATGAATGGGCTGGATGATGAGGGCTGGTAAGTCTCTTATGTAATCATCATCTAAGGAGTGGGATGTTCTAATTTCCTACCTTCCAATTCAACAATCTTCTTATCTTTCTCAATAGATTTTATCTTCTCGTCATTGTAAGCACCCAGAACTCTCTCAAATTTTTCACTTAGGATTTTAAGTTCATTCTCTAATCATTGGGATACACTTAAAATAAACTTAGCAGATTCTAGATTTATCTCTACTGCTTCAACAACCCTTATTTTTGCAACTCTCTATACCAAAAGGCTACTTGAATGTTCAGCCTAAGTGTCTTCACCAGTTTCCTTGGGGTTTCTTTTTCTCAATTGCCACATAACCAGGGCTGCACGATCTTCACAGAACTTTACACCCTTTGAAGCTTGTTGTAATTCTGCTTTAGTTACATGAACAATCTTTGTTTTTTTCCTGGTGGAATCAAAGACAGTAGTATCAGCTATGTCCCATTCAGGGAGTATCAATACTCCTTCCCTTTTGACTAGCTCTTTGCCTTCTTTAGAAGTTATCTTTTCAAACCTAGATAACATCTCCTATTTTACTTCATTTTCAATTTCCTCCTTATCCTAGGCAGGCTGTTCTTCTTGCTTTTGTTGGCACTTATTCTTGAATTCATCAATATGAGTTCTCCACAAGAACTGCAAAAATTCTCTTTCTTTTACAAATTTGTCATCAGAAAGAAATTTATCACTCGCTTGCTGTGTCAATGGATCCAGCTCTTTACTAGAAAATTATGCCACTGTTAAATCCAATTGAGCATGTTTTGGCTTTTCAAGCACCCCTTCCTGCAATTCTTTGGCTATGACATAGATTTTCCCAGTGTTTCCCATTTGCACTAGTTGCTGAGCTACAAATTTTTCATCCATGTGCATTGGGGATTGGGAGGGAGAATAAATATGTTCATGTTGTTGTTGTTGTCCCTATTCTACCTTTTGTAAGGAAACTCAGGTGCGGAAACAACTTCCTATGCTAATCT
Organism: Thuja plicata; assembly: GCA_018584345.1. Taxonomy (NCBI): domain Eukaryota; kingdom Viridiplantae; phylum Streptophyta; class Pinopsida; order Cupressales; family Cupressaceae; genus Thuja; species Thuja plicata. The sequence continues at coordinate 6,874,655 of MU223776.1, forward strand.
CAATAGGAAAGTATTGTGCAAATTCTTTTAAACCCTTACAATTTCAGATTCGTTAACTACTTTAACAAAGATATTGCAACTACATACCATGCATACAGAAAAATAGAGAATGACACAATGATATACCCCGGGGAAACCTTTCGGTAAAAACCCCAGCACTCCAAAACCTGCATAATGTATTGATCAAAACTATTGCAGCTTACAATACACTTGCAATGCAAGTTCCTTCAAAAGATTTCCAAAACCTTGAAGACAAATCACGGCAGCATAAAACGTTCCAACAATACACTCGCATCACTTCTCTTCGCAACCCTTAAAAACACTTATATCATGTGCTTCACTTTTTAGGGCTTCATACGATTGGGGAAGAGTGTACAATACTCAAATTTATTAGTTGCCACATGTCTTCACCTGTCATTGAATCTTCCTGACATAGCTCTTACGTGTCATAGGAATCCGTCATAACCGTTTTAGCCATGATCTCCTTACACACAATTCAAGATGCCGACACATCAACATTATTTGCAAGAAATACATTTTACAAAACAAATAATAAGAATAGGAATTATACAAGGTTGAGACACCTTATTCCTAACACCTTTTGCCTCTTGGGGGATGGAAATGTTTGAGCACTAGGGTCTAATGGCCTCTTCCCTTTTGGGTCACTGGTCTTTCCATTTATTAGCAAAATTGTGTTGTATCCCCTTCATTTGTATACTACATATTCTCCTTGTGGGATATTTCTAGCAGGGAATGCCCTACCCAAAATTGCCTTGGCCTTTTCTAGCTCTGTTTGCAAAATACTACCTCTCTTCTGGTTTAATGCTTGCATAATTTCTTCAAACAAATCCATTTGAGACTCAATCTTCTTAGCCCATGGCTGAAATTCCTTTAAAGGGTCATATAATTTGTCAAAATGGTGTATAAAGTCAAGGATTTTCTTGTATGCCAACCATTTTTCTTTCTTTATCTCCTGGTTTATCAAGTCAAATTCATTTCTGACTATATCTTTTGGAAAGTTGAATTGATTATTCAACACCACACATTTGGTCTTTTCCCTGAACATGTCTTTAATGAATGCCTTTGGGTCAGCATACCTGGATACTGTTGTAGTCAAATTATAGGGTTTCAAATAATCCTGCAGGTGTTTCCATCCTCCCTTTGTGATGATGAATTGATGAGAAATGGTGATCGCAGGAAAAATAGTTCCTTTTCCTCTTCCTGTCAGTGCATCCTCTTGTAAACCCCTAATCTGTCTTAGGACCTCTGCCAACCCTATCTTAAGGGGCACTCTGTAGGGTAATATGTTTGGAACTCCCCTTAAGCCATATACCCTAAATACAATTGACACTGGATAAGGGATAACATCACCCCAATTATGTACCATGTTGAGCTCTTATTCATATTTTTTTGGCCTCAAGAATTTCAATAGTGCTACAGGAATCCTAGGATCATCTTTCAACAAAAATGCCCTAAGTCTGGCAGAAAAATATCTGTCAAAATTGATGTAGCTTGCCTCTTTATTGTCCCAAGTCATAGCTGCATTTCACAACTGTATAGACATGATTTCATCATCCTTGACTCTTGTCATCTCCATCTCCTTTTCAAAATAATAAGCTCCTTTATATAAAACACATGCATTAGCAGGGAGTACCGTGTAAAAGGTCTGGTCACCTTTGTGTTCTCGACACCTATCAACCCTTCATGAATTAGGTCTGCAATGTATGGAGAAAAATAAAAGATTATTTCTAGATGGGGATGCAAGATCTCGACCATCATAAGCATATAGTGGATGGGAATTTCAACTTGTTCATCATCTCCACAGACTTGGAAAAGAGCCCTATAAACTGATTTGGCCTTCAAAGTGAAATAATCAAGTTTGAATCGTTCTCTAGTATTAGACCCCACCAGAACCAAATCCCCAACTATGCCAAAGTATTATTTCCTTTGGGCTTGGTAAACTTCTTTTAATTGATTAAAATCAATCTTATCCGTATAATTATTCAGATCATTCAAATTGAAGACCTCCCTAATTTCTTGTGCATTCACCTTTATCAGGACTTGCCCATTTTTATCCCTGACCACTCTAGATATACTTTCATAATTCCTATCTATGCATACAAGCATGTCCATATCCATAAAAATTCTAGGCACTACCAACTTGCCTACGTTGAATTGCCACACATTACTGTTTGGGGGATTAAAATTTCTCTGACCAAAGAGCATCTTAAACAAAGCCAATCTAGTCATACCTATTTTGGCATCCTTAACAGACTCACCCAAATCATACAACCCTTCAGTTATTTTCAAGCGCGGATCCTTGGGGACTAATTCCTTTGTCTTAGAGGCATCATTACTTGACATGGTCAATTGTTGCAACAAATCATCACAAACATTTCTATCCTTATAATTGACCTTTCCAGAGAATTCTCTTCTGGGTGGCATTATGAATTTAGGGTTTCACAGTCTAACAATGGATAATTTCAATGCTAAATCCTTTCTTTCACACCCTACTAATCCCTTTAAAGTTCTTATGACCCAAAAATATCAGTACCATAAAATTACCCATTCCGCAAGAAGCTTGAAAATTTGGATGCGATCACTGCAACTTTACTCCGCTTTGCAACCATTGTCGATTATGCAAAATGACTTGAGTGATCGATAAGATAGAAATCCCATCATCTTAAACATTAAATTTTAACTGGGAAGAGACACACATTTGCCATTACTCCTCTGAGTTCAATGCTTGGCGTCCAACTATTGAAATTTGCTACTTCTATATTTTAAAATAGAATCATCGATTTTACTGACTTTTCCTCGTATCGGACGGTCTAAAGAAAATCCTCCACAATGTTCACCTCCTTGGACACGTGGCATCATGTCTCTTTCCCTTGATAGTTAAATTTCAATCACTTTTGATCTAAGGCTTTGCGCCAGCCGTTCGATCCTTCTTAACCTGATTGATCTTTACTTAACTCTGCATTGCTATGAGGGCCCTGTCAACTTAGACATGCGTCATCACGATGCTTTCCCTCTATGAGTAAAGATCAGACACTTTATACTTAAGGCTTAGCGCGAACTGTTGGATCTTCTCAATCTTTAGTGACTTTAATTGCCTTTATAATCCGCGGCCTCGATCTTGCAGATACACGTGGCAGCATGGCACAATGCCTCATTGGTTAAAAAAACATTACCTTTGATCTAAGGCTTTGCGCCAGCCGTTAGATTTTCATCAAATTAACTGATCTTTATTGAGCCTTACACTGCTATGGGGTCCCACCAACTTGGACACGTGTTGCAATGGCGCTTTCCCTCAATAGTTAAAACAACACCATCTTTTGTCCAAGGCTTTGCGCCAGCTATTAGATTAGATCTAACTTGACTGATCTTTAGTCATCCAACTGTTTACCATCTACAGTTTTCAAAGTATATAGTGGGACATGTGTCTGTTAATATGAATTTAGAATAATTGAGAGGGGGGGTGAATCAGTTATCCTCAGGTTCTGATGTGCCGATATAAAAATTTAAATAAACTTCAACAACTCAGATCTGCCCGACAAAAGTAAACAATAAAAGTATGCAGTTTACTATATTAATGGAATAAACTTGCAGAAACTTAACAGTAAAACAAAACAATAACATTCACACATTTTGACACCATGATTTAACGTGGAAACCCAATATGGGAAAAACCACCAGTAACATGCTACCAAAATTTTACTCTTTTGAAGTAATGCCCTGTGAGGAGCCAACCCTTTCAAAGGTTACAAAACACACTGTCAAATGTGACCTAGTTAAAGGATTTAATCACCCTTTTAGGAGTGGCCTTGTTAGAGGACTTAAAACATTCCAATCTAAATGTCACCTTGTTTAGAGGATTTATACAATGACTATTAGGTCAACCTGGTTAAAGGATTTTAACTGATACAATGGTTAGAAAGTAATTAGCAGGTGTGATCTGATTCATACAAATTACTTTGAAAATCCCGATCCAATTTCAACTCTAATGCTAATTCACTGAGTGGCCTCCATTCTCATCTCAAACTTCAGATCTGCTTGAAAATCTATCAAGCAATCTCTCTCTGCTTCTCTGTTCAGCCTTCTCTACTTATACCTTGCCAATCAATCAATTAACCATGCAACACTTTGCATTCCACTCCGATATCTTAACAATAACCATAGTAGGTTATATTATACCTCTTCATTTAGGTCAGATAAATCTTTTGCCACTTAACCAAGATCGTAGATCTTAGGTTAGGTCATATCCAACGAATCTTTCCATCTTTACATTTAATTTACTTCTCCAATACAGTCATTAATTAACCATTGAATCCATGTGCTAATAACAGTTTCCCATGCATTAAATGATTATGGACCAATCTTAATTAATAATGCATATCCCAATAAAATAAATTATGTCAGCCATAGATCTCAAATCTCATCAATAAACAAAATACTGATGCTCGACATTTCACTGTCTCCCTCGGCATTTCACTGGCGCTCGACATCATCTTTGCTTTTCTCGACATTGACCTTCCAGTGAACTGTCAGTGCTAGATAAACAACGTATCACTTTGCCAAAGTGCCAGATGATCAAGTACCCTGGTTTATACTCATAACTCAACCATTTCTTTGGTCTTCTTGTTATCCCATTCTTTTCAAATCTTCATCAATCAATGGATGAGGTACTCAAACATACAAAAATAGTCTTACCAATTAAGGTTTGACATCAATGACAAAATAACAATTGTCTACATTGCAGCTTTCCAACAATCTCCCTCTTTGGCATTGATGGCAACACTAAACTATAAAACAATAATTTCCAACCAAAGTTACCATACAATGCAAAAAGTGCCTATGTTCTTGATATGAAAAAATATTCTTTAATGTCTTTAGCTTCATTCAGACTCCCTCTATGTCTATAATCACACAGATGTTTTTTGTTTTTATTCAGCTCCCTCTTTCAGTAATATCTCCCTTGTATCTGTTTTTGATTACGGTAAAAATAGGTTTTGAAGGGGCCCCAAAACCCTTTAACAAAAGAGAAGAGAGATAGGCATGAAGACCCAAAGAAAAACAAGCTTCCCCAAGGAGAGGAGCATGCTACAAAGGGACAACTCCCAGATTTAGCAATAAGCACCTACAATGCAAAAAGAAAAAAAATGCTAGAAGAAAAATAGAGAAAGAAATCCACCAGCACCAAGGTCAAGACATAGTCTTCAAGAAGCTCTCGGAGTCCTCCAGCTGAGTCTGCATGGTCTTCACATTATCTTTCAGCCTCTGAATATCCTGATCATCAACCTTTTGCTTCTTTGACCTAGTACGGGTACCAGGTCCCATCTGCTGGGTAGGTTCAGTGAGGTCAATGGTATCTTTGTTTCCTTCCAGCATTTTACTCAGAGTATTCATGAAGTTCTCTAGAGTAGACTTCATACCTGTGTTAACCAGGCTAAGCAAATGTTTTAACATTTCCTCATTCCTGCTTGTCTTCTCTTGGATAGGTATCATAGCTATCTTGATTGCTTTTTTAATTTTATCATCCATATCAGAACCGTAATCAAGCACACGGGCATTAGCATTGTGAGAAAACTCCTTTATGAAATTATTGACAGTATCCTCGATCACAGAGTTCTTATTTTCCAATTTGATACATCTGTTCTTAAGCTCAACCAAATCACTCTACACCCATTTGTCCAAATTATAACTGTAGATGGATTTATTTTTTGCAATCTCAAGGGGGGTCATGATGATTGTTCTTCTGACCTACGAATCCATCATTCTGATTTCACTTTGAAGAGGTTGGGATTTTCTACCATGAAGGATTCTCTCACTATCTTCCTCCTTGTTCTCCTTCTCTGAGCTGGGGGAATCGTGAGATTCCAAATTTTCCTCTCCCAAAACCCTAAAGCTATTATCCTTCAATTTTTTTGCATTACTATCATTAAGATTAGTATCAGGCTCTTTGTCATTATTGTCATCATCCTCTACCTCAATCTCAGTATTCTCTTTTCCTTCAGTATTAATAATCTCCAGAGCAGGGTTAAGATTTTCCCCTATTTTTTGATTATCCTGACTTTCCTCAGGACTGTCCTTGACATTTTTGATTTCAGGATCCTTTGAATCCTTCACCTCAGGGGTCTAGGTAGTGGGATTAGGCACAACATTAGTATCCACCTGAGTATCCTTGACAACCTCGGTCTCAATGATCTGGGGAATAAGCTTCACACCTTTGGGCTCTGGGAGGATAGGGCTAGCTGAGGGCTCCAGGACATTCTTATAAGAAACAGAGGCAATGACATCATGAGGGTGTTTATCATTCTTCGACCCTTCCAGAGGCTTAGAGGAGGTCATCTCAGAGAGAAAAATTGCTTTCTTAGGTTTAGGATTCTTTTACAGAGATCTGACATTCTTCCTTTTTTTAATCTGGGCAGGGATAGGGTCAGAAATGTGGTCTCTAGCCTATTCAGCAATAAGGCGAATAAGCCCGACATGGAGAATAGGGAAATTCTTCACTCTATAGTCAGTAATGCTCTGGTTAAGCGAATAGAGGAGAAAGTAGGGAAAAGAAATATAGATATCATGTCTGAAGTGATTAACTAGGGAAATATGATAATTGTAGACCCTAGAGAATCTCCCCTCAAGAGTGAAGTATTCTACTATAAATCTGATGATAGAACCCCAAATTTTATCAATATTATCCATATCAACATAGTCTTTCTTACCTTTAACTAGAAGAGCCCTCTCCTCGTCAGTGGCATGAAATTTATTATAAGCTCTGGTGCCAACCTTCACCTCTTTCAAGTACTTCAGACCATCCAGTGGGAGACCAGTAATATCAGATAGGTGCTCGAGGCTGAGGCTAAAATATTTGCCCGCAAGATTTACCATGCCCTTATCTCAGCCATCAGCAAAGGCTTTGGATACATCTTTGTCAAAACCATGGAGTCTCTGAAGATACCGATGAACATGGCCTTTCTTCAAAATTCTCCACACTTCCTTATCCTGCTTCCACTTGCATTCCGCGGGATTTTCTCTTCTGAGATCACCACCCATGGCCGAATACTTCACCTGCTCTTTTTTCACAGACTGGGAAATGTTATGATTTTGGTTTTTCTTTGGCAAAATAAGGCTATTAAACTGATTCGCAATCCTATTGATTTAGCAATAATCTCCCTCTTTGACAACAATGCCAAAGATTGACATCTTTATCATGCTGATTTTTTTATGCTAAGCTTTATATCATGTTGTTCCTGTCATCTTTGTGTATGATTGATTTACTTTTCTGTTCTTTTTTTCCACTTCACAGTTTTTAGGCAACATCCTAAAAATGTGACTTACTGTGCATCAATGTGTCAAGTGTTCTGATTAAAACATTTGATGCAATAGTACCATTTAGTACTAGTTAGCCTCAGTTAGGGGAATTACCCCTAATTTACCTCTTAGATACTCATGAGTATCCTTGGGTAACACTTTTGTAAATATGTCTGCCAACTGTTCCTTAGTTTTCACATATTCTAGTCTCACTTCCTTGTTCCGTACCATCTTCCTCAAGTAATGATACTTGATAGCTATATGTTTTATCTTAGAGTGCATTACATGATTTTTAGAAATATTAATGGCACTCATGTTATCACAATATATGACAACTGGTTCTATGATCTCCTCTTTCATACCTTTCAGTAGTATCTTCAACCACACAATGTTCAAACAGTTAACTGCTGCTGCCACATACTCGGCTCCAGCTGTAGATTGTGAGGTGCAATTCTGTTTCTTGCTTGTCCAGGAAACCAATATTTTCCCCAAAAGAAATGCTCCTCCCGTGGTGCTTTTTCTATCATCAATATTACCAGCCCAGTCAGAATCAGTATAGACTCTGAGTTCAAATTTTTCATTCCTTTTTTAATATAGACTATAGTCTTCTGTACCTTTCAAATATCTCAGATTTCTTTTTACTGCCATAATATGTGTCTCTTTTGGATTAGCAGAAAATCTAGCAACAATTCCAACTGCTAATGCAATATCAGGTCTACTATGTACAACATATTGCATCTTACCAATCATTAATCTGTACAGTGTTTGATTTACCTCTTTTGTATCATCATTCTTTGTCAACTTTTGTCCAGTAGCCATGGGTGTACTCACTGGTTTTGAATCTTCCATACCAAAAGCTTTTAGTATCTCCTTGATATATTTTGATTGTGTAATATAGATACCATTCTTCATTTGATGTATTTGTAGTCCAACAAAGAATTTTATCTCTCCAAAAATAGACATTTCAAATTTAGTTTGCATCTCTTTTGAAAATGCCTTACATATCATATCTTATCCACTGAATATGATGTCATCCACAAACAGTTCAGCCAATAAAATTCCTTTACCTTGCTCTGTCTTCAAATACAGATTGTTGTTGTCATTAGTTCTTGCAAATCCAATCTTCATTAGATAATTGTGCAATCTTGCGTACCATGCTCTTGGTGCTTGTTTCAGTCCATATAACGCCTTGTGCAGTCTGCAAACCATGTTCCTCTTACTTGGGTCAACAAATCCATCAGCTTGTTCAATATATACTTCTTCTTCTAGTATCCCATTTAGAAATGCAAACTTCACAT
>MU223776.1:6890184-6916048 GCA_018584345.1 Thuja plicata
CTCTCACGGGGGGGGGGGTTGGCAGCACGCATTGTACTTATGGCTTTGAGAGAGTCTCTTGAAGTCATTTTTTGTCTTTTGCTTGCTTTTATATCTCTTTTGGAGAGGAGTTTTTCCCACTGGGTTTTCTCCTTTGTCTCCGGTTTACAGAGATTTCCTTGTATTGGGTACCTGATCAGGCCTTGTTGCCGGGACCCATTTCCTTCTTTCATAGTTGTGCTAGGTCAGCTTACCTCCTGAGCTTCGCTTAAGGGGGGGTGTTAGAGTAATTATATTTTACACTTATTAATTAAATCACTTCGGTTTAATTAATTAAGTTATTTATTACTCTATTTTCTTAAGCTATCTCTTAGGTGCATTATAATTAATATCTTTATTAATTATAATGTGCAACCTAGCTTTTTTAGGCTTTAGGGTTTTGTTCACCTTTATAGGTTGAACCTTGTAAATCTTTTTTTCAATTAACTCGGATAATAATTTTGCTCTCATTTTTGAGTAACTTCTGAGTTTTGCCTTTTGCTTCTTTCTGCTTCTCTCCTGTAATAGGTTATTTGCATGCAGGTATTCTTGGCATTCTGTGGATTTGTATCTCTCAAATCCTATAGGTATCAGTTAGTTTATAATTTGTGGATTGTAGTCCATTCAGGGTTGTATCCATCATTGTATTCCTCAGGGTTGTAGCCCTCATTTGTATTTGAGAAGTGAGTTCTAGGCAGTGTTCTTGAATGCATGTACATTCCCCTTATAATAATTCTAACACGGTATAGTGATTTTAACAGAGTACATCATCTCGTGGGTTTGATCCCATCGCGGTTTTACCCTTGATCGTGTTTCCACGTCAAAAATATTGGTTTAATGTGTTTATTGATGTGAGCATTAATGTTTATTATTCAGATATGAGATTAAGGTTAAAGAGTTGGATAAAGTTTTGAGTTTTAGGATAGAACTAATTCACCCCTCTCTCAATTGTGTGTGTTGCCTTGTTTCTAACAGAACATACATGCATTTTAGTGCTAGTTACATTAGTAGAGTTACTCAAAGTGGAGGCATTAAGCCTAAATAAATTTATTATCCAATATCCTTTGGCAATCACGAAAATACCTCTTACCAACCTGTAAGATTAGACTTGTCAAATGTCACATGTATTCCAAAATATTTCAACTTGGATATGTAAAGTAGATTTGTTGAAAGTCCTATAATATATAAGATATTATTATAAACTTTCCATTACTAAAACACAACTTTACCTTTCCTTCAAAAATTTTCTTTGTGCTCTTGTAACTAAGGAAAACGTCCCTCCCATAATATTATTTATGAGAAGAAAACCATTCCTTGTGAGGAGTCATGTGGTAGGATCAATCTGAATCAATAAGCCAAGCATTATCACTAATAGTATTAGTTGAAATAAATGAAGCATTAGAATCATCATCGAAGGACTTTTCCATAAGGAATCAACAATTTTTCCTTAAATATTCATTCCCCCTTCACATGATATCTTTTATCATAATTCCAACACATTACTCTTCTCCTTGGAGGGGTCTTAGAATGATCTTTAGACTTTTCCCTTCGTTTATCCCCTTTAGGCCTTTCCCGTACATGTAAGGCATCTCGGGAGACAAACTGTTTGGCTACCAGGATAGGTTAGCACCTCTGCCCCAATCGATCACAAGGATCTTAACTACTTGTAGGTATCTGCTCTTGGGTATAGGAAAGGAGAAAGCACATACCCCTCACCAACCCGGACGCTCCTACTATCTATAATAGGGATTTCCCAAAAGAATGTAGTTTCTTCAGGTAAGACGTCCTTAAAGTTGCTTCATTCATCCCGAAACCTGCCACTGCCTTTCCTTCTTAGAATGGGGCGTACCACAACGACAAGACTATATACTATACTCGGGGATAGCAAACATAAGACATAAATTTATCCTCATATCTTCTGAAGAAAGAATGAAAATCATGTTATGCATATTTTCTCTGCATTAATTAAAAAAAAATTGAAAACAATTATTTTCCCAAGATTTGGGAAAAGAGAAAATAAACAAGATGAATTTATCTTCATCATCTAATTTAACATCTATTGATGCAAGCTAACTTAAAATTAGATTAAATACATTCAAATGATCATCTATTTTAAAGACTACAGCCTCCTTTTGAGATATAATTGAATATTGAAATATTTTGGTTTGATGAATATCAAAGATCCTCTTCCATGACTTGTAAATAGTCTTTTGTGGAGACATTCAAGAGGATTGCGTTGGTAAGACACAACCAAGCGGTTCCTCGTTCTTTCTTATCCATTTTATTTCAATCTTCATCGGTCATGGTAGATGGCTTTATCTCTTGTAAAAATGGCAACCATTGATCTCTTTCTTCCAAAAGATCTTCCATCTTCATTTTCCACATATTATAGACCGTACCTTCGAATTTATCAACATCCATGTGAGAAGTAGAAGTCATGGATTTTAATCCTTTTCTCCAATCTACAAAACCACACAACAAAAGCTCCCATTGTAGCAAAAAATATTCAACATTTCAAGATAAAGGCATCCCACTCTCAACATAATTGTTTGCTTTGATACCAAAAATTGAGAATGAAGGTGAAGAAAGATTGCAAGAAAAAATTCTTTACGTGATAAAAAAATTAAGATATGAAAGTGATTGCAACATTCAACAACAATATAAAATTAACAAGCCCAATCAGACAGTAGTTTTACATGGACAAACCCTTTCAAAAAAATCATCCAGAGAAAGTAGGCAATTATATTAGTGCTCTTCAAAAGAGAAAATTCTACAATAATACACTTCACTTCACTTCACTAAACTTGGAATCACTTGGAATCCTACAAACAAATCATGATGAAACTACCATATCATGGCTTTAATTTATAGCAAACTAGTGGGAAAACCATTGTCGTTTCCTAAAACAAGAAGAGAAAAACCACTTGTAAAATTCAACGCCCAAAAGAATGAACATAAAAGAGACATTATAAAATATTAATTTCCTTAAAGTGACTCAAACATGGGTTCCTAACTCATAGCCACTCAAAGCTTTAGCCTTTTGAATGCTTTGTAACTCCTTGATCCTCTCTATATCTCACAGAGGAGCACCTTTTGCCTTCCAATCTTGGGCATCCAAAGCATGACTCGTCATATCCCAATGTGGACATGTAAAGGAGGGTAATTTATCCATTTTGAATTATCTTTATTATCTTTTCATGTTCACCTCTTGAAAATATAATTACAATTACTCAGAAAGTACAAATGTTAAATATTTTCCTCCCATGTCTTAGGGATCCTAACAAAATCCACCAAATTCTATAGGAATCACCTTTATAGGCCTTAAATGGGGATATAATCCAATAGTTAGAGGATCCTACAAAGAAATCAAATATTTTCCAATTATAACTCCATCAAAAGGAAGAACATTATAAGAGGTGGAATCTCATGCAGCAACTCAACAAACCTTGAAATGAGAAGATGAAGAATCCTTCCACCATAAATATTTACTACAAGCACATGAATCGATAAGAATAGTTTTATTTAAGAAACATTTCTATACTTAGATTCTAATTTAAGATTAAAAAAAATCTTATTAAAGAAAGAAGACCAATCCTCTTTTAAAGTGACAAATAGTAAATATGAATGATAAGACAAATCTAAGCATAAAGATGTGATAAATTTATAAAAAGGTCACCAATGAATGTAAAACAAAAAATGGGAAAAAATAACATAACATAACATATAGCTCACTCTTATATATTGATAAAGAATTATTTATTTAGATGAAATAAATAAAATTTTAAATTTTTTTCAAAATGATTAGTTTTTGTTAAAAGCATATAATTTATATATATTTGATCACATCTTTGAAAATATTTTATTTTATTTTTTATTTAAAATAGGCGAGTATTTAACTTTTTGATATTTCATATCATTTATAAATATGTTATTCATTTAAATACGAATATGAAAGAAATATAATTTGTTATAAATAATATTGTAATTTGTTTTCAAACAAACATATAAATACATATAAATATTTAATTAAATAGATATATATTAAAATATTAATTTAATGGGTGAAAACTTTACACATGGCAAGATGTTTTCTCACTAATAACTTATGATTTTTTTGAAGGAAGTAAATGAAGATTGTGATTCTATTGCGTGTTTTTTTGTTATTGTTTGTGAGTTGTTGAGTTTATATATTAATCAACTTTTTTTTTTTCCGTTGTTGGAGGATTTTATATCAAATCCACAAAATTATTTAGCTATTCAATAAGGAGGACGAGCCTTTAAACTAAAGCCTCTTTTACAAAGAGTGAAGGACCGAGGTGTATCCATTTCACTAAAGTACCATGAGGTCTATTCTTGACCTCATACATTATAATTCAGATCTTGCATTCAAGGAGAGTTGATTCGTAATAGACTCATTCACAATATTTTAACATCATTAAGAGACCAAGGGTCCATCTAAGATAACCCACTTTTGTTTTTATTAAAAAAAAGTAATATGTAAATAATAATAAGCTATCTAAGAATACAAGGAGACATCTAATAACATCATTATGATAAAGAAATGACAACCTACTTTTAAAAGAATCATCATTTCTAATATAATAGAATTTATATGAGATTTTCACAACAATTTTCTAAAAGATTTGTAAAGTTTTAAAAATCTAAAGAGTATATAAAGTAAATAATAGACCCTTTTTACTGGGTATAATTTAAGACTATGACATAACAGTGTCCCCTTTTAAAATTGAAACAATACCAATACCAAGGCTAACAAAGTCATCATTTGTAATTCAAATGTGATAGGACTTGCTATGATATTTTCACAACATTTTTTCTAAAAGATTTGTAAAGTTTCAAAAATTCATCCAATTATATAAAGTGAATAATGACCATTCTTACTAAAATACAAATTACACACGAATGTTCCCCCTTTCCGTATATACATTGTTTATATATATTCAAAGATAATGGATCAAATATATTTTTTTGAGTGAAATTATTTTGTGCAATTCAATGAAAACAACAATAATGATGTTATATAAATTGTTTATATAGATATATATATTCAAAGATAATAGACCAAATATTTTTTTTTGTGCAATCCAATGAAACAACAATAATGATGTTATATATATATATATATATATATATATATATATATATATATATATATAATGGACCAAATATATTTTTTTGAGTGGAGAATTTTTGTGCAATCCAATGAAAACAACAATAATGATGTTATTCCCATCTGTCTAGTAAAAGTTGCAGCTTTGTGAAAAGATTGGCTTTGTTATGTTCTTTCCCAATACTGTTCATATTTTGACCGCATTGAAAGCTTATTGAAGAGTGTAGTACATGAAATAAGATTGTGTGAGCAAAATATCCGAATATTGCAGTGCATGACGAGGTTTGTAGATAAGGCTAGAGCAGATCAGTTCCACCATTAATGGAAGTGAAATGGTCGTATTTGTACTCAAGTCAGAGCAGTTCAGAATTACAGTTTTGTAATAACTTCTCTTGCAGATTGTCCTTCCAGTCAAACTTAATCATTTGTCAGTTAAAAGAAAATTTAAAACAATGAATCCCAATAATGAGCAATTAACACATTCACTACAGCTTTTGAGGTGTCTCTGAGAGAAGTAATTAGCCACGGCTAACGGGAAACCTGAAAACGGTACCTTTTTATACGCGGTGTTGTAGAGATGTCTGTTCACGTGCATTGATGTGAAAACATAGACATAGAGCTTTCAAAATTAGTGGAGGGGGACATATTAAATGCTTGTAGATGTACCAAGTACTGAAGAGGCCGTTTAAATGAGACTAGGAATGGCCTACTAATTGTGTATCTTGTTTTTCATTTTCAATTAATTAATGAATATGATCAAATCTTAATTTTGATAGATTTGTTTATGGTCTCTCTTGGGATAAGTGATTTCCTTCATTTTTGATAATGACGAGGAGTTTTTTCTATGTGGAAGCATGAAAGCTTGTTGTTGCTAGTCTATGGTCCGTGTCTTGGAATAAGTAATTCTTTTCATCTTTAGTAATATGAGGGGTTTTCTCTATGTAGAAGCGTGCAAGCTTCACGTCACTAGTCTATGGTCTATGTCTTGGAATAATTGATTCCTCCCACCTTCGATAATTATGAGGGGTTTTCTCTATGTTGAAGTATGAGAGCTTGGTGTTGGAATAAGAAATCCATTTCATCTTTGGTAATTATGAGGGGTTTTCTGTATGTGGAAGCATGAAAGCTTGATGTCAATGGTCTGTGTTTTGTAATAAGGGACTCCTATTATATTCAGTAATTATAAGGTGTTTTCTCTATGTGGAAGCATGGAAACTTGACACCACTAGTCTATGGTATCCGTCTTGAAATAAAAGATTCAGTAGTCTATGGTCTACGTCTTGGAATAAGCAATTCCTTTCATCTTTAGTAATTACAAAGGGTTTTCTCTATGTGGAAGCATGAAATCTTGACATCACTAGTCTATGGTCTCTATCTTGGAATAAGTGATTCCTTTCATCTTTAGTAATTATGGGGGGTTTTCTCTACGTGGAACCATGAAGGCTTGGCGTCATTAGTCTATGACCTCTATCTTGGAATAAGTGATTCCTTCCATCTTCGACATCACCTAGATGCAATGAGTGCTAAGTGTTCCATTGGTTCTCATGAGAGATAGGTTCTTGTGAACCATTACTCATGAAACATGGGTCAATGAGTTTGAACTAAAAACTACACAATTGAATCCTGATAGCAATATCACAATTTGACTTGCTATGAAAAATATCTCCTACTTACTAATTCATGAGCTTAAGGGGCTTTAAAATTAATGGTTCATAAGGCACAATAGTTGTTGAAGGTTTTGCAAATGGGGTTGCAAGCAAAGTGGGCTTAACCTTGGAGGAAACTATGTGGTTAAGCATACTTGAGCTGGAGTAGTACTGAGACGGGTGACCTTTGGGCAAGTCACAGTGCTTCACCTCTGTGAGCATCACCTAGATGTAATGAGTGTTAAGCATTCAATTCATTCTCATAAGAGATAGGTTCTTGTGAGCCACTACTCATAAAACATGGGCCAACGTGTTTGTGTAAGGATCACCTCCATTACAAATAATAATAATCCATATAAGTAATCAAAATACATAAAATCGAATAAAATTAATGCCACATATCGGACACACAAGTCCAAAGATATGAAATCATAAATTACAAATTGAGATAAAGTACATAATTTGATATCAAGATGAAACAAAATGAAACATCAATGATTGTACACAATGATCAACCAAGAAGAACATACAAAATGACGGTCATCTTGATAGGAGCTTTTTGTTACCTGCAACCTGAAACACAGAGTGGACGAGAACATTGTCGGAGCATGTTACCACCCTACCACGAAGCAGTTACGCTTACTTGGAAGCTTGCATGATATGAAAGATACCCATCCCTTCATAAGGAAGTCTAACAATGTGAAACTGGTCAAAGTAATAGAATTTGTGTCGAGTGATATATTTGTTATCATTTTTTTGCATCCACCTCAAATTCTTGAAACTAGGTAGCTCATCAACTATGTATGGTTGGTATGGTTCATTTTAAACTTTATAGGTTGAGGCGTTTCTTCATCGAATTGAGTTTTTAGAACAACAATAAATTGAAAGAGATAATCAAATGCAGAAAGAATCATCATCTTCTCTTATTCCAAGAAAATAAGTATCATAAGATATGTATAAATGTTTTAAATACTCTTTCAGGATTACATTTTGCATTGTAAAAGATCTTTTATCTTTTCATTTCCAAGGAAAAGAAAATGCATACAATTTAAGATGCTACACAAGTTGTGGCTGCCACTAAAACTATGCAGGAAAGAACATGCATATATAAAAAAGTCAAGATAAAGATAAGGGTTGTTCCATCATTGCCTAGATGGAATGATGGATGAGGTTGTTGAGTGTCCTTGGTTGGCTAGTTGAAGAGGTTACAGCTCCTGGAAGTGCTCGCAAAGTATGGAAAAGAGGGTGTTAGTCCAAAATAGACTAAGAAATGATGAAACTAGTATTTATCTCTAAGTATGACAGCAATACATTTACATGTTTAGAATGTGCATGAAAGAACACATGTTTTTTCTAATAAGTTATTCAATGTACATGAACATGTATAAAGACATTGTAGGTTGTTGAAGGGACATGCATCTGTTACATGCGTGAAACTTTCCAGCTAAGATATTAAGAGGCCAAGACTAAAGGTTTGAGGAGGTTATTGAAGGGGCATGCATAAGTTTCAAGCATGGGACCTTCTGACTGAATAATGGAGCTATTTGAAGACCTATGTTGTTGAAGGGATGTGTCTTTCAAACATGAAGCCTTCGGACATTCAGCATTTCAGATTAACTCTAAAGGAGCAACATGTTATTAAACATATTGTTTTTAGCTTTAAATGAAACCTTTTGGCATCTATATTTACAAAAAAGCTACAGTCATAAAGTAAGCCGACTTCATGGAGCAGATCTAATGTGAATACAACCAAAGATCATTTGGAATAGCCATTAAATTTAAATAAAATGCAAAGTGAAGGAATGCAACGTTTCAGCATATTCAAGACTGTCAAGAGTCAATTGCATCAAGGAAGCTTCATGAAATATTTTACCAGCAACGTGATCTAATTTCAACAAAGATAAAGATACAGGAGTTATGAAGGTACAAAGTTCAAGAATCAACATTTCATACCAATGATGCTACAACAACATAAAGTAATATATCAATAGTGGTGCTATTAACATGTAATTGAAACTGCCGTGAGTGATACGAAGAGGAAAACACATCAAAGGTACAAAAGGTACAGGAGAAACACCAATGACATATTCTTCCTCAAAGATACATTTCAAAGAAAATATCATGCAGTGATAGTACATAGCCAAGGTGCAGATATGTAATGATAGATGGAGGCATGTTGCAGGAATGCATCCAACATACAATCATTAATAGAAAAATAATTACCAAAAAGTGGGGCAGTATTCATAGGAGATAAGAGCATTAGTTTGCATTTTAAAGAAGCATATGATACATTTATTGAAGTTACCTGAGCGCACAAATTTTAGTTGTTGAAGGTGTTGGAGATTTTTCTTGCAATCCTCAATCCTAAAAGAGAAAATGGGAACCAGATGTAGGGATCTTCATCTAATTCACAAAAATCTGCTTCATCTACAGATCGAGGACAAGAAAAGTCAACGTTAACAAGGCATACAAGCCTTCTTCACTTTGAGTTACACACACTCAGGCGGGAGTACCTAATAACACATATCTACATATATAATAAACCTCTTGCTACACAACACTATGCAGACACACAACTGTGGGTAATTCTTAGACTTGTACGAAATGGGCATTTAAAACTCTTCCAATCTTATGTAGGCTCTCACCTGCATTAAGTGTGCTGAGAACTAGATAACTTAACTTTCACATAAATAAACATGAAATTAAAGGAGATCTGTAATGATTTGAAATGAATTATGAAAATATGACAAACTATGTAAGCCAATGCATAATCTTGGGCATAGTGTCATATACAAGAATTTAGAGAGATTCGAGATGCATACCCATTTTATCTATAGGTATTTGCATATTAATGCCTTACATTAATAAACTATTTAGCACAATCACAAAGCTCTGCTTTAAAAATCCACATCATGCATCTAAAGTCACTAACACCTGTTCTAAGCAATTTATCCACATCATGCATCTAAAGTCACTAACACCTATTCTAAGTTATTTATCCACATCATGCATCTAAAGTCACTAACACATGTTCTAAGTTATTTAACTTCTTCCTTGAAGAAGACTAAAAACAAGTATTACACTCAATAATATCAAGTGACAAGCTCATAAATCACTTGTTCTAAGTTATTTAACTTCTTCCTTGAAGAAGACTAAAAACAAGCTCATCAATCACCTGTTCTAAGTTATTTAACTTCTTCCTTGAAGAAGACTAAAAACAAGCTCATAAATCACCTGTTCTAAGTTATTTAACTTCTTCCTTGAAGAAGACTAAAAACAAGTATTACACTCAATAATATCAAGCGACAAGCTCATAAATCGCGACAAGCTCATAAATCGTTGATATATTACACCTGTATAACAATGAAAATTCACTTACCCATATCAAGGTCAACGTAGTTACCAACAGCCCCGAGCGCTTCCATAAATGAGCTCTCTTGCCTTTACTTCAAATTACGTATAAGGTGCTAAAATATAAATATATTTGAAAATAACATCCCTTTGAGAATGTGGGATAATGGCCTCCAGAGTTTTATTAACAAACTCGCTTCCTGCACTTGTCGATTGCACTTGTCTGAAAGCTTCAAAGCGTTTCAAACATTCATATACGCCCTTAGATGGACGTCCAAACTCTCATATTGTCTAGAATCCCATGATTTCTACAATACAAATAATTTCTTCAATTTCTCTCAAGCTACTGTTACAACACACAATACCAAATTTGTACAGAAGTTTTAAAAAATTGATCAAAATGAAAAACTGGTTCTTTATATGTACTGATTCAATAGACAAAGCTTGATGTGCATTGCATCAAGAATCCTCATTTTGCAAGCACATTCACCATTTCTTACCTCGTATGGAAGCCCCTTGTCTATCGGGTCAATGCCGAGTCTATGCATCCATACTTTGGATACACTCTGCAACCCCATCCCTTCAAAATCATGCTCAATTCAATTCGCTTTCATGCTGGTATGGGCAAAGGAAAAGTGGCAAGGACCGTGGAAGTGATTCTGTCAATACCATGTGAACTTTAGGCCATGAAACATGAACTTTAGCTTCAGCACAGACTTAGTCTTTGTCAAATGCTTTAATTTCATTCATAGGATGAGATCTACGACCACTCAGTAGGGATGAACTCCTTAAAAGATCCAATGGTTTTGTGGGGATTGAAAGTGGTGACCATCGATGAGCTGTAGATGTGGGTGGCATGATCCATTTTGTGTTTCCAGCAACATGTCTATCTTGTGCAGTCTGCTCCACCAAAGACACTGTGACTTCATTTTTAAAATTACTCCTTGAGGATGCTTCTATGTTTAGGTGACAAATGCTTCGGAGATGGAATCAATTGGGTCTTCTTAGTGGAATCTGCATTTTCTTTTGGTGGAGTCCCAATCCTATCTAAAATGTCCCAAAATATGAAAACTGGTCTCCAGAATAGGCTTTAAAAACTCATCGCATAATCATCTCGGGACGTGAAACCTGGAAGATATACTCAATTTCATCATGTAAGAACACATGCCAAGCAAATTTTCATGACACCCTCAAACTTGTGAGGTGCTCATGTTCAAAGTTGGCTACCTTGACATTTCTGCCAATGGGCATTTTTGAGCTCTTCTAGAAACCTACTTAATCATTTTCTTGTAAAATATCAAACTATGCATTGGGAGACTGCCACTAGGTATGAGCACTTAACTAGGTACAAAGAACAAGTGTCCAAAAGGGTTTGACCTTTGAATTAGGGTGCAAGTTATCACTGACTGAACTTTGTCATTCTGAAACACTGTGAAAAATGCAGATGTACAAATAGAACAAACTGCCTATGGGATCATCTTGTTAAAAATGGGAAATCAAATCCTAGATCCTTGAATCTTTCCAGGTTAGTATACCTTCATACATAGAAAGTAAAGAACCAACTCACTTATCATGACCATTAAGTGGCATCAAAATGTCAATATGCAAAATTGGCCTCCTGGATGACTAGTCATTGAGTACACAAAAAACTGAATAAAATCCACTTGGATTTGACTTCACAAAAACATCAACTAAAAAACTCATGGTATGAAACCATGGACATAGATTCATTCTCATATAGAGAATACAAGAATGCAATTAATTTATTATGATGGTCAACTGGTTAAGCAACACTACCTCTAAAAGTCGCTGAAGACTCATCATTTGGGTCCCATTGGACCCTTACCTGCTCTATGGTGCGACCCCTAAGGGTCACACTCCGCTGCTCCAGAATACGTATTAGCTCCAAAGCCAGCTGCCCATCCTCGACCTCTAATGCATTCCAATCAAGTACATGCATAATGTCAGGAATATATATCCTAAGAACTGAAACATGAAAAACATCATGGATGCGTGATAGGCTAGGTAGAAAAGCACGCTGGTAAGCAACTGGTCCTATCCTCTCTAGGATCTCAAATGGTCCCATAAAGTGAGGTGCCAACTTTGAACCCTTTCCATAATAGATCAGACTCTTCCATGGGCGCACTCTCAGGAACACTCTATCTCCAACTACAAACTGTCTATCCACCCTGTGAGCATCTGCATACTTCTTCTGTCTATCTTGTGCAGTCACTAAATGCTCACGTATCCACACTACCTATTGCTCCATGTCTCGAAGCATCTCTGGACCAAGAAGAATACGGTCCTCCAATCTATCCCAGCTCAAAGGTGTACGACAAGGACGCCCATACACCACATGAAAAGGAGACATGCCAATAGAATTGTGATACCCATTATTATATGCAAACTCCACTAGGTACAAGTAGTCCTCCCAGTGAGTCCGTTTATCCTTGACATACATCCTCAACATGTCCTCAAGAACCTGGTTCACTGGCTCTATCTGTCCATCAGTCTCAGGATGGTACGCTGAACTGAAATTTAATTGAGCACCAAGATCATGCTGTAATGATTTCCAAAAAGCTGAGGTAAATTTATAGGATCTCGATCCGATATAATATGAAGAGGAATGCCATGTAGTCTCACAATATCTTGCATGAAGACTCTGGCTATAGAAGTCGGTGTATAAGTTGATCTCATAGGGGATAAATGAGCCACCTTGGTTAACCAATCAATAGTCACCATGATAACATCATGTCTGTGAGGAGTCAAAGGCAATCCAATGATGAAGTACATAGAAGTGATATCCCACTTCCAAGATGGAATGAGATTCGACTGTAGAAGCTGTGCTGGATGCTGATGATCTACCTTGACCCTCTGACACTCTAAGCATCTAGCTACAAAGTCTACAATATCCCTCTTCATACCAGCCCAATGGTAGAGCTGTCGAAGATCTGCGTACATCTTCTTGACACTAGGATGTGCCGAATAGGGTGCACGATGAGCCTTGGATAACACTAATGTATGCAAATCATCCAATGGTGGTACATAGATCCAGCTCATATGATGCAATAGACCATCTAAATCCAAAACATAACCTGAGAATCTTCCCTCCAATGGTCTCCCTAACTCTATCTCTGCCTTCACTTCCTGATACAAGGTATCTCTAGGAAGTGACTAGAGAATCCTACTCCTCAAGTCCACACTAAGAGTCAATGTTAGAATGGCTCGTCGCTTAAAACTCAATGCATCTGCAACAACATTTTCCTTGCCCTGAATATACAATATCTCAAAGTCATATTCGCAAAGGAACTCCATCCATCTTCTCTATCTAGAATTTAGATTAGGCTGAGTAAAGATGTACTGAAGGCTACGGTGATCACTATGAAGCTCAAACCGATGTCCCGAAAGAAAATTTCTCCATCATACCAATGCATGGAAAATTGTAGCTAACTCAAGATCATGTGTAGGGTAATTGAGCTCATGATCCTTGATTTTGTGAGATTCATAGGAAATCACTCGTCCATCCTGCATAAGGACCGCTCCAATCCCCTCTAATGATGCATCAACACACACCACAAAATATCCAACTGGATCAGGTACAACTAGGATAGGTGCACTAGTCAAACACCCCTTAAGGCTTTCAAAATCCTCCTCACACTTCTCTGTCCAAACAAATTTCTTCCCTTTCCGTTGAAGAGAAGTGATAGGATGTGCCACTCTAGAGAAGTTCTTCATGAACCTGCAGTAGTATCCCGCAAGACCCATGAAGCTACGTACCTCAGACACATTAGTGGGTGCTGGCCACTCCACAATAGCCTAAATCTTTGAAGGATCTATTGAGATACCTTCTCTAGAAATAACATGACCAAGATACTGTACCTTAGACTAGAAGAAATCACACTTAGCCGGATGGGCATAAAGCTGATTTTTCCTAAGGCACTGCAAAACCTGTCGAAGATGCTCCTCATGCTCCTCCATGGATCTAGAATAGAAAAATATATCATCCAAGAAGATGAGTACAAAGCGATCTAAGTACTCTTGAAATACTCCATTCATCAAGCACATGAATACCGATGGAGCATTCGTCAACCCAAAAGGAACCACTATAAACTCGTAGTGTCCATAGCGTGTACAGAATGCAGTCTTGTGGATATCTGCATCCTCAATCTGCAACTGGTGG
This sequence comes from Thuja plicata, assembly GCA_018584345.1. Taxonomy (NCBI): domain Eukaryota; kingdom Viridiplantae; phylum Streptophyta; class Pinopsida; order Cupressales; family Cupressaceae; genus Thuja; species Thuja plicata. Next base: position 6,904,508 of record MU223776.1, read on the forward strand.
TATCCTGATTTAAGATCAATTTTAGAGAACACCTTGGCTCCCTTGATCTGATAAAATAGGTCATCAATGCGTGGCAATGGGTACCTATTTTTTATTGTTACCTTGTTCAACTGTCAATAGTCGATGCACAAGCGTAATGATCCATCCTTCTTCTTGACAAAGAGGACATGTGTTGTTGGAAATATATAGTGTGCCCAGTGACTGAGAGGGTGGGGGGGGGTGAATTAGGAGCCAATAAAACTTAATCCACAATTAAAATGAATGATAACAAGCATAGAACTAAAATTAGAGAACACATAACTCATAACACATTATTTGGTTACCCAGAAACCTTCCAAAGAAAGTAAAAATGGGGTGGGGATGATACCCACAAGATTTAGTACCACAGTAATAAATTTAGCCGGTTAAAGCTTACAACGACCACTTCTGATGGTCTACTTTGTTAGGAGCATATAGAGGACTTGTTAGGTCCCCCTTGTTAAAGGATTTTTTACAATACAAAATGTGGTGCAACTCTGTTAAGAGATTTAGAGAAAGGACTGTTAAGTCCACCTTGTTAAAGGATTTTGCTGATCCACTTGTGAGAATGAATCAGTTGTTGATTTGCTATGTGCAACTGTAATTGCTGATAATGATCCTTTGAATATAACTGATCACCTGATAGTGATAGATAAGTATCTGCTGTCCAAAATGCTTCTGCACTTAGTTAATCTATTTTTGCATGTCTTCTGCACATATATTCATCTTACAAAAACTTGCTACATTCTACTTACAACTTTCACACACTTGATTAAACAAGTTATCTTACATATATATCATATGCAAATATACAACACTGAAAGTCGGCTTGCAATTACAAAATAATATATAACAATATATACTATGTCGGCCTCATAACTGTCACTCGGGTCATGCTGTCACTCGGGTGATACTATCAGTCAGGTCATACTGTCACTCAGGTGATACTATCACTCGGGTCATCCTGTCACTCGAGTGACTCATAATATCTTAAGTGTTTTGACACTAATCGACAATATGTCTTGCCATAAGGTCTACAATCTCCCCCTTTGGCATTAGTGACAAAAACACTTTATCATTGATTTCTGCAACTGTTAAGTCAAAAGCTCCCCCTTATCGACTGCTCAGGTTTTGACTCAGTTCTTCTGCTTGAGTCTGACTTGCTCTATTTTTTTATTTTTCAAAACTTTTTTGTAAAGTATATTCTCTCCATAATATATACTAAACACTATGTATACTATACAATATACAATGATATCCTTTTACCCCTTGTTTTTGACAAAATGCCAGAATTGTATTTACATAGTGATCCCAAAGTAGGATAGGAAGTCACTGTGTACCTTCATAATTTGAGACAAAGTGTTGTCCCAATTCTCCTGTAGTATCTTCAATATATGTAATTCAATTTGAAGTTCTCTAGACAACTCCACCATAGTTTCAACAATAGAGAAGTTGTTTTCGTGTAAGAGTGTCTTCGCATGTGAAATACATTTTTGTATGGTCTCCATGTGGGGTAGGAGCTGGATCTGTATGTCTATGAGGGACTCCCTATTTCTTGCTTCTTCTTTCAATAATTCAGCTTGAAGACCTGTTAGATACTTGATTTTTAAGAAATGAGTTGAACTGGTGCTTAGGTCAGCTGCTAATAGATTTGCACTTTCCTTCATGTCACTGTCAACCTTTGCTAACTTATCTTTGATCGGAGTGGTAAAGTTGGAGGAGTCACTCAACTTTACAAATAATTATACCACATTGGCTACAATGGTTTCAAGAGTGCTGATGGTGTCTGTTACTTGCACCTAATCAATTGCAATCTTCTTTGCAATGTTTTCAAGAACCTTGTTCTCAAATTTCTTCTCTGCCTTCTCTAGTAGCTTCTCTTGACCATTCATGTCCGTATTGAACTTATGGACAATGTCAACAATTTGATCCAATATTGTTTCAGTCTCATTGACCTTAATATGTAAAGAATCAACAAATATGCTTTTTATGTCTGCGAGTACCTTATTCCTCTTTCTTTCCCTTCTGAGATTTTTCCATGTAGCTCTTTTCATCCATAGCTCACCCAAAATTTTTATTTTCTCTTCAAAAAGATTAGATTGATCCCAGTTTGGAATGAAAATCTCTTCATCAAGATCAATCTCACCAGTGTTTATTAACTTTTCTTTTCCCTTTACTTTGGGACTCGGGGAAGGAATAAGCTCCTTGCTTTTACTTTCCTCAACCTTGCTATTAATGTTTAGTCCTACTAGGTCATTGACCTTTACTGCATTTGATGATGGTGTACCCATTTTTGGACTAATGTGAACTGATGAATCAATACTGGTAGTAGAGACATTTACCTTATCCTTTTGCGACTCGGGCATGCTTGTCTTAGTATTGATTGGAGCCTGTTGCTCAGTTGCTACTTGGTCTGATGGTTCTTTAGTCTTGTCCTTTCTTGGAGGTATGATGTTCTGACTTGGAGATTGGGGAAATGACGCCATTACCTCAACTGCTATTTGTTCAGCATCTGACTCTTCAATAGTTTGTACCTCGGGTAGAGTATCATCCATCTGATTTGTACTCAGGATCTCTGTTTTATCATCATCAATTTTCTGCTCAAAGATTGTTTTCCACACTAATGTGGCTCACTTCACTACATCTTCAATGTTTTTTTTCAAAATTTGAAATGCTCTGAATCTGGGTGTATGATTTTTTTCATACCTTTTTAGAGTTTCCTTGATTTCTTTGCCCTTCATTGCAGGCATAACTTGCTTAAGTGTCTCTTCCCTTATATCCTTTTCCATTCCTACTGCATTTTACCAGGGGACAGAGATTGCCTTGAATGAATCTTCATTCATGTAACTCTTGAACTCGAAAGGGTCATATTTCCATTTGTCCATCTTCTCAACAATTACCTCTTCAATTTGCTTCTTTTCTTCTTTTGATCGAGAAGAGTAGTTGAGTGATTTTACAGAGCTCATTTCTCTACCTTCTTTAAATGCCTTAATCTTCTGCTCAAATGAAGGTGGTGGTTTCTTCAAAACCACAACATCATCTTGTTTTTCTTCATCATCACTATTTTTACCCAAATTGAGTTTTCTCTTGGACTTTCTCTGTGTGAGAACAGGGGTAGGGGCCTTTTTTTGTTTAGGTGCTTCCTTTTTCTTCTTCTAAGGAGGTTCAACTTTAGTTTCTTTCTCTGATTGGATATCCTCTGTTTCAACATTTTCCTCTTCAGTGGTGGCAGGGGAGTCCAAGGTCTTGCCATACTTTTTCTGAAATTTGTTAATCCTTTTCTCTCCTCTTTTCAATATCTTAGGGATTTCAGTTTCTATGGAAATCCTGTCTTTTTCTTCCTCATATGTTCCAAAGGTGCCTTTGGATTAGTAGGTTCATTAACAAGAGCTTTTATGATGTCCTTAGTATCATTTATATTGACCTCTTAGGAGAGAGGCTTCACCCATGCAATCCTAGGTCTCACTGCTTGGATATAGACTTTGTCACAGTCAACTAGAAAACATATATCATCTTTATAGTCCTCTACTAGTTTCTTGGGGATTCTATATCTACTCTGCATTCTTTGTTTGAAGTTTTCAAAGTACCCATCCATGATACTATCAAAATTATCTCCTAATTCTGCTATATAATCATTGATCTGATATATGACTGGCCTATCCTTCTTCCATACTACTTTACCCTTAGAAGGAAAGAACTTTTCAACATAAAATAGTATACAGATCAAGAGTGAACCAAACTTACAATAATTAGTCTTTGATACCCTGATGCTCTCCATATTCTTGCCCAATTGGATGAATTGAAGTTCTACAAGGTCAAATACCTTGTTCTTCTTTACAACTTTGTAGGCTAGGTCAACAGATTCACACGAAACACTATTGGGTCGGCTGGAGCTATATATTTTGTGAGAAATTACATGGATGCCAAACTTTAATTCATTATCAGTTACTCCATTCAGTCTCATTCCTTTGCTGTCCCACTCGGCAAGAGTCACTTTTCCCAAATCATCCCTGTTTAGGGTTTTGGTGGCCTTAGGTTTGTCAAGCATGGAAAATCTAGAGATATAGTGTATCATTTGATTTGTAATCTCTACTGGTTTATCCAACCATATTTGCATGTTATGAACATGACTAAGAACATACCTAACCCATTTCACTTGGAAGTTCTTTGGCATATACATGATGTGCGTTAAACCCTTGGTTTCAATGTGTTTATGCTCAGGATTCAAATTCCCATCCTCATATAATGCATCAAATGCTTGGTTCATTTACACATCTCCAAGTTCCTGTAGCTTGCAGTGATAAAAACTACGAATGTCATTTACCAGTAGTACCCTCAGAGGAATCAAAGAGTGATCTCCCATTGGGTCTAGTTCTTCAGCAATTGCAGGATACAATTTGAACACGGGAGGATCACAAACTGTATTCCTCACCAACATCTCTGAACCCTTTTTCGCCTTGCTTCTGGAAGTGGATGCCATATCTTGTTCAGAAAAATTGCTCAAACTTTGCTCTGGAGTACAAGCTTTCTCTGTGTCACCAAGCGCTTTGAATGCTTTGTGAATTGAACGCTTTGTGCATAATGACCTTCTTAACTCTTCATTTATAAGAGTTTTAACCATTTAGGGTAAAACATTAAATGCTCTGTATAGATTAGTTGGCATAGCTCGGGCATAACTAATATTTACTCGAAAGATCAGGTGTATCTATTCTTCTCAATTACCAATATGGCCCGACTCAGCTCAGGTAAGCCAGAGTGGCTCAGGTGTAACTTGTAATCTGACTCGGGTAGTACTTATGATATGTCTTGTATGCATCAATATGCAGATTTGGACTGATATCTTATCTGGAATTGGTGTATTACATCTTGAATTTCATAGTTACAGTCATCTCCTTGAATTTATTCTGTAACGGTAGATCCACCCAATTCGCTGTTCTGGGTGTCAGTAGATCCTCCATTATTTTGGTTTGAATTGTCAGAAGAATTTCTTACCCATTGCTTTCTCATCTGTGTTCTGATTTCAGAGACTTTAGCTTTCCCATTCTCAAAGCTAGTATCAACCTTTTCTCTATTCATACAGTTTCTACTTAGATGTCCGAGTTTCTTGCATACATAGCATCTTTTGGTAGGATCTCTTTTTCTGAAATGAGTCTTTACACAGTTTGCATCAATGTGCCCATATTCACCACAATGATAACATCTATACCATGTGTTGTAATCCCAACCAAAGATTTCTTTAGCCAATTGTTCAGTAGGATTCCAGTTCTTTGTTCTGCACTCAGAGGATTTGTGACCTTGCCTGTTACACTTGTAGCATTTCCCTTCAAACTTGGTTTTGTCTTTGCACTCACTTTCTCTATGTCCATGTTTGTTGCAACTGTAACATTTTCCATTGAATCTTGACTTTTCATTGCTCCAACATTTTTTTTGATGTGTGTCCTAACTTGCCACAATGATTGCATGAAGGCTTTCTATCCCTTTTTGCTCCTTGTTGAGAGCTTTCACCTTGTTTAGTATAACCTAATCCAGTCTGTCCATTATGTCTAAATTTTTTTGTCTAATCTATGCTTGTTTTTGAAATAGTTACATTTTCATTTGCTTGCTTTTCAGTATTGAGTTCAGTCTGTAGTCTTTCATTATCTGTCCTCAAATTGATAACTTCTTGTTTTACATTATTGAGTTGATTTACCAAATTAGTTTGCTGAATAGACAAGTGATGGATTTCATTGTCTTTTTCTTCTAGCCTTGTACTCAGCAATCTTTTGTCTTCTTGTGCTATATTCTTGTCATCTTCTTCTTTGTTCTTCTGTTCTTTGACTTCACATATCCTGAAATTGAATTGATTTCTTGTTCTCTTTTCATTTTTCTTATTTCTTCATGTAAATTGAGATTCTTTACAAGCAGGTCTTCAATGGATGCATTAGCTTCTTTTGAGGTTCTATCTTTGCATATTTCTTCAATACTTTCTCCTATATAGTTCTTGTCATTCATTTTTACTTCTAGTTGTTTTCTTCATTTCAGAGAGAGAGAGAGCTACTCCTTTAGTTTCTTAACCTGATCCATGGCTACATTAATATCTATCTTCTCATTCTCAATGGCTTTCTCCAGTCTATAGGATCCCATCCTTTATGATCTTTTCTCAAGTTGTCAAACTTATGATAAGAGAACCACTGCTTTGATACCAATTGTTGGAAATATATAGTGTGCCCAGTGACTGAGAGGGGGGGGGGGTGAATCAGGAGCCAATACAACTTAATCCACAATTAACATGAATGATAACATGCATAGAACTGAAAATAAAGAACACATAACACATAACACATTATTTGGTTACCCAGAAACCTTCCAAAGAAAGTAAAACTAGGGTGGGGATGATACCCACAAGATTTAGTACTGCAGTAATAAATTTAGCCGGTTAAAGCTTATAACAACTAATTATGATGGTCTGCCCTGTTAGGAGCATACAAAGGATTTGTTAGGTCCACCTTGTTAAAGGATTTATTACAATACAAAATGTGGTGCAACTCTATTAAGAGATTTAGAGAAAGGACTGTTAGGTCCACCTTGTTAAAGGATTTTGCTGACCCACCTGTGAGAATGAATTAGTTGTTGATCTGCTCTGTGCAACTGTAATTGCTGATAATGATCCTTTGAATATAACTGATCACCTGATAGTGATAGATAAGTCTCTGCTGTCCAAAATGCTTCTGCACTTAGTTAATCTATTTTCGCATGTCTTCTACACATATATTCATCTTACAAAAACTTGCTACATCCTACTTACAACTTTTACACACTTGATTAAACAAGTTATCTTACATATATATCATATGCAAATATACAACACTGAAAGTCGGCTTGCAATTAAAAAATAATATATAAAAATATATACTATGTTGGCCTCATAACTATCACTCGGGTCATGCTGTCACTCAGGCGATACCGTCACTTGGGTCATACTGTCACTCAGGTGATACTGTCACTCGGGTCATCGTGTCACTCAGGTGACTCAGAATGTCTTAAGTGTTTTGACACTAATTGACAATATGTCTTGCCATAAGGTCTACAGGTGCTCCCCAAGGAGAAACAGTATGGAAAATGCTCCCCTTTTCCAACAACTCCTCTAGCTTTAGTTTCAACTCACTCAACTCGTGAGTGGTCATCTGATATGGAGCTCTAGAAATAGGATCTACTCTTGACACAAGCTCTATGTGGAAGTCTATGTCACACTTCAGTGGCATACCTGGGATCTCACTAGGAAATACATCAATGCACTCTTATAATATAGGATGATCCAGTGTCTTGAATTTGCTCTCCATTCCATCTATCTCATACATAGATATTGCAAACATCTGACAACCCCTTCGCATACATCACTTCAGTTGCATAGCAGATATCATGCGAAGGGATATGGGTCGTGGAATCGCCATAATCTGACAATCCTTACTGTCATCATCCTTGCAATGGATGGTCTTCCATCAACAATCGATAGTAGCTCCATGAGCTCCCAACCAATCCATTCCTAAGACAACCCCATATGATCCCAAAGGAATCACACGAAGGTCAGCCAAGGTAATGAACTTCCCTAAGTTCAGTTTGCAATTATGAACAAAGGAATTTGTAGCTACCTTAGCCCCTGAGGCTAGTTCCACTTGCCAACCTAATGCTTGCTTTGTAGCCACTAGCCCACAATGCTCAACAAGGAAAGGTGATATAAAAGAATCAGTCACTCCTGAATCAAAAAATACAGAAATAAAGGTACCTCAAATAGTACCTGAGGTCTCAATAACTATCCTCTGATGCTTTGCCTGTCTGTGATCCAAGGCTGCAAATACTCTGTGTGATCCCCCTCCTATTGTAGGATCTGAGGATGCTGGCCTCTGTGTGGAGTACTGAGGTTCCCTATGAGGATGATTCACTACAATGTGGCCAAACTGACCACAAGTGAAACAATCCCTCTGATATTGCCTCTCCCATTGGAGGGTGCACTCGATAGCTGGACACTACCTCTGCTCACACTAGGCTATGCACTCTGTACTAGACGGTTGGACTGATTACACCTAAAGTGCTGTCCACTCCTGATGCTCTTACCACTCTGGGTAGGAGGTGCAACCTTCTGCTGCTGCTTCTGATTCTGACTCTGATTATGGTTGCCTCTGTAATAGTTGGACGACTTCTTGAAGTTACCAATGCCTTGCGACTGGTTACCTCTATAGCCTGATCTAGATTCCCCACCAGTCTAGCCACCATGTTGACCTCCATGACCTAAGGCCAAGTTAGCCTCTGTAAGAGTGGCTTTAATAACCACAGCTCACAGGGTCATAGGCTCAAAGAGATTTACTTTGCCCACAATGTAGGCATTAAGCCCTCGCACAAAGTGTTGTATCATAAGTGCAGAGTCATGACTATATCCTGCATATTGTTTGAGATCATAAAAATGATGCTCATACTGCTCAATGGTTAATGTCAGCTACCTCAAGTTATGGAACTCATCCACCCTCTGCTATCTCCGCTGATCAGAAAGGAATCTCTCTCTAAAGTTCTCAAGAAAGAGCTCCCATGTAACAGTTTCCATATGAAGACCCAGCTTATCCTCCTTGATCTTCCACCAAATAGCTGCAAAGTGTGACAAATGCATCACAACATATCTCACTTTAGTATTGCTACTAAAGGGGTGCATAGCAAAGATCCTGTCTAAGGCTATGAGCCAAGTCTTAGCCTCCATACCAGAGCCCTGCCCATCAAAAGGAATAGGCTTCCCTCTCATCAGGTTCCTCATGTGGTTTGTTGCCACCATGTTAGGGTCCATTTTAATGGTCCTCCTACAAGGGCTCCTACACCTCTCCCTTTGTCTCTTCTCTATATGAGAGTGATGGGATACATTCTGATCTGCTCAGATTGTCTCAAGAAGACGATTCAGGATTGCCTGAAGCATCTATCTAGTGTCAAGTCCCCCAGACTCATCTTGACTCTCCCTTCTCTGATGCTCTAATCTAATGCTGACTAACCTCCTGCCTAACACTCGTGGAGGGGCTAGAATGCCTACCTCTCCCACAGGCACTAGAACCACCTCTGCCACGACCTCTAGAGGCTCTTGTCTCAGGCATGTTTCCTAAAATAGACAGAGATAGATACAAAACTCACCACATAGCTCGAATCATAAACTAAAGAATAAAAATAACCATAAAGCAATAATCTAAAAACAAAAGTGTTGTATGTCTATTTTTTAGTTTTAAGTTCAAGCTAGATACAACCTAATGAGCGTACAATTCTCAGAGTTCCCAGTGTAGAAACTAGGGCTCTGATACCAAATGTAACACCTCGCCAGGGAACCCAAGAGAGATTAACCTAGAACATGATACTATGTTTACTAAATAATTTTTTTAAAAGTTTACATAAAGAGACATGCATTAATGCGGAAGAAAATACCATTTATACACATGTCATACACTCACATAGATTACAAGACTCAAGGGCTCCATGACGTTGAATTACGTAAAGTAAAACACAACTAACAATATAGCAAAAGATTCCATTTGAATAGTTATAATAATTCCAACTTACAAAACCATAATTACAAACCTCATGGATAACCATGAAACCACCATAAACTCACATCCACTGCACATGTCACAGTGTATGTGGTAATCACTCTAATCTACTTAATATACAATATCCAGATTAGGTATTATATGTGATACTCTAATACAAGATTTACAATATGAATGATACGTACATAATCAATATTGAAGAAACATAAAGAGCTCATCTGCAAAGAACCATCAAGCACCTGGTACAAGGACGTCAAATCTCAATTGGTAAAGAATTACTACCACCCGTCCATGTGGAACCACAAAGGCCCACCCCACCGTGCTAAGGAGATAACAACAGACCCTCTCGGATATCCAAAACCAATAAGGAAATAACCATTAAGCAAGGGATCCTGATAGCTCTCTAATCCAGGTGTACTATACATCATGAAAGGTAAGACTCACTAATCTAGAGGCAAATGACATACATAGGAAATCTAGACTGTGTTAAAGAAGGTGTCATCATGTACGTCTAACCCTTAAGTTTTATGCTAGCAATCCCAATGGATTCCGACTCTTAAGTGACCATACATGGTGCCAATGACCTCTCAAATTGACAAGGCCACTAACTATGCCAGATACCCCTCAAGGTGACTAACATCTTCTCATCCTCCATCTTAGTCTATACTAGCACTCAAGTATGGGTGAGGACACATCTTATTATTTAATTTTAAGATCTCTCAGTTATGCATTTAATTATCACTTATTAAGTATACCTATAATAAGCAATCCAAGTAGTCACTTACAAACATGAAACTTATTGCAAGCCACCCCCTACTACACATCTAGGTAACCTACCCTAGGCTCATAGCTCCTAGACATAGATCTAGCATAGGTAAAAACCCAAGTATACCTAATCCAGTATCCCACATAACAGGAACGGTCACAAGGAGGTACACAGTCAGATAACATAATCTAAAGGTTTTACATGGTCAGTTTAGGGTAATTACATGAAACACACACGCCATATCATAAACAAAAATACAAAACACCCTACAACCTCTGTATACGTTCTAGGGCAATCTAAAAACCCAGATACCCATAACATAGAGAAATAACCAATCAAGAAAGAAATGTTGTTTACGCTACACAGAAAACATCAATAATCCATCATACATATACTCAAGATGATATAAGTCATTTCACAATAGTAGTACAATATTCGTCTAAAAGATTATGATTAAATTAATCAACATATTGATTATACGTTCCTTTCTTATTAGTTCTAAAACTATAATAATTCCCTATATTATCTATCAACTAAAGTGTAATTACATTGAACAAATTTAAAGAAATAATCCATTACCAGAATTAAATAACCTCCAGAAATAGTCTTTGTTTAAGAACACTATTTACACTGAATTTGAATAACCTTAATTAAATTACATTTAATTAATACTAAATAAAATACATTTAAATGGTATTAGATAACCTAATTTAAATAACATTTAAATAAACTAAATTAAAATAATACTTAATTAGCAAAATTCAATAAAAATAGCATTTATCAAATTTTAATTAAGTAATGTTGATCTCTTGTTTAACCAAATAAACATATTATAAATTAAAGATAATATAAATTAATCATATTATAAATTAAATATAATATAAATTAATTATATTATAAATTCAATATAATATAACTACACATATTAAAAATGAATTTAAATTAATATTTAATAATAATATATAATTATTAAAAGCAAACATATTTACCACGATATATATATTTTTTTAAAAACAAATTTTTTAAAAAAAGAAAACAAACTTTATGGGGGAGCGGGTCCTCCGCGGCCCCCACTCCCCTTTTCCCTTTTTATAAGGTGAGGGGCCCGCCGGCTGCCGACAGCCTGATTGCCGAGACAGTCTGGGTCTACTGTAGCAGCCCGACTATCAAGGCAGTCCGGGACTACCGAGCAGTACCGATTGCTCT
>MU223776.1:6916891-6933520 GCA_018584345.1 Thuja plicata
CACCAGTTAACCCCTAAAAGGACTCAACTCAAAATTGAAAGTAAATAACAATTATTAATTAAAAATATCTATTTACTTGCACAACTCAACTTTGACTTATTAATCCAAGTTGCATTTTGAATTCAAACTCCCTTTTCAATAATTAACTTGCACATGTAATTAATTAAAATATATATTAAATATTTAAAGCACACTAATCCATGCAATTTAATATTTAATTATTTAATAATGCATAAAAGCTAATATAACTCAATTTCCAATTTAAATATTCAATTAAATTCCAATATTCAATAATTTGTAATATAATTAGTTTTTCAATTAAACATAGGTATTTAATTAATTTTCAATTAATTAAATACTCTATATTTAATAATTAATTTCAATAATAATCAATTTCACAAATACATGATAAATCACACAATATCACAACACTCAACTAAAATCACTCAAAATCAACCCAAACACATAACAAGATAGGATCCACGGATTTACGTCAACTAGACGAATCTGGGTAGGGTAGTCAAACTGATACTCATCCAATACTTAGGGCAATAGGCTTAAGCTAGGGTTTTGGATCTGTATGTTACCTCCCCTCTTTACCATTGAGATGAATGTATGGGTACGCTCACTCCTGCCAATTCAGGGAAGACGATGCCTTGTACCTGCAATCCTATCATCAAAAGAACATGCATGCACATCCAATATAATATCACAACCAATGATAGGGATCAGTCAAACGCGTGGATCTCACAAAGTAAGTAACTATGTCTCCGTCCTCTACCACAACAACACATCACAAGTACATCAATCAAACAAGATAACCATACACATGCAAGTATGGGGTAAGTACATCATAATCTGAAATCAACATGTAATAATCATCATGATAATATCATCACATCTATCTATGCATATGATAAATCCATAAACAACATAATCCAGAATCACCATCAAAAGAAACAATAATAGCTCACATGAAATGAAACCTAAAAGAATCCGGCCAATTAACTGAAATAACTGCCTAAAAGAGTACGACACCAAAATCGAAAGAAAAATATGAGTGGATATTACATCTTACTTCACAAAAGAAATGTGTCTCTCTTGCTACTAGAACTCTTACATTGAAGGGAAAAGATCAAGTACTTCCAAGACACCCATATAAAGGTCTATTAACTTCAAAATCAGAGCGAAGAAAAGAAATCCTTAAAATGGAAGAATAGGCAGCTTCAAAATAATCAACTGAAGGAGAGAATAAAGTAGATCTAGAAAAAGGGAATATGTCTTTGAATAAAGTAACATTTTGTGAAGCCATGAAAGATATGGAGAAGTTGTTTTATGAAGTTACATTGGTGTATGCAAGCTTTGAAGATGGAAAGACAGAGCAAAGAGTGGCAATTTCAAAAGAGGAAGAAGCAAAACCTATTGACAATAACAATGGCTTACCCAGGAAATCATTGTCAATACATGTAACTTTGGGAAATTCTTGCATCAAATTTGAAGAGGAAAAATAGAAAATAATGCTTGCAAAAGAAAAGAAAGTTTTCCAACAAGCTACAGTTTCAACAGAGAAAGATATCACTAGTAAAATCCATGAGTTGCAAGGACAGTAACCCAAAGAAAACACAAAGGCAACCAAAAAGAGAATTTCCAAGGAGCAAAGAGCTGTGTAGCTATGGAGCCTTTAAAGAACCAGAGACCTTTGTCTTTTCTCTCCAAACCCTAGGAGCAGCGGCCAGAGAGCAGTGTGAAACAAAGCTAAGCAAAGAGCAAATGAGTTTTGCTTTAGGTTTCTTTACCTTAACCAATCGTGGGTTAGACTTGTTGGGTATATTTCTAGTTTTTTTGAGTCTTGCTAAAAATTTTTGGTTCCCAATATCAGTTATGCTTAAAAATGACAAGGTTTGTTCAAATGTACCATTAAATTTTCCTGGAAGTGTCTGATTTCCAAGCAATGAAGTGCAAAGATGATTGAAAACCCTAAGCCCTAGGTCATTTATGTCCTTTTCGTACAAAAAATCTAGTCCTTCATGACCTCGTTCTAGTTTGAAGTTACTAGTTTTTGTCGAGTAACTTAAGTCTTATAAGCCATGTGATTTTTAGACTTTGCCTTTATCTCTTGATCTCGCAATTAGAACTGAATATTCTATCTGGTCTAGAGACTTGGCTCAAGCTTGTATCTCTTAGTCTCAAGATAAATAGAATATGCTCAAAGACATTCATAGATTAAGCGCAGACGGTTGATCTTAATCTGATCATGCAGTTGGGGCATGATTGCTAGATAAATATGAAGTTGGCTCAAGGATTCAGAGACTCAGTGACAACCGTGGATGCAATTTTGATCGTGTGGATAATGCTGGTTCTCGTGACGTAACTCAAGCTATTTGAAATCTTCAATGATCCAAAGATTTCTCAGTCGTGTAATCTCATAATATAACCCGAGGTCAAGATAGAGTTAATTTTTGCTTAGTTCCATGATCTCTAGAGGAAATCAGAGATAAGTGAAAGATTCAGAGATTTAGCGAGGATCGTTGATCTTGTCCAAGATGAGCGGTTGGCGCGTGATCTCCAAACAAATGTAAAGGTCAACTTTTTCTTCAGCAATTAAGTGATATCTATAGATCTTGTTATATTTTTGAATTGATCATATAGTTTGCGCGTAATCTCATAATTAACTCATGAGTTAGTAAATCTTTCAGAGACTTGGAGATAAGGCTAGTCGCATAATCTCCAGATAAACTTGAGGTTGAGACTAAGTCAGGTAAAGTTTATTCTAAGATTCAGAGATAAATTAGTGACATGATCTCAGAAAGAAAGTGTGGTTAAGAGGATGGTCTCAAGATTCAGAGCAGGCCGTTGGATTAAATCAGAATCAAGGGTAGTCATGTAATCTCGGGAAGAATTGATCAAGTACAAAAAGATTGTGAGACTTAGTGCTGATTGTTGATCAAGAAAAGATCTGAGGGCTGGCTCGTGATCTCCAAACAAAACCTAAGCTAGAAGAATTCTTCAGTGACTTAGAGATTCATTCGGTCACTGAATCTTCAAATGAACTAGGGCTAGTTGTGGTAAAGTCAGAGGCAAGTCAAGTTTTTCATGGGTGAATCTAGATCATTGATGAAGGCAGAGATGTGTGTCTGGCGCTGAATCACTAGAAGAAGTCAAAAAGTCAAGAATTATTCAGTGATCAAGAGATAATGGCTAAGATGCAGACACGTGTTTAAGTGGCTAAGATATCTTTGGTGCTCGTGAAGTCTCTAAATAAACCCAAGTTCAAGAAAATATTTTAGCGATTCAAAGATAGCCTTTATCTCTGAATCTCCAGACTTAACTAGTATTAGTCCAAGCATTGTGAGATTGTGAGATAGCCTTTAGTCGCGTGATCTCATAACAAACTAGAGTTAAGGCCAAAGATTGAGAGATTCAACGCAGGCCATAGATTAAAAAGAAGATCAATAGTAGTCGCATAATATCTAGATAGAATGAGAAAGTACAAAATGATTCAGAGACTCTGATGCAGGAGCATATTGGGTCCTTGGCAATCCTGCTCAACCAAAAATATGTTTTCTTTTGTTCTTTAGCTTGTTTGGAGGCTGCTTAGTGAAGTACTTTGTTGCTCGGGTTTCTGTCACTCAGGAATGCTTGCTCCAAGTTGGTCTTTATTTCTTGAGTTTCTTTCACTCAGGTATGCTTGTTCTAAGTTGGTCTTTGTTGCTCAGGTTTCACTCACTCGGGTATGTTTGTTCCGAGTTGGTCTCTATTGCTCAGGTTTCTGTCACTCGGGTATGCTTGTTCTGAGTTCATTTTCTGTCGCTCAGGTTTTGTCTTTTGTTGCTCGGGGTGTTCTTTTCCCGAGTCACTCTATTGCTCAATCATCCTTTGCCCGAGTTGTTTATTTTGGAGTTGGATCATCTGGTCAACTTCTACATTTAATTTCTGTGGCTTAATTAATGTGGGGTCTCTCATTGGGATCTGTGTGGACCTAAATTTGGGTCTCATTTATGGATTTGAGCACTAACCTCTTGGGTGGACTCTTGTATATATATATTTTTTCTGTTCTTAGTTTTAGGTATCAATTTTGAAAAGATAGAAGATTAAGTATTAAATTATCTAGAAGGCAGGTCTATGACCTCGCATGTATGAAGATCAATCTATAATTCACTAAATGTATATGGCTAAAACTGGGAAGGCCTTACATCCTGACATGTAATGAGTTTGATCAATTAATGAAAATGATCTCTGCTATTTCTTTTCTCACTCTTTTGTTGTTGTTGTTGTTTCTAGATTGTGTCTGCAAGCTGGTTTGGTAGTTGGGAGTGCCCTTGGCCTCATCTTCCTACCCTCCTTGTGTCAGGTGGTATCAGAGCATTGGTGAGATCTAAGGCCCATTCTTGTAAACCCTAACCCTAGTTGGTGATATTGTTGTGGGGTAGAAGATTGCGATCTGACCTACAATTACATAGGGATTCAAGATGGTTTGTGGGAGAGGAAATGAAGATCCAGGTCTAGCTGATATGCTTAGACAGATGTCTGCTAGATTGGAAGTTGTGGAGACAGCCCAACACATGCATAGGAAGAAGTCTTGAAGATGTTAGTGATGATGAAGTTGAAGAAGTTCAAGGTGAAGTTGCACTTGCACCTGTGATGGATCAGGAAGAAGAGAGATTCCTGTGAGCTTTGGAAAGTTTGAAGAGCAAACCTCAGTTTAATCCTCCTAAGTATAGTGGAAAATTGGATTCTGATGAATTGATAGACTGGATAACAGAGATGGAAAAGTACTTTGAATATGAAAATGTATCCAAGAATAAGAAAGTCAAGATTAAGTACAAAGCTAAAAGGGCATGCATCCTTATGGTGGGAACATCTGCAATTGGATCAGAAGAAGAAAGGTAAAGACAAAATCAAGGTATGGGATAAGATGGTAAAAAAATTGAAAGACAAGTTTCTACCTTGTCATTATCAAATTAACCTGATTAGGAGAATGCAAAGTTTGAAGCAGAAAGACAGATCTGTAAAAGACTATATTGAAGAATTCTACAGATTAGACATTAGATCTGGACATGTTGAAGATGAAGTAGAAAGAATAGAAAGACATTTGAATGGATTGAGAAGTTCTATACAAGATGAGATCAACTTGGTAAAGATTGAAAGCATTGAGGAGGCATATCAGTTTTCCCTATAAGATGAGGAGAAATTGAACAAAAGATATGAAAAAAGATAAAGAGGCAGAGGTGGAAGATTCCCTAGAGGAAGAGGTAGATCTCATGGTGAGAATAGTAGATTTGAACTAGACAAGTCAAATTCAGACACATCTTAAGACAAGGGAAAGACTGAATGGAAAGGTGGAAGTTCATACCAAGGAAGAGGTAATTACTCTCGAGGTGGCTATAATAGAAGAGGGTTACAAGTAACTTGTTATAATTGTGATGAGGAAGGACATAAATCCTTTGAGTGTACACATGCAAGCAAGAAGATCAGTAGTATCATAAATGATTTGGTGCAAGATGAGTCACTGAATGAAGTTGAAAAAGAAGGAAATCTCATGATCAAAAGGATACTATGGAGTGAGAAGGATAAGCAAGATCCTGTAAGGAAAATTTTGTTCAAGACCAGATGTAGAGTTGCAGACAAATTTTGGAAGGTGATTGTTGATAGTGGAAGCTCAAAGAATCTGGCATTTGAGGAAATGGTCACAAAGTTGCAGTTGGAGAGGATGAAGCATCCGAAACCCTGTCAGATCCCATGGATCAAGGATGAGCACAGATTAATGGTTTGTGAATCTGAAAATTGGAAAATATTATGATAAGGTATTATGTGATATTATGCTAAGGGATTGTTGTCATATCTTGTTGGGTGGACCTTGGAAATATGATAGACATGCTATACATGATGGAAGGTTGAATAAATATTCTATTTTGGTTGATGGTAAGAAACAAGTGTTTTTTTTACCTTTGGTTAAATAATCTGTTGGTGAGATATGTCCATCTATGAAATTTTGTCTGATGGAAGGTAGATAGTTTGTTAAGGATTGAAAAGGAATGATATTTGTTATGCTTTGATTCCTAACAAACCGAGTAAGAATACAAAAGATGAAATTCATGCAGAAGTTGAGAAGTTACTCACTGAGTACAAGGAGATCATTTCAGATAATTTACTTGATGGTTTTCCACCAATGAGAGATATCAGTCATTGTATGGATCTGATTTCTGGAGCTATTTTACCAAATAAGGCACCACATAGGTTAACGCCGACCGAGAATGAAGAGCATAACTAACAATTTCATAAATTGTTGAACAAAGGTTTGATCCAAGAAAGTTTGAGTCCATGTGCAATACCTGCTATATTAGCACCTGAGAAGAATGGTGAATGGAGAATGTGCATTGATTCATGAACAATCAATAAAATGATAGTGAAGTATAGGTTTCCTATACCAAGAATGGATGATATAATGGATTGTTTAAGTGGAGCAAGATATTTTACCAAAATTGATTTGAAAATTGGGAATCATCAGATCAGAATCAAAGAAGGTGATGATTGGAAGACTGATTTCAAAAAAAAGGAAGGTTTGTATGAGTGGTTGGTTATGCCTTTTGGTTTAACTAATGCACCGAGTACATTTATGAGGTTAATGAATGAAGTTTTGAAGAAATTATTGAATAAATGTGTGATTGTATACTTGGATGATATTTTAATATTCAGTAAGAGTAGGGAAGAGCATTTGATGCATATTAGACAAGTGTTGCAGAGATTGAAAGAGGAAAAGTTGCTGATAAATCTGAAAAAGTGTTCCTTCATGAAAGAAGAGCTTGTATATTTGGGTTTTGTGATTTTAGCTGATGGTTTGAAGATGGATCCTGAGAAGGTTGAAGCTATACTTAGTTGTCCTACACCTGAGAATGTCACCGAGGTAAGATCATTTCATTGTTTGGAAAGTTTTTATAGGAAGTTTATCAGAAATTTCAATTCTATTTGTAATGCTATGACTAAGACAATGAGAGGAGACAAAAGAGAATTCAAATGGACACATGGAGATGATAAGAGTTTTGAGACTTTGATGCAAGTGGAAGTGCAATTGGAGCTGTATTGACTCAAGAAGGTAAACTTGTTTATTTCTTTAGTGAAAAGTTGAATGATGCTAAGAGGAAATATTATGTCTATGATCAAGATTTCTATGCTATTGTTGAAGCTATGAAGAAATGGAGACATTACTTGATGCCAAATTAATTTGTGTTGCATACTGATCATAAGGCTTTACAATATTTGGGTAATCAAAATAAGTTGAATCAGAGACATATGAAATGGGTAGAGTATTTGAAATTTTTTACATTTGTGATTAAGCATAAGAGTGGAGTTTCTAATTGAGTTGCTAATGCATTGAGTAGAAGAAGATCTTTGTTGATTGAAATGAGAATTGAAGTTCTTGGTTTTGATGACATGAAGCATTTGTATGAAAGTGATCCTAAATTTTCAGAGCAGTGGAGAGTGTGTAGAGAACCTAATTCAAATCAATTAAGTAAGTATGAAGACTATTTCATTTAGGAAGATATGTTGTTCAAAGGTATTCATTTGCGCATACCAAGAGGATCAATGAGAACTAATTTGATAAAAGGAAAAACATAGTAGTGGATTGGCTGGACATTTTTAAATTGATAAAACATTGAGATTGTTGAAGGAAAGGTATTTTTGGCCTTAGTTGTATAAGGATTTTCAGAATTTTGTGAAAATATGTGGAGTTTGTCAAGTTTCAAAAGGAGTAAGTCAAAATACTGGTTTGTATACACCAATTACCGTTTCTGAGAAACCTTGGAGTGATATCAGCATTGATTTTGTTCTTGGCTTACCAAGGAAAATAAGAGGTAATGATTCCATATTTTTTTTTGTGGATAGATTTCCTAAGATGACACATTTCATACCATGTAGGAAGACATCAGATTTAGTACATATAGAAGATCTTTTCTTTAAGGATATTGTCAGATTGCATGGATTACCGAGGAGTATTATCTCTGACCGAGACAATAAGTTTGTAAGCTATTTTTGGAGAACACTCTGGAAGAAGTTGGATACTGATTTGAAGTACAGTTCTACATTTCATCCACAAACTGATGGACAAACAGAGGTTGTAAACCAAAGTTTGGGTAATTTGTTGAGATGCTTAGTTGGAGACATACCAAGTAATTGGGATTTGATGTTCGCACAAGAAGAGTTTGCATACAATAGTTTAGTAAATAGAAGTACTGAAAAGACACCTTTTGAGATTCTTCATGGCACACAACCGAGAGGTATATCAGACTTGAGAGATATTGTTAGAAAATAGAAAAGGAGTGCTGAAGTAGAAGAACTTGCTGAATTTATGAAGACCTTGCATGAAGATATAAAACATAAGTTGGAGAAAAGCAATTAGAAATACAAGGATAGTATAGATAGATCAAGGAGACATAAGAATTTTGAAGTTGGTGATGTTTTAATGATTCATTTGAAGAAATAAATATTTCCTATTGGAACATATGGAAAATTGAAGATGAAGAAATTTAGTCCTGGCAGAATACTGAGAAGATTTGACAGTGGAATTGCTTATGAAGTGGAATTACCTGATGACATGGATAGATCACCTATATTCAATATTTTAGACTTGTATGAATATCATGAACCTGATGAAGAAGTGACAGTACCGAGTGATTATCCTTAGAAATAGATAGAGGAAGTTGAGAAGATTTTGAAACAAAGAATTGGCAGAAGTACAAGAGGAAATGAATACATGGAATATCTAGTAAAATGGAAGAACAGACCGATTGAGGACTCATCTTGGATTTCTCAGTCTAATTTGGATTCATTTCAAGTTGGACTTGATACATGATTTGGGGAATCATTTCTTGTAATCCCAGGTGTCTGATGTAGGAGCATCTTGGGTCCTTGGAAATCCTGCTCAACCAAAAATATGTTTGCTTTTGTTATTTAGCTTGTTTGGAGGCTACTCGATGAAGTACTCTGTTGCTTAGGTTTCTGTCACATGGTTATGCTTGTTCTGAGTTGGTCTCTATTTCTTGGGTTTCTATCACTCGGGTATGCTTGTTCTGAGTTGGTCTCTATTGCTCGGGTTTCTTTCACTCGGGTATGCTTGTTCCAAGTTGGTCTCTGTTGCTCAGGTTTTCGTCACTTGGGTATGCTTGTTCCAAGTTCATTTTCTATTGCTTAGGTTCTTCTTCTATTTCTTGGGGTGTTCTTTTCCCAAGTCACTCTGTTTCTTGGTCATCCTTTGCCCGAGTTGTTTATTTTGGAGTTGGATCGTCTGGCCGACTTTTGAATTTAATTTCTGTGGCTTAATTAATGTGGGGTCTCTCATTGGGATCTATGTGGAGCTAAATCTGGCTCTCACTTATGGATTTTGGTGCCAACCTCTTGGATGGACTCTTGTATATATTTGTTTCTCTGTTCTTAGTTTTAGGTATCAGTTTTGAAAAGATAGAAGATTAAGTATTGAATTATCTGGAAGGTAGGTATGTGACCTCACATGTATGAAGATCAATCTATAATTCACTGAATGCATATGGCCAAAACTGGGAAGGCCTTACAGCCTGACATGTAATGAGTTTGATCAATTAATGAAAAGGATCTTTGTTGTTTCTTCTCTCACTCTATTTTTGTTGTTTCTACATTATGTCTGCAAGCTGGTTTGGTAGTTAGGAGTGCCCTTAGCCCCATCTGCCTACCCTCCTTATGTTAGACTCAGTGCAAGGCATAGATCAAGATCTCATCATGTGGTTTGCACGTGATCTCTCAATAAACCCAAGGTAAAGTAAAATATTCAGTGACTTGGAGTTTTCTCAGGCGCGTGATCTCTGAATGACTTAAGGTTAAGTTAAGAATAAAAGCCGAGTTGACAAGAAGAATCTGAACTATTAATATGACTCAAATATAGAGGTGTGCATATAATCTTTGAATAGATCCATGGTTAGTTGAAATGATCAAAAATTCAGAGACTTAGTTAGTCACTGAATCTCCACATAGAATCAAAGTTAAAACAGGGTTATTCTTTTGCCTTAGTCATCCAATCAGAACAGAATAAAAGTTAAGAAAACTATCTAGAAACTTAGTGATGACCATTGGTGAAGAAGAAGATCATGTGGCTGGTGCTAGATCTCATGATGTAATGTGAGTCAAAGAAAACTCTCATTGACTTGGAGATAAAGCAGTCACATGATCGACAGATAAACCACGGTCTAAGTATGGTAAGATCTTAAGGATTTACTTTCATGCCATGTCAAGGAAATATTATGAAAAGCCAAGGTTATTAAAGACAAAATATTCTGACAGAGTACAAGTAATTTGCTGAGCTATGAAAAAGAAAGGAAAACTGACCAATCAGATAGCATGTCAAGCCTTTTTTCATATAATAAGGATTTTAAACTGAAAAAGCACTCATGATGTTTCCAACTAGGCTATTCAAATTTAATTTCCTGTCAACTTCAAGCGCCATGGCTAGGAAAAAATTGATGTCGAGACACATAGAGTTATTGTAGAAGTGATTGAGAAACGGTTTCCAAATTCTCAACTAGACTGGTGCATTCAATTTTCTATGATAAATAGATGCAACCTTTGTACATTGTGATTACCAAAGTTTTCAGAGTATAGAGTAGAGAAATTGCATAAGTTTCAGAGTTTTTAGAGAAAAGAATTGCTTGAGTTTCAGAGTGAAATGTAAGGAGGAACTTGTGTCTAAGAGGAGAGTTGTTTAGAAGAATTAGCAAAGATGAGTCAAGCTGAACCAAGCAGAGTCTCAACCAGTGGAGGAAGTAAAGATGTAGAGGATTAACAGAAAGGGAAGAGGAACTTCTCAAATGAGTTGGTTTCTCTACTACCAAGGGTGAACCAAAATAAAAAGGTAGACAATGAATCCTTTTATGATGCTATGCCTGATTGTAGGGATCCCATCACTCCCAGGTGCTTTGGTTCTCATTTATTCAATTATTTTTATAGAAACATGGATAGGCAGATCCCAGTCTCAAACGCTTGGATGCTAGGTCTTGCCAAGTTAATTGTCCCTAATGACTTTGTAGATGTCAAACTATTGATAACCCTAGCTAAAAAGTATGAATCTTATTCCAAAACAATAAGGAAAGGCGATGAAACAAACTTAGTGACCTTAGATAGGTCATCATTCATGAAAGCCTTTTGCATTTATCATGCCTCTGCTACAAAGATAGACTTGAAGAAATTGCAGAGAAAATATGCTAGGGAGGTCACCATAGTCACTAAATTGGTCCAAGCCCATGTGCCTAGATCAAATAGGAACTATGTGGCCCCATTACCTGTTTCAAAGGGTGCACCCTACAAGTTCAAATACCTTTGTTTCTATATCAAATATATAGCCTATGGGTTGTGAAGGGTTTTAGGCATAGATGGACATATTGAGAGGCTGCCTGTAGACTTACTCATGATTATTTTGGATATTCAGAATTCCCATGCCAACACAGATTTTGACTACATCTAGTATGTCATAGACATAATGCGTGAGGGCCTGATCAACATTCAGAAGAAGGTTAACCCTAAGTTCATGAATTATTCTCTTCTAATGCATTTGATATTATATTTCAATATTGATACCATGAATACATAATTTCTAAGACCAAGAACTCAATTCCAAGGCCAACCAAACCCCATACAGTTATGGATTAGGGTTTGGAATTATACTTCTAATGAGAATGAGTTTTGTGGATTTGAGAACTAGATTGTATATCTACTTCTACAATTATTGGGCCTAAATGTAACTTGGCTACCAGTCAAAGCACTTCAACTTATGAGGCCTTTCCAATATGTAGACAAATGGCCAATAGATCACAAGTGTGGTGATTTATACTATGAGAAGACTTTCACCATAATCAGAGTTTATGGATGCTCTCAGCCCCCACACATACTTCCTAAGTATGTACCTCCAAGAGTGGCCTTTATAGAATTCATCTGGAAACTGATGTGGATAGATGAAGAGCACCTGTTTCCTCATAGAAAAGGAACATTCACTCCTAGGTAATTCAAAGTGGCTAACTTCACAATTGGGAAGTGAGCCATGGATGAAGTGAATAAGTGGTTGGGTTAGTATAGAATAAGCATGGCCTTGTACAGGCATGTAGAACCAGAAGGTTTTATTAAGAGTGAAAAGAAGCTGCTAACCCCAAGCATAACTGCTATCAAATAGCATGAGGAATGTGACGAGGAAGACCTCATTAGAAATACCTTGGAGGATGGAGAAGTAGTAAGAAGAGCTGAAAAATATCAGGATTTAATAGGCCTAGAGCAACAGATGAAGAAGGCAGGGATTCCATTTAGAGGTTTCTTCCCTGGAGTGCCTTCTCTATAGAGACTCACAAAGATGATTGAGTCTTATAGCATTTTATATAATCAACTTGAAGGGTTGATTGAAGACAAGCAAAGAGGTCCCAAGAAGCACTCATCCTCTGAATATGAAGAGGATAGTGAAGGAGGATACCCAATACATAGCCCTCATCCCATGGATCAGTTACCTACAATAGAACAAAGCATGGAAGTGGACCTTACAGAGGTTCCTGGCATTGAGATGACTAATGAGCCCCCAAGGAAAAAGTAGAGAGTAGAACAAGGAGAGCCATTTCAAGTAGAAACTTAGGAAAGAAGAGGGATAAAGTAAGTGCTCTGATTACTGGTGACATGTAGTATCACCACCAGTTGAAAAAAAATATTAGGGAAGGGAAGAAATTAGAAAAAGACATACAAGGAGAAGTAGAATTACCCCTTTAGCTATGTCAAGATGAGAGAGAGCTCCACCAAGAAGAGTTCCTCAGTGATGATGCTTTCATCAAGACAAAATAATTCAAGAACTTCTTGATTTGGAGGAAGCAGCAAGAGGTAGGGGAACAATTACAGTTGACAGGGGGAGAAATAGTTCAAAGTGAGGCCCTACAATCCTTGACAACTTATGACCCTGAGAATGAAACAATAACCCCAAAGGAAGCAAGCCAACTAGTCAAATCCAGTGGGATGTTGCTTATTTCTAGTTGGGATTCGGCCTCTTCTTTCATTATTGATCAAATTAGAAAGTAACCAAATGCTAAGTTGTTTTCTGAGACACAAATTGGGGAAATGATTAGGGGATGTGGGTACGATCCCAGATCTCAGACATTAGCTATGTGGTCTCTGGCACCAAGGAGACAAAATCCTTCCTTGGTCAGTGTGCAAGAGAAAATGGATGGGGATAAGATCATTTGGACAGTCTAAAACACTGATGACCTAGAAATATCCCAAGAAGTCACCCACTTTTCCCATTTGAATCAATAAAAAATAGAACAACTCTCTGCCAGATATGTAAAACTATTTGATGAGTCTGTTGCTGTGATCAAGGATAGGGAAAGATACCTGATTTAGATCAAGTCACTACAAGGGAAAGTGGAGGTGTTAAATAAGAAGATAGAAGAGGCTCCCAAAGCTCTCCCCACTCCATCCAAAGAAGTTGTGGATGCTCAAACAAAAATTGTAGAGGACTTTCCTCAAGAGTCAAGGTAGCTAGGACAAGATCAAAATGAGGTGGCATTAAGTGCTTTATTGAATATTTTGTAACACAAGATAGATGTCCTGAAGGAAAAATTGGACCTAGTACACAAAGCTTATAGTAAGCTACCTAGCCTAGAGATAGAGGTCAAAAGTCACATTGCAACCTTGGATCCATACTTTGGCACTTGGTCAAGTAGGGGATCACTGTTTGAAAGAATTGAAGGCCTGCAACAACATAGGAAAGATCTCCCAAAGATAGTTTGTTAAGTGGGAGAGATGATTGAACAAATTGGAACATCATTGTCTTTCTTTAAAGGCAAAGCTAATCAGATACATGTAAGGACTAGCATGTTTGGCCCAGGTTTCAACATGTTTATTCCTCCAGTCAAGGGAGAAGATAATAAGATAAAGTCAATGGAAGAAAGGAGAAATGAGTTTGATAATACACTACCTAGTAAAGAGGCATTCATAACAGAAGATAGTGTCCTGGACATGGACATATTCAACAAATCCTTGGACAAAGAATTCAAAGTAGAAGAAGACTTCATGAAGTTTGTTATAGATTTCAAGGTCATAACTGATGCTAGATGGGATAGGCAAAAGGTATAGTTACAGATCATTCAAATTTTTAATTGGCCTTCAAAGGCTGAAGTTACACAGTGGGACACCATCACCAAGCCCAAAAACAAGAAGCCAATGACTATTGATCTGGATGTGATGGATGAGGAGTAGAATGACACCTGGCCCCTGACCAATGAACATAGGGAGGGTAATCATCAGAAAGAGTAGTGTAAGTTAGCCTATATTGGCGGTCACTAGGTCTCACAAAAAATTCAAGAGGTTACCCAGAATATCTGCAGACAAAGGTGCCAACTGCCAAGGACTTGGAATCATTTGAAATCATCTACTCAAGTGTTTTCTCCACCAATTGAATATGTAACTGTAATTTTTTCTTTTAGTACTTTTAGGTTTAGCCTAGACATCCAAAGGTTGTTGCATCCTTTCTCTCTAAGGATTCCAAGATGGCTAGTTCTCTCTATATATATCAAGTTGTAAGATATTGTAAAGGATGATGAATTAAGAACTGCGAAGAAGTCTTCTAGATTTTGTCTATTTTCAAGCTTTTTGTCTCTCTTAAATGTATAGAAGTAGAAGTATATTAATAAAATATAGTGAATTTTCCTGTTTCACATCAATGATGTCTTCTTGTGTTCATGTTTATGCTCTTGTATGTTTAATCTATAAGGCATTTTAAATGTGCTAGTTATAAGGTAACTATGCGATTATTTGTAAGTTTCTTTCAAGGAGGGAGTAAATATTATGAGTAGTTCCAGAGGGGTAGATATTTGTGTAGGAATTTGATACATGGGTGTGAAAATGAGAAGGTAGTTTGTAAGGAACTCCATCTGAGTTTCATGTGTGTTTCAATTAATTAGTTTCTGTGAATGTATATCTCAATTGACTCTTTTCCCAAGATTAGGCATTGGTCTAGGTTTTGATAAGTAGTTATCATCATCAATCTTAAATCTAAATAATGTTTTACTTTCCTATTATTAAGAAAATTCATGTTTACCAATTGTATTGAAGGATATGAGTATTTGAAGGTGTATAGTCAGAAAATGGAAGCACTTCCATGGTAGACTAGTTTAGCCTTTCGAGTAAGTATTTTGGGGTCATGTCAAGCACCTTGAATGGGTTCCTGATCTAGACCTGGCTTTCCCCCTATTCTGCCCCTACTTCCACTTCTTTCCAACTTGATTTTTGCATCCTAGACTGCAAATCTGGGATCTTTGACCTAAGGGTCAGGGTTGACCTTTTGGGTCCATGTTGACCTTGAACCTGACCTAGGTCAAGGTTAACCTTGACCCTGACCTAGGTCAAGGTCAACCTTGACCTTGACCCAGGGTTCAAATCTCAGGGTCCCATAGTTTTCGGATATTGGTCTTTGCAAAAGTTATTTCCCGCTTCTGGGTCAGCTGTTTTGGGTTCCGAAGTGGTGATTCCTAAATTATATTTAATATAGGTCCTCTCCTAAGGGTAAAGGATTTAATGGGAATTTAATTATCCTATGTCAGCCTCCTTAGAAGTGTTGGAATTATGTTATATTTTTCATCAGTGAAAACACTTATTCGATTCTGAATGCTTACCGAGCTCATCACTTAGTCCACAGCTTATACCGAGCATTCAGTAATCACCTTGTAAAGCTCAGCAATTAAACAGTTCAAACCGAATAGAACAGTGGTCATCAAGCATATGAACAGTACAACAGTGTTTACTGAGAAGAGCAACATGTACCGAGTAGATGGTAGTCACCGAACTTCACCGTAACTACCGAGCCATCAGTTGAAGCCAACCAAGAAGTCAGTTTCCACCGAGTCACCAGCGGTTACCGAGTGACACTATATCTACCGAGTCACCAACTGCTACCGAGTTCCAAGCTACACTTCGGGACTAGTATGGACCGAGCTTCTACTCTTACCGAGAGCATGACGATGCTGAGTATTGTAGTGGATGCCGAGTATCAGAAGATCACCGAGCCAGCTTGAGGAACCCGAGCTTCTACTGACTCAGTAATATTTTGTTTACTTATGAATGGCCGAATCAGGAATAAGTTTATGTTATTTGTATTTGGCCGACCTTGTAAATTGTAATTATGGGAACGGTATATATATGTAATATAATATATCATCTGAAGTGTGGAAATAAGAGTAATCAGCAGAGATTGCAATAAGGCGAAAACAGCAGCAGAGCAGAGCATTTTTGCAAGGTCAGTAAAGGAGCAGAATAGCCATATCTATCATAGAAGGTGATCAATACTCAAAGGATATTATCAGCAATAAAGTTTTAAGTTAAGATCTACTGTTTCATCCTAACACTTGAATCAGTTTGTAAATCCTTTAACAGGGTAGACTTAACAGTCTTTCATAAATCTCCTAACAGAGTGCATACTTCATTGTATGTTTGTAAATCCTATAACAAGGTGGACTTAGTAGTCCTAATTGCTTCTAACAGGGTAGATCATCAGAAGTGATCAATGTAAGCCTTAACCGGCCAACTTTATACTGCAGTACCAAAGTTTTGTGGGTACCATCCCCACCCCAGTTTTACTTTCTA